>JARHVA010006202.1:0-322500 GCA_037957365.1 Torreya grandis | reverse complement strand
AGATAATGATTCATTAAACTATGTTATCCAAATCACATATGCATTTAAATAAGGGATCTCATGGATACATTAACTCATATCATAGGTAGCAAAATATGATGAGATACATAAAGCATACACCTACTAAAAGGAAAAATACCAAACCATAACCATAACCCAAACATGTCATCATATTAATTTGTCATCATAAAGCATCATAACTTGAATCATCACATAAACATAACATAAAAATTCACATAAATAACATCATATTCCATCATTAATAAACATCATAACTCAAACAATGTATTGAATACATATGCATATAAATGTCCATGTCAATATCTCAAAATGATATGTGCATCTCGTTACAACATCTCATAGGTCAAAATCAAAATCATGATACATCACAGTAACTAGTAATATATTATATGGGGGTACTATTTTCCCTTAGACCTTCTCTATCTTTGTGACCTATCTTTGCACATATGGATGTTATGTAGCTTCTACCACCACGAGGTGTGGCACTACCTAGGATCCTCAACATAACCTACTCTATTAGGTATTCTATATACCAAGGCACATCCATAATCCCCCTAATAATATGCCCCTCTTAATATATTAGCTCCTCTATGGTATTAGTGTATCTAGTCAATGAAATGGTATGAGGTGGTCCCATGATAGCTCTAGTCCCACTCAGAGATGGTCCACTCTATGATGGTCATCCTCTTGCCTACCTCAGAGCATCCCTCTTAGTTATAACCAAGGCCAACTACACATGTATGCCATCCCTCTCTTAGGTAACATTGGTCAGCTATCCCTATATAGTGTATCTTTTCTAAGTGATGATGGATAGCTATACATACAAGTTATCTCTTACATGTATTCTCATATCTATCTGCCCTTATGTTGTGTCTCTCTTGTGTCATAATGGTCAGTGATGCCTATAAATTAGCCTATGTTTCTCTCAAAGCATCCCTTTATAAAATAATCATCTATAAATAAAGTATTACCTCATCAATTTATGCATCACCCTACTCCTTAACCTATCCATCATATCCTTTAGTAGCAGGATCCTATCCTCCATATCCACCTACAGTTGTAGGGTGTCATCTCTACCACCAAGTAATATACTCTAGAGTCACCCTGGTATCATCAACTATTGTAGGAGTTGGTAGCTCCTCAAAAAGTGTTTCCCCCTCTAAAAAATATGGTAGGGGAAGTGCTACCTCTACATTCTCTCATATATATCTCAAGAACACTCCTAGATCACCTTAAACCAAGCTAAATTATCTCTATCCCAATCGGTCCCCACACTCTACCTCACCTGTTACCTTATCAACCAATCTCAAAATACCAAAAAGGCAAACTCTCACCTCAACCAATTTCACTCCAACATATTTTTTATCACAATCAAATGTTGTTCAAAAACTTCTCTGGAAAAAATAGCTCTCAAACCAAACAAAAGCCAAATACAAATAAGTAAGATGATCTACCTTTTTGGTGAATGGCCCCCTTTTTAGGTTTTTTTTTTATGATCAATATCTATCACCTCTCATTAGGACAATTGGTATTAGTCATGCCTACCTTAGGAAAACTAGCATCAATCACCTATATGAGGTTTATTCATGACCCTTACCCCCAATCTACATAAACATTAGCAACCTTTCACACAAAAGGGATCCAATTTCAACATAACACCACCACAAACTTTTCATCACTCACCAAAAAAAATGGAGATCACCTTATTCACCTCCAAATCTTGCAACCAGTCTACCTCAAATTGATCAATCTTGGTTACCATTAATAATTTTTTCACCAACCTTGCCATGGTCATTGTAACCACATAGAATACCTTTCCATGTGTGACAACCTTATGAACACACATTGCTTTTGTACACAACACTTTAGGTGTATTGGCACACAACCACTTGTATTCTTGACACCTATAACCATTTTTTTTATCAAGATCAAATGCTACTTTTGGATCCTTGACACCACATATATCTCCACTAAGAGCCTTGAGTTTATAGGAGTAACCCATATCAACTAAGCCTAATGATATGGCTTGGTTCTACTATAAATTGTTTTTACATATATTTACCAATTAATTCAACTATGGTATCCTAGTTTATGCATGATTTATGAAATTGTACTTCATTATATTCTATGCACCCATTCATGCTTTAATTTCTACACCCAACCAACATTATCACCAACTTATACACTTGTCAAACCTAAACATAATTACATTTCACCTCATCACTTCATGATTTAATGGGAAACACCTCCTCCCAAACTTGGGGCATCTAGCCTTCTACTAAATCATTAGTTTTTGTTTTGTATCTTATTGATGCAAACTACACAACAAAAAGGGGGAAAATGTAGACACTAGAAAACTACACCAACAGTTCTAGATGTCATAACACACCCTTAAAAACCCATTCACACCTACCCACATTTAGCTTAATTAATTAATTAATCTAATAAAATTATATTTACACCTCACCCCAATCAATTCCATGGCTAACTTAGTGACACCTTACCTTAAGACCATTTCCTACCCTAGCATTTAAGTCCTAACCTCCTAGACTATTTTTACTCACATGACTATACTTTATTAAATGAACTCAAGGCATTTCTAATGGTCTTAACTTCCAAAAATAAGTTCAAAACACTATTTTTGGAAATTTAGACCTATTCTAACTTGATTGATGTCAGTTGACCAGGATTGGTACCGATTACTTAAAGACCGCCTATGACCTTTGCTCATTAGGTTGAATCATCTATAGCAAGAACTAAATTCTTATGTAAACTAGAGCTATCTAGTGAACCAGAGAACCAATCCAGAAACCAATAAGTGTTACATCACCTCAATATTGAGAATTCAAGCATCGTTACTCTACCGTTTTTGGTCCAAGCTTCCAATCATCTCTCATTAAACTTCAAGTCATCTTCAGGCTAGAAAATCCACAACAACTATGTATTATGTTCTTTTTTAAGGTTGAATATATTATTTTAGTTTTTTATTTATTTCACCATTTTTAGTCTCTCCTCACACTTTCTTTTGTGTTGAATTTTTTTAACTCCAACACCCATTTTTCACCAAATTCCCACTAACCATTCATATCCTTTTAAGTGTCAAACATTCATGTTTGATATCCTTGAGTCTTCATTTTACCTTTATGACTATCAACCGACCTTCAAATATCCTGTAAAACCCTTACAACTATCCCAAAAACCCATTTTTGCCCAAAATCCAAAACTATGAAGATACATAGTGACTGACAATGATCATCCCTAAACAACATCAGTTAACTAGTGACTGGTATTCGTCTCTATGTGATTATATTTTTCCAAATAAAACAAGTTAGAAACACCTATCAATCTCAACTAAAAACCCTATTTATCAACCCCTATCACAACACAGAGCTAGAAACAACAATTAAAACCAAACTTTAGTACTTTAGCATTTCTTTCACATAAGTTAATGTCATTTTGTTAAAGTAATCATTTTCTTAAAAATAATTTTATTATGGTGTGTTAAATTAATTTTCATTCCTTTATGTAATCACTTCTTATCATAATTTTTTGATGCTTAATTTGTTAAAAGGATGGATTGAAAACCTTCTAGGGGAGTCTTGTACTTCTTGGATCTAGATCCTTCTAGGAAATATGCCCTTCAACCTTACTAATCAATCTTGTTTCTATTCTTATTCTTATTTTAGGTCATTCCTCCCAATCCAAATAGGATTAATTCACATCATTTGGATCATAGAGTCCATAACCACATCCAGGTTCATTTACACCTTCTCCCTTTCTTTAGTTTGACTTGTTTTCAAAAAAAAATATCGATCTAGAAATATAGTGAAACAAAGTGGTTAGGTTTTTTCAATCCCCATCCAGGTTCAAATCTTTCAAAAAGCATATGAGGATACTTGTGGCTATTTGTTGTAGTCTCAGGGATGTTAATGGTTGTTGGATATTATCAAGGTAGCTGGTAATATATGGTATACACATGGTATTCAATAGGGATCTAGGCCCCTGATTATTTCTTATATCAATTCAAGCTCTATTTAAAACCCATCATCTATCAAAAAAGGACCAAATTTATTTTCAATGTACTTGGTAAAGACACCATATATGAACATCTTCTCATTCATATATGACATATATTACAAGTCTCTAACTATACCTTTCCATATTCTAATTTATTTCTTCACAATTTTGATATATGAAGATAATTTTTCATTAAAATTTAATAAAAGTTCATATTCTTTTATATTTTCATCCAAAAAATTTAAACCACCGATGAGATGTTATTCAACCTAGGTTTCCATAAATTTCCCATGATTATTATATTTTAGATTTAAGCAATTACTTACTTATCAATCACATCAAGTGGGGTTGATTTATATACTAACTTCAATGGGGTTTCACTCAAATTAAAAATTTATTCGATGTATGTAGAAATCATAGGAACATGTTGTTCCAATATTTCTTGCATTTTTTCTCTTATTTTGTTTTCTTGATAAATATTGTTGAAATCACTTGAAAACTATGTATCTTTCATGAGTTAATTCACCAAGTCATATTTTTTAGAGGTTTTAGTCATCCAAGATCATTTTATATTAATATTTGAAAACCATAGGTTGAGAAATATATAAAAATTATGCACTTGTAGGATAAAATACCAATATTGAAGTGATTTTAGATTTCATTTTCTATGGAGGACTCTATAATAGATTGGTAACTGCATCAAAATCAATGGCCACAACTTGATCTAAAATTTTATTTTTAATATTTTTTTGTACACCCATTTAAATGATGTACACCTAAACAAGTAGTCATTTTATTACTAGAATAATCAAGAGGAACCATTCAAGTAGTGAGTGATTGAGGAATACCAAGAAACCCAATAAAGTTTGAGTTTTATAAATGGGTGATGAATGAGATGGAGGCGGAGGTGGAACCTAAGATGAACATGGTGGACAATTAATATGAAGAGGTGATAAATATGATGTTTTAGTGAGGGAAACATCATATGATTGGGATAAGTATCAAAACTTATTTGAGTGAAGCCTTGGTCAGAATCCAATAATTATTGGGTGGTATTATCAATAAATAAAAAAGGATCAAGGTCTTATAGGGACTAGGATTCACCTGGCATAACATAAAAAATTGGAACTTTCAAGACATATTTTTTTTGTCTTGATAAATAACCATCTACACAAGTTTCTACTTATATGTTGGACTAGACCTTGGGATTTTGAAATGTATTTTTGTATTAATTTGTTGGGATGCACTTTTTGATGAATTTTTTCTTATTGGATCTTACAAACCCTTACATACTTTGAAGATATTCTAGTGGTATATTCACTCAAAAAAATTTGAAACCATTCTTTAGATCTCATTAAAATAATTTTGTATACTCTTTCAAATATTACAATTATTCACTTGACCAATAGATTAATGTAAAAACACAAGATGTAATTTATTAGTGAATAATGGGACAATCATATCAGTTTCATTATTAATTAGTCATATTTACATGGATTTGATACTAACATATTTCCTTTTATCCAAATTCATCCTTGAATAATGTAATCACTTAAAACTAGTATTTGGATGCTAAGAATGGTGCTTGAGAAAACCTACTCCTAGCTTAGCCCTAGACCTATCATATAGACTTTATCACACTTTTCCATCCATTATGAATACCAAAAACACATTTTGATAGTTAAAACATAGTCTTAGATAATTTTTTCCATATCCTAACCTAGTGTACCCAGTAGTCTACTAGTTGAACACTAGCACCACATTAAGGACACTAAAGCCATATGGCACTAGTGTCCCAAAAATGGCACTAGTGTCCCTTTCCCTAACTCACTTGAACTGATATATTTTCAAAAGATTTCCCCTCATATGTTTGTCATAAGCAAATTTTATTATCTGCACAAGCTATTGATATCTATAAATACAAAACTATTTGACCTCTATTGACTAGATGGAAAATAAATACAAAAGCCTATCCAAATAAGAAATAGTTTGAGTATAATTAAGGTATTTGATCCATATTATGCCCTACTTATACATACTACCATCTAAATCTTCCCTAATCTCATATTTCAAAGATTATAAATCTCAATCACACTCAAGGCATTCAATACCACTCTCATTATAGCATTCACTTGCACTTGCAACAAGCACTAGGTGGTAGAACTACATTGGACTTGATCCCTCCTTAGAGTATTATTATATGGAAAATTATCATCATAGTGGGGTGTTGAATATTACTAGCCTATCCTAATAATTAACACTAATTTTCACCTCATGCCATACTTATAATGATAATTAGGGTTTGCATATTAAATGAATTTTTTTAGGCATAATACAGAGTTCTAGATTTCATGCATGCAGGAACAAAACCCAAAAACACAGGCACAAGTGCTCTCAAAAATATGAATACTCCTACAAAGAGGATACTAGCACAATTTTCAAGACATTATAGTAGCATGGTGATATTCTTGAGTGATGAATTAGATAGCATAACCCTATTGATGACACCTAGACTTATCCAAAACCTAGTTTTCAAAACCTAGATCTTTCATGACAGTCACTTTATAGATAATTCTCTATTTATGCATATTAATTAATATTTTTATAAATTAAAAACAATTCAAAATCCATAAAAAATCAATGATTAATTATTGTATATTATTTAACTAATTTAGACATCTCAACCCTTTAATATAACTTAGGATTTACACTTGTAAAACCCTAAAAGGTTAAATCATTTGGTGAACCTAACATACTTAGAATATTGATTCAAACCCTAGTTTGCATTAATTTAAATTTTTTTCACTAAATTAGGGCTGAATACTTCTGATTTTTTTATTTCTTTAGACAACTTATCTAATAAAATCAATTACATATTAGGGTTTCAATTTATTTACATATAATTTAAATTATTACAAAAAAACCCTACATTCAAAAAACCCTAACCCTAGATCACCCTAGGGTTCACATTTCCATTAGTTACCCAATATTAATTTATAGCTTATTACCATTATTATAATTATAGAATCCATATTTCACTTCATTGTACAAAACCTTATATTTTTCTCAGCATGTTTATTATCAACTATTTTATAAAAGTACAAATGTATGTTACTCCTATCAAGGATTTGACTTGAACTAGGATTGTTTTACATATTGGTCCTCCATAATTTTAGTCCCATTTTTCCATGGATAATTTTAATATGGATCACTTTGAGTTGCCCCTAGTTATTACTAGATGAAAGAGGGCTCAAAGGACTCCTTTTGTTCTACCTCCACCTAGACCACTTGATTATATATGATTGCATCTTAACTCTACCATTCACCCCTGACAAATATTATATCATGTGATTTGATTTCTCACTAGGTAGAATAGGGTGACTCCTTAACCTATATAGGAGCATTGTAACCCTACCATCCCTCCTCATTCCCAACACACTATAATGGGACCCAAAGATCAATAGAGAGAATTATATATAATGGATTAGTTGAGAAATACACCATCCAAAATATATATATATATATATATATATATATATTTAAATTACTTACAAAATAAACAATCTTCAAAGATATTCTATTTCAAGCACTTAATCACAAATTTATACCTTGTGATACCGAGCCATCATATTTTGTACCTATAATGAATATTATTGACCAAATTTGACCCTCTAGGTTAAATTAGCACCCCTATAGGTAAAAATTTGAATTTTATGAATTTTATGGGTATAATACATATGTCATAAGGTTTTTTATAGGTTAATTAATGTCATTTAATGTTATATTAGCCTTGGTCCTTAGTCATGTTAGTCCTTTTAGTCATTTTGAGTCATTTAGAGGTCAAAAAAGGGGCATTTTATGTGTTGTACAGATTAATTGGGAAGTTTGAATGTTAAAAAAGGTTATTTAATGTGACATGTGTCTTAAAATGTCTTAATAATTTTTTTTATTTAAAGTGGCAAGTGCTTCAGAAGAAAGAGTAGTTTTCTTGGGGGAAAAGGTGAGTTTGGCACTTGTACAATGCATGGGGAAGTGTTACACATGGGATAAGATCATATAATTTCCCTTAAGATTCATAAATCTCATTTAAACTTAGTAAATTCTATATAAGTTCCATTTTTGGCCCAAAACTATTCTATTCCTTTTTCACCCTTTTAGGCACACAAAACTAGTCTTTAGGTTTATACTTGGTACATACAACAAGGGAGGTTTTAGATTAAAAACATTGACGAGGTGAAATTATAATAATGTAAATTCATTTGAATTATAATATTTTAAATAATTATGGCCTGTGATTCATGATCCATCTTCATGAAGATGATTATGTTTTTTTTCTTGTTAATATGTGTACCTTATAGGTTTTGCCTTGGTTTGAGTAGTTATGTATAATAAAATTGGTAATTTTGGTTACATATGATTTTTAATCCATAATAATATTATATCCATTCTTTATTTCAACTTTAATTATTTTTTGATGAGCAAAGTAACTTAGGTTTCAAGAGGAAGCACTTTCTATGCAACATGCAATTTTTCACCATGTTCAGGGTTTTCATGATTTTTAAATGGATGTAAGGAGTTATTATAGGTTATTTATTATGTTTAAAATTTTATTTTTATCTCATTTCCTTCCATTATCATTCTCCAAGTATCACTCCATGAGTTGCAGTTAGAAATCACCATGCATCTAGTTGATTCCAAGATTATCATACACAACCAACTTGGTGAGCTAAGTTAGGGCCTTCAACACATCCATGTGGGTCATGAATATGGTATTTAAAGGTTTAAAAAAGTATATTATTATTAATAATAAATAAAATCCTTTCATTTTTTATATTAAGGACTGTGACATCCAATATAGTCACACAATTCCATTATTAACATACTCATCTATAGGTGTTTAGAAGAGAATCTCATTTTGAATAGGATGTGTTGACAATTTTTTCATATCCTTAGAGTGTGGAGAGTAAATTTTAAATAATTTAAAAAAATTATCACTCATTTATATACTATATTCCATATTCACTACCTAAATCCACATCTTGCTACTTGCACACCAGAATATGCACCTATAGGTAGTGCTGATAGAGAGTTGAGGATCCTTTTGTAGTTTTGATCACGTGAGGAATCCTACTTGAAGTATTTATGTGTTGAGAAATAATGGTAGAATATTTTTAAATTATGTATTTATAATCAAGGTTGAAGGATAACTTTAAAGGCCAAATGAATATTTTAGAGATTAAATCCCCAAAAGTACAAAATAAAACACCTAGGATTTTTGTTGAAAGATTACAATAGGATTATAAAAACTTTTGATGGACCCAAGTGAGCATACCTTATATATATATATATATATCAAATATGGGTTAAACTTGAAAAAATTATAGGGTGGATTATTATTTTGTTTCTCTTGATTAAGAAGCCTAAACATGCACTTTTGACCACTAAATTTTGATAGTGAAATCTATAGGCTTTGAAACTCAAAAAGGACTCGTCACCCAATGTGGTAGTTTGGAACCTTACCTCCATGATTATAAGGTTATATATGGTGTAAGAGAAATATTATTATCTAATGATAATTTTATTGGATTTCATATATCATTTTAGACCTTAGACACACCTACAGGTGTGTCTAATCCTAAAATACTCACCCACAGTCAGGCAAAGGTGAAAATTTGAAAAAATGTTTCTTTAATGAGAACCTAAAACATAGTGGATGTAAAGCATGATGTGAAATTTTTTAACATGAATACAAATAAATAATATTTATTATATGGATTTATGATCATAAAAACACCTAAAAGTGTCTACTTAATGTGAAAATGTGCACTTACAAACATTGTGTTGATTGTGAAAAAATAATGGACAGAGTAGTAGTGTCTTTGAATGTGAGAAGTGAATAAAGGTGAGATAAATGAATTAATACAAGTATAAATTTATACTACTATGAAAACTATTTTTTTATAGGTTGTATCAAGTCTAAACTAAGCAACCTACACCTATAGGACCCCTCATAGTCAAATGTAGTTGACTGTGAGGGGCAAAGAGCAAGTACATTGGGATTCTTAAGGTGTTTATAGCTCAAGCAAGTAAAAAATAGGTCCAAACAATTTTTATACAACCTTAAGCCTTTAAAATATGTTTTTGAGTGATATACTCAAGACCTAAACACACATGATCACCTACAAGTGCAACATTTTGGAACAAAACACAATCATGATAGAACTTAGTCTTGAAAAGTTCAAAGTGATAGAAAATTATTGAGTAAGGTGAAAACGTGAATCCAAAAATTATAAAATTATCCTAGGAGAGTATAAATGGAGGAAATATAGTATCTCCAAGTTCAAATCATGAAAATCAAATATACAAGTGTCACTTTTGAAGAAGAACATAGTAACACATTTTCAACTGCCAATGACAGGTCTTGAGAGCATTTCAACCTCCAAAGTGATGATATAACCAAGTATGGTGAGTTAAAATAAATGGTAATGGATATTATAATATTATATAAATACCCATAACACTATCAAAAAACCCTTATAGGTACACCAAGGTAACAACACACAATCTAAAGTACAAACCCTACACACAATATTTTCATATAGTATATTTTGGGTTTTAGGAAGGTTTGAGGGGAAAATGACTTAGTAGAGGGATGAAATTTTGTGAAAAGAGTATTATAAACTTAAATAATCCAATACAACATCCAAATCATTTAATATAATATGGGAATTACCCTCTATTTTGTCTTAGATATAGGGTACTTCCCCTTGTGCATAAACTTGAAGTTTTGAACAAAAGAGGTGAAAGCATGATCTAAGGATATGAGTAACATTTCATGAAGGATTTATAAGATATATATCACCCATGAAGATATATAAAACCAAGAAATAATGGGTGAATATTAATAGGGTGTCCCAGACCATCAAGTTTGCAAATAGGCCTAAAGATAGGATTTTGGACTAATGACCAAATGTGAGACCAATTTCACTTATATCCCTAGGAAAAATTATACCTTGTTAGATCATGTTTATTGGATTAATAAATATGTTTATGAACCATTGGGATGTATGGGAACCATCAAAAAAAATCCATTTTGAGTTTCAAGGACAACTCAAGCCTACTTGGTATGCTTAGGCCTAAAGCCAAATGGAGAGTCATTCACATTTATAGCCTTGAATATTATTTAAAATACATTTTTTAATTATTATGTTATCATGTAAGATATTTTAAAACCCTTGGTATGAAAACAAAACACAAAGAAGTCCATTTTTGACTCAAGGACAAACTCAAGCCTATGGGAATGAGGAATCAAGCTTGATCTGTCAAATTTGAATGTTCATATCTCTCTTGGTGATTTTAATGGAGAAAAAAGGAATTTATATATGTTATATAGGTTCTTAGAGACCATTATTGTGTAATGATTTTTCAAGTTAAATGCCAAGTTTTTATGAATGAAGCTTAAGAGGTCAAAATATGCCTAAACCCTCCAAAACACTTTTTAGTGACCATTTTATGTTAATGGAGTTAAAAATATACTATAATGGAAAAAATTTCTCATTATGGTGATTTAAACTTGTATTATATTCTATCAAGATACTCCCCATGTTTTTGGATTGTACAGAATTGTATGGACAGGGTACAAAATAGGGTACTTTTGACTATTTTATGTCTTTTATATGTTTTAAAATTATTATAAAGATGAAAAAAAATTTGGTAGAAATATTTGGACTTTTTATAATCCCCCATGTTCATATAATTACTCAAAATAACTCCTAAGTTCCTCAATAGGAGCTCTCATCTCAACCAGTCAAAACTGGCATAGTGACCAGGTTAGGGAGAAGTGTGAAAACTTTAAGTGTGAGCATTTTTAATGTATCCATGATTATTATAAGGAAATGGAAGGTATTTAAACTTTTCATATAGTACATTCCATGTATTTTCATGAAAAAATAATGCCTTTTTGGATGCCAAGTGTGAAGGGTGCATGAAGGAAGAGTTTTTTGGACCGCAGATGATGATGGCTCATTTTTAGATAATTTTAGATGACCAAGCCTATAACCAATGTATGTAAAGGAATTTATATAACAATTAACCTTAATTATAATCATTATACATATAATTAATTATTTTTGTGATGTTAAAATAGATCCAAATCATGAAGGTAGTTTTCTAACCCAGAATGTGGAGTTTCATGCCACTTTGTAAGAGTTTCATGCCTTGTATGGACACTTGTACTTCCTAACCTTACATGGTTCATCTGAAATACTATTATCATGAATAATTAAATAATATTCTCAGATTTACAAGTTTCCTTGTGACCCTTTGACTTCTCTCTTATCCTCTCTCTCTCAAGTTCTATAAGAACTAGTTATTTTGGCCATTGTAACTTATGTTCCACTTAATTATGGTGAAGCGTTACTCATTTTCATACCATTTTATAAATAAAAATAATTAATTTTACCTATTCATGACTTTTCATAGAGTGTTTTACTTGAATTTTTGATCTTACTTAGTGAAGACTAAGGATTCCTTAGCATGTTGTCTCATTCTTTCATCCTATTTGCAGTTGGAAAGCTTCTTCTTGTGGGGCATGTGAAATGTTATAGGAAATTTCAAGGTTGAGTGAGTTATTATATTCACTAGTGCCATTAAATTCCTCTTTTTTATTCCTCCTATACTAATCATTCATCCATAACCTCATAATGTAACATTAATGTGAGAAGATACAAATTAGAGAAGTCTATGTTTGGTGAGTCTCTTGCTTTCATGTGTAACATGCAGTTGATTAGAAGTCATAAAATTATTTGGTGTATCACCTCCCTTAGGATATTTTTATTTAAATTTTATCTCTCTTTCCCCCGCTAAAGTTAAGGTGTAGTGATGATCTAAAGTGGTACATCAAGGGAGTTATCCCTACCTAGAGATTCATATCATCCTTAGGCTACCCACAAGGATAAGGAGAGATTAGAAATCTCCTCAAAGGGTGAAAATCCAAGTGATAATATTTTTTGGCATGCTCAGTGGGACACTTGGTCCAAAAGGTTGAAATACTTCTGGTGTTGTCTCTCAACAATCAACCTTTGAAGGCATATATTCAAACATCAATGGTGCCTCTAAAGTTATATCAACTGGTCAAGTAGCATAGGTTATCCTTTAAATATGTTTGGTAACATTTTCATTTGTGTTCTTTATTTAAATGAGGTTTTATGGCTAATTTTTATGTTGAGTTTTATCTTACATAAGTTGGTGAGGTATTTATAACTTATGACATTCCTAATCAACCTTTGTATGATTCATATTAGCCTTGGTGTGATTCTTACCAATATTTATATAATGATTATCAACCCCATCATTATCATCACTAGAACTAGCCTTATCATGAGTTGTATTAGTCCTATAGCCATCCTCCTCAATATCTTACTTCTCCAAGTCAACCTAGCCACTTCTCAATTTAATTCATTTCCACCTTTAAGAAAACTCTTTTAGGGTATGGGAGGTATATGTTAGAGATTGATACACTAAGGAAACATGGTCAAGATGTTCCTAGTCATTTCATTCATCAAGTGATATGAATTAGGGCTGGTCAAAAGATAGTGGACACTTATTAAGAGATCCAATTGGTAAAGGCTCACAAGTGAGATGTTGTATGTGAATGACCTTGTTTCTTCCTTAGAGGATAAGCTAAAATTTCATGAAAGGTAGCCTCACCAAACCTATCAACCTTAATTTCCACTTCCACAAGATTTCTATTAGTCCTAATTGACCCATACTCATGAGCCCAACTAAGATTATCAAAGTTATACTTTGCTCAATCAGTTGGAAGAGATAGTTTAAAAGAGCAACCTTGTTTTTAAAGATAATATTGATAGGTATATTGAGTTATTTAATATTAATATTAAAAATTACATTTCATCATCAAAAGTGGTGGAATCTAAATACTCATTTCCCTCTCCCATTATATCCCCACCTCAAGAAAATACCTCTAGATATGAGATTCCAAGTTGGAGACAAGGTGGAAAATCTAAGCCTAAGGGGTGCCAAGATCTTTGAGCACTTTATCCACCCCTCAAATTAAGTCACCACCTTAAGAAAATACTAATAATCCTAATGTTCTAATCTGGAATAAGATATTGGTGTCATAGGGAAAGAAAGAAGATAGAATCATTGTCAAGGAGTATGAAGTTATGAATGAAGTTGATCCTTTGAAAACCTCTCACACCCTTCCTCAAGAAACCTCTTTTCTTCCATGTCATCCCTCTTATACTCATCATACTCATGGATATTTCTATGAGCTTCAATAAAAACTTATTAAAGAGAACTTAGCCAATCAAATTGAAGAGTTAGAGTCAAAGATGAGATTTCTAAGTCAAGGTGTGATGGAAGGCTTAGACCCAAAATAAGATACTATGCCCAAGCACATCCCATATAACCTCCATAAATAGAGTGATCAAGATAAATCAGATTTTAATGAAGTGATTTTAAAATGGAAGGAAGAAAACCAAGCCATTTTTGACCAAGGTCTACCTCCCCTTTCTCAAGAGTTTCCAAAAGAATCCCCTATATTTCACTCTTAATCTGATTTTGAGTTCTATGCGCCACCTCCACCAACTAATTCATCTTATCCTCAGCAAATAAACCTTTACCTTGATGGACCTATGGTATGGGAACATAAAGAGGAGAATTTGGTTGACAAAAAATTAAAATTTTTTCTTGAAGAAAGTCTAGCTCATTGGCAATGTGATTGGACTAAGTCACATGACTTCAAGATGCCTAGTCTTGGAATCACAAAGAAGGAGATTGAAGATATTTCATCCCTTGATAATTAAAGTCTTGTTTTAAAGGTTTAAATTCAAATTTATATCCATAAAGAGGTTATAAATGATAAATAAGAGGTGGTCTCTTCTATTGGATTTTTAGATTGGGTTGATGTGGAAGAATGTTTTCCTTTTACAAAAGAGGGAGAAATGGTCATTGATTATTCCATCACTATGCAAGACATCATGGATGGGTAGGAAAAAGTTATTAATAAACCTTTGGATGACTTTCTTGAAATAATTGGAGTAGGATATACTCTTATTCAAGGAGGCTATGATATAGTAAAGAATGGAAAAGGCAACCTTGCCACTCAAGTGAGTATGAAAAGGAAAAGCAACCTTTCAAATCTGTCCTTTCAAGAGGCATATACATTTCATGATGATATGTTTAAAATCATAAAAACAATATATCATCCTCTCAACTAGTTGGTATAAACACATCATCTCTTGAAGGATGGAACAAGTTCATATTAGCCTCAATCTTCTAAAAAAAAAGAAACCAATCCTCTCAAAGCCATGCCTACAAACAAGATGTAAGTTGACAATAAGATGAAGAGTGGGTAATAGCATGAGGTATGTGTATAATTTCAAGAGTAATATATCTATATTGGATACCTATTTAAGGATGATCTACTTGAGAGCAAATCAACTGAAGTGCCAAGGAATAGGTATGATCTACCAAGGATAAACATGATTGGCACTATGGTTCATCCCATGAGGAAGAAGATTCAAGGAATTTTACTTTTGATCCTAGAAATGAGGTATTATTAATTTCTATTTGTGCATAATAGTTTGTTTTTTGATTCCCCTAAGTGCCTTGATCACATGTGTGTGTGTCTTGTTAGTTTATTTACTTTGTGTGGTTGAGGTAGTCAAGTGGTCTTGTCTTGATCAAATAATTTTGGTCAATTTTCAAAGGTCCTTTTCTTTTTCTCAACCTTCATATGACTTCCTAAGCCTAATGGACTAATAAGGCTACCAATCTAGTTAGTATAACAAACATACTACCCCTATGAGTCACCAATTTATCGACCAAATTTGACCCTAAAGGTCAAATTGAAACCCCTATAGGTAAAAACTTTACTTTTAGGTGTTTTAGAGGTCTAATGCATATGTCACAAAGTGTTTTATAGGTTAATTAATGTCATTTAATGTTATACTAGCCTTGGTCCTTAGTCATTTTAGTCATTTTGAGGTCAAAAAAAGGCATTTAATGAGTTATATGGATTTTTTGGCAAGTGGGAAGGTTCCAAAAGGTTATTTCATGTGTCATGTGTCCTAACATGTATTAATCAACTCTTGGTAACTAAAAGTGGTAGGTGCCTCAAAAGAAAGAGTTATTTTCTTAGGGGAAAATGTGAGTTTAGCAGTTGTATATCCCATGGGGATTTGTGTCACATGGGAGAAGATCATATAATTTCCCTTTAGCTTCCTCAATCTTAGTTCCATGTTTGAAGTGCTATGAAACTTCCATTTTTATCCCAAAAACATTATGTTCCTTTTTCAACCTTCTAAGCACACAAAACCAATCTTTAAGTTTATATTTGGTACAGATAACAAGGTAAGTTTAAAATCAAACACCTTGGGAGGTGAAATTAAAATAAAATACATTAATTTTCATTAAAAAATTTTAAATAATTATGACTCGTGCTTCATGAACCATCCTCATGAAGCTAACTAAGTTTTTCTACTTATTAATTTGTGTACCCTATAGGTTTTGCCTTGGTTTGAGTAGTTGCATACAATATAGTTGGTAATTTTGGTTTTAGATGATTTTTAATGCATCCTAATCTTATCTCCATTCTTTATTTAAATTTACATGATGTTTTTATGGGAAAAGTAACTTAGGTTTCAAGAGGAAGCATTTTTTTTGTGATAGGCAATTTTTTACCATGTTCAGGGTTTTCATGATTTGTAAATGGATTCAAGGAGTTATGATAGGTTATTTATTATTTTTAAAATTTTAATTTATCTCATTTCCTTTAATTCTCATTATCCAATTAGAATTCATGAGTTTTAGTCACAAAACACCATGTAGCCAGTTGATTATAGGATTGTCATGCACTACCAACTTGGTGAATTGAGTTGGGGAATTAAACACATCCATGGGGGTCATGAATATGGTATTTAAAGGTTTAAAATATTATCATAGTAGTAATAATAAATCAAATCCTTTCATTTTTTATGGGAAGTACTATGATAGCCAACATAGTCACTCATATAATTCTACCATTAACTTACTCATCTACAAGTGCTTGGAAGAGAATCTCATGTTGAATAGGACATGTTGACACTTGTTTCAGATATTTAGAATGTGAAGAGTCAATTTTAAATCATTGAATTAGTTTGATACTCATTGAGAGACTATATTCCATTATCACTACCTAAATCCACATCTTGTTACCTACACACTAGAATATGCACCTACAAGTGTTGTTGATAGAGAGATGAGGATCCTTTTGCAGTATTGATGATGTGAGGAATCCATATTTAAATTCTTGATGTGTTTAGGAATCATGGTATACACTTTTTAAAGGATTTATTACTAATAAATTTTTATGGCTACCTTCAAAGGCCAAATGACTATTTAAGAGATCAAATCCCCAAAAGTGCAAAATAAAACACCTAGGCTTTTTGTTGAGAGCTTACAATAGGATTATAAAGACTTTTGATGCACTTAAGTGAGCATACCTTATATCTCTCAATAGGGGTTCAACTTGAAAAAATGAGAGGGTGTCTTAGTATGTTGGTTCTCTTGATTAATAAGCTTAAACATACACTTTTGACCACTAAATTTTTATAGTGAAATCTACAAGCTTTGAAACTCAAAAAGGACTCTTCACCCAATGTGATAGTTTGGAACCTTGCCTCCATGATTAGAAGGTTATATATGGTGGAATAGAACCATTATGATATAATGATAATTTTAGGGGATGTTATACAACATTTTATACCCTAGGAACACCTACAAGTGTGTATAATCCTAAAATACTCACCCACAGTCAACGAAAGGTGAAAATTTGAAAAAATGTTTCTTTCATGAGAACTTAGAATATAGTGTACCTAAAGAATGATATGAGATTTTTGAACATGAAGAAAAAAATAAGGGTTATTATATGGATTTTTGATCACACAAACACCTATAGGTGTCTACTTAATGTGAAAATGTGCACTTATAGTCATTATGTTGATTATGAAAAAATAGTGGACAGAGAAGTAGTGTCTTTGAATGTGAAAAGTGCATAAAGGTGAGATAAATGAATAAAGAAAAGTATAAAATGATAATAAGTAGAAACATAAGGTTTTATAGGTTGTATCAATTCTAAACTAAGAAACCTACACCTACAAGAACCCTTACACTAAATTGTAGTCGACTGTGAGGGGTAAAAAGAAGGTAAATTGGGATTTTTGAGGTGTTTATAGCTCAAACAAGAAATAATAGGTCCAAATAGTTGATATATGACCTTAAACCATTCAATGAGGTTTTGGATCATTATAATCAAGACCTAAACACACATTATTGTTAGGTTGTGGAGCTAAAAGCTTCAACCTTTGCAAACTGAGGAACAGATGGTTGCTGAGTTCTACAGGAATCGGCGTCGGCAGCAGGACCGATGTCGGCAGAGTCCAGTGCAGAATGCCATCAGTGACGGCAGGAAGTCAGCCGACGTTGGCAGAACCAGACTAGCAGGGACCGGCGTCGGTCACCTGTGTGTTCCCGAAGTGTTCGTTTCACGGACAGTTAGTTAAGTGAACGATGAGTTTGCATGTTAAGACCAGCCAGAGTCTTGGGCTGCGAGGATAATTATCTAAATTAAGAGTCTAAGTTATTTTTTGAGTTAGGGATCTATTTATAGACCCATTGGCATGTATTGTTTAAAAGGCATGAGATAGAAAGGAAGAGTTCCTTCTAGTTGTAAGATCTGTGAGTTGCAGGTTGTTGCAAGCTCATTGGGGATCTACATGTAAGTTTAGTCTTTGAATTGCAGGTTGCAGGTTCATGAGAGATCAGCTTGAAGTGCTATAGAGTGCTTGGTGTACCGGCAGGGTTATTACTGACTGGTTGGTGAGGTGAACACCAATTCTGTGTGTGAGTTGGTTGTTGGGACCATTTTTTGTGTAGGAGAGTGTGTGTGAGAAGAATTACTGTACACTTGAGGTGTGGCGAATCTCTGTAAGGTGAAAGAGTGTGGCGGCTCTTTGATGTATTCTTTTCTGTATAGTGTTAATACAAGATAGTGTATTGTCTCTCATATTCTGTGCTATTGGTGAATTCTAGTTACTTGTGTTTCTGGTTATTTCTGCATATTCAATTGCTTATATTTGGTAATCATACTGTGCTCTTTTTGAGGAGCAAGATCCTAACGGGTGGAATTAGAACAGGTGTGTTTGTTCTTGGATTTATCTTCCACCCCCTCTTATCCCAACAAGTGGTATCAGAGCATGTTTGTTGTTCTAGATTCTTGACAAGTGGTATCAGAGCTTTTGGTTGGGATACTAACAGATTGGTGTAGATCTGGGTAGTGTGTTTTGATTACAGGTTACTCACAGGGTTTCTGTTTGAGTGGGAGTTGAGCAATGGCAGAAAACAGTCAACTACGAATGGAAAAGTTTAATGGCAAGAACTACCAATTATGGAGGATGCAGATTGAGGACTATCTGTATCAGAAAGATTTCTACTTACCGTTGGGTGGGGTTGCTAGCAAACCCTTGGATATGAAAGATGAAGAATGGGAGGTTCTTGATCGGAAGGCTCTGGGATCTGTTAGATTGAGTCTTGATTCATCTGTGATTTCCAGCTTATCACAGTGTAAGACAACGGTGGAGTTGATGAAATCTTTGGCAAATTTGTATGAAAAACCCTCGGCTTCAAATAAGGTATTTCTTATGAAGCGTTTATTTAATTTGCAAATGTTGGAAGGTGGATCTGTTCATAGCCATCTTAGTGATTTCCATGGTTTGGTAAACCAATTAAGTTCAGTGAATATTGTATTTGATGATGAACTTAGAGCTCTCTTAATCTTGTGTTCATTACCTGAAAGTTGGGAAGGTTTGGTAATGGTAGTTTCTAATACTGTGTCTCCTTCAAAAGTCTTAAAATTGGATGATGTTGTGAGCGTGATCTTGAATGAAGAGATACGCAGGAAAAGCACAGGTGAATCATTTGGAGATGCTTTGAGTGTTGAAGGAAGAGGAAGGCCAAGAGAGAAGACAGAGCGTGGGAGATCAAGGTCGAAGATAGGCAAGAGATCCAAGTCCAAGTATGGCAGAATAACCTGCTGGAAATGTGGAAAGCAAGGGCACTTAAAGAGAGATTGCAGATCGGGTGAAGATCATCATGAAGAACATGGAGAAGAAGCAGATGTTGTGGGTTACGTTGCACAGGATGCTCTGGTATGTTCTTTGGATAAAGTAGAATCTTGGGTATTATATTTTGGTGCCTCTTTTCATGCATCCCCACATAGGGAATTTTTTCATGAGTATGTCCAGGGAGACTTTGGAGAAATTTGTGTAGGGGATGGTAAGCCTTGTCAGATTGTTGGCAAAGGTAAAGTGAAGCTGAAATTGCAGACAGGTGACACATGGGTGTTAAAGGAGGTCATGCATGTCCCAGTTCTGAAGTAAAATCTGATTTTTGTTAGAAGTTTGGGTGAAGAGGGTTGCACAGTAACTCTCACAGTGGACTCTTGGAAGGTTACCAAGGGTACACTTGTTGTAGCTAGAGGTAAGAAAGTAGGTACGCTTTATCTATCTACTTATTTTACTGATTCTCTTTCTGGGTTATCTACTTCAGCTGTAGATTCAGAGATGTGGCTTGATAGGCTTGGTCACATAGATAAGAAGGAGATGCTGGTTCTTGAGTCAAAGAATATGCTTTCAGATTTGGAAGGCATGGATCATGGTTTCTGTATGCAGAAGAAAAAAGTGAGGTTTCTTGAGGAATCCGATGTTAGTGACAAGAACGGGAAAGCCTTGGTTTTTAAGGAGAAAGTGACGGATAGAGTTCAACACAAGGTGCAGTGGAATTCTGAGCAGAGCAAGGGTGATTTGGACAAGGGTTTGATCCAAAAAGAGCTCGTGGGAAAAAGTCAGGTCTCACAAGAAAAACACAGAGACCGACGTCGGTAGGAAAACTGGCATCGATGTCCAGACAGGGACCGACGTCGGCTATGTGCAGCCTAACGTCGGTGACTCGGGGTAGACAGAGACCGGCATCGGCCAGGGGAAACCGACGTCGGTAGGGAGGCAGTCGTAGGGAACCAACATCGGTCGGCTGTAGACTGAGATGTGACCGGCATCGGTTACTGAGACGAATTTTGGGTGGACAGCGAGTTGTCATGGAGTCTCAAGCGCCCATGTGGAGGACTGAAGGTGTAAGTAAGTTCTTAAATTCATCATTTCCCTTCTTTACACTACTTGTTGCTCACTTATGGCATAGGACCAAGAAGTTGTTGAAGAAGCAGAATAGGTAGATCCAGGAAACAGTGGGAGCTTGGCATGGATGAGGATGTGATTCCTTGGAGGAGAACCAAACAGGTGTTTTGGGTAGTGTTTCCAGCTGGAAGTAAGCACTGAGAGATGAATGGATGTTGAGGATGAAGGAGAGCGGAAATGGATACGTGAGATGGAAGATCAGGGTATATGATCTTGTATTAGCTGCAGGGCAATGGAGGTTTGATCATTGTGTTTCTCTTTACCAGGTTGGATAATATTAGCTACATTATCCTATTTTCTGTATGATGTGCTTGTTACAGGGTTACATATACAGGTATTGCTGAACTAAAGGTAAAGCTAGTTCAGGGGTTTGTCATGGAGAATTTGGGAGCAGCAAGATTCTTTGGCATGAGTGTGTTCTAGAGACATGGAGGTCTTGTTGACTTTGTTTCAGGATGATTGTGTGAAGCTGGTTAGCACGCCGATGGTTAGACAATTCATAGAACAGGTGTCTTGATTCACATAATGAGGTTGAGTGCATGGTATGTACTAAACCTGAGTTTTCCCAAGCAGTGGGAGTTGTCACAAGTTTGGAGTCAATCCGGGAAAGTAATACTGAAGGGCAGTTCAGTGGGACCAGCAGCAGGTGCACATGCTATGCAGGGTCAAGTTGTTTTTCTACATGGTTGTAGATGCGGATGTGGTAGGTAATTTGGATGACAGATTTTGCACCACGGATTTTGTGGTGGATGGTCTTCAAGAGTGATCTTGAGGAGGGATACAAAGCCAAGGAAACAAACTAGACGGTGTACAGGTACAGGTACAGGTTGCAGCTGTTTATCTCCAAGTGGGAGATTGTTAGGTTGTGGAGCTAAAAGCTTCAACCTTTGCAAACTGAGGAATAGATGGTTGCTGAGTTCTACAAGAATCGGCGTCGGCAGCAGAACCGACGTCGGCAGAGTCCAGTGCAGAATGCCACCGACGACGGTAGGAAGTCGGCCGATGTCGGCAGAACCAGACTAGCAGGGACTGACGTCGGTCGCCTGTGTGTTCCCGAAGTGTTCGTTTCACAGACAGTTAGTTAAGTGAATGATGAGTTTGCATGTTAAGACCAGCCAGAGTCTTGGGCTGCGAGGATAATTGTCTAAATTAAGAGTCTAAGTTATTGTTTGAGTTAGGGATCTATTTATAGACCCATTGGCATGTATTGTTTAAAAGGCATGAGATAGAAAGGAAGAGTTCCTTCTAGTTGTAAGATCTGTGAGTTTCAGGTTATTACAAGCTCATTGGGGATCTACATGTAAGTTTGGTCTTTGAATTGCAGGTTGCAGGTTCATGAGAGATCAGCTTGAAGTGCTATAGAGTGCTTGGTGTACCGGCAGGGTTATTACTGACTGGTTGGTGAGGTGAACACCAATTCTGTGTGTGAGTTGGTTGTTGGGACCATTTTTTGTGTAGGAGAGTGTGTGTGAGAAGAATTACTGTACACTTGAGGTGTGGCGAATCTCTGTAAGGTGAAAGAGTGTGGCGGCTCTTTGATGTATTCTTTTCTGTATAGTGTTAATACAAGATAGTGTATTGTCTCTCATATTCTATGCTATTGGTGAATTCTAGTTACTTGTGTTTCTGGTTATTTTCGCATATTCAATTGCTTATATTTGCTAATCATACTGTGCTCTTTCTGAGGAGCAAGATCCTAACGGGTGGAATTAGAACAGGTGTGTTTGTTCTTGGATTTATCTTCCACCCCTCTTATCCCAACAAGTGGTATCAGAGCATGTTTGTTGTTCTAAATTCCTGACAATTATCACCTACAAGTGTAGCATTTTGGAACAAAACATAGTCATGATAGCGTAGGCACTTAAATCTGGCCACCAATGACCTCCAACCAGGGTTTTGACTAATTTCCACCTAAAGTGCATAATTTGGCCTAAAAACACTAAAATTAATTAAATGAGTTGAAATTGATATATTCAATTTCCATTTTTGGCTATAGGATCACTAAATGGCACAATGTAATTTATGGACTAGCTAACTTTGATCAAATCATTTCGAGTCAAAATGCCAATTTTACACCTAGATGCTTTGGATCGCTCTTTTATATCAAATATCTTGCATGAGACAAATTCCTTTATTATTTTGTGTTTATAACATCACAAATGTTATAATGGATCTAATACATCTGACATTGACTTCTAATTTCAATCCAATCAAATTTTGAACCAAAAACAAGACATTTTAACTATTTAATTTGTGCACCAAGAGCCAAAATTTGCACTAAAGTTGACTAATCATGTTTTAGTATAATTAAACCAAATTAAATTTTTATGTTAATTTTCCGTGGAAATTTTTGAATAAATCTTTATTGTAAATTTATTTCTATTAGCTATATGATCAGGTGACATCATCATATGCGGTGGCATCCATAAGCCATAAATTTATAAAATATCAAGGTTATGGGTCTCCCATGCCTCATTAAGACCCTCCATGTATATTAAATAACCATCTATCCCAAATGTTAATTGATATATTTGTATAATTAATTTTATATTTGGATTAATTCATGGCCACACATCTCGATCTTGAGATGGACAGTCATGGTTGATCCTCAAACCATTCCAAAAATATATAAATAGGAGGCCTTGCCTATTGAGTTTTAAGATATTTTATGTGAAAACTATAATTCCCAAATTCATTCAAAAATAATTTAATCTTATTGTTATAATTCCAAATTATTGACCCAAGCAAATCCAAGCCAAAGCCAAAGGTGCCAAGAGGAGATGAAGGTAGCCACACTCCATTGAAGAAGATCTCTTGAAGCAGAAGCCAAGTGAGCCAAAGAAAGATAATTTTGAAGAAATCAAGAATTTGGTAAAAAAATTGGTGTTTTGTGTTCATATTTATTATTTCTTTCCATTTTTAGTTGTGTTCTCAAATGGCTTTTCCTCACTAATCTCTCCCTAGTAACTAGGCCTAGAGATATATGCTAGCTAGTGTGTTGGTTCTTCAATTTGATTTCATTTTGTCACTAAAAAAATACTAACACCTATCTTGAGTAAAATTAATATTTCACATAATTTCAAACCTAATGGGATGATATTCATGAGAGTGCAATCCACAAACTTTTTTGTGTTTCATAGTTTTGATTCTTTTTTTTTTTTGTTTTTGCTTTGAATAAAAACAACCAATAAAAAAGTCAAATTTTTATTTAATTGATATTTTTGTATAAATTTTTGTAATTGATATTTTTGTATAAATTTTTGTATGAACATGTGTATATATATATATATATATATATATATATATATATATATATATATATACATATTCATACAAAAATTTATACAAAAATATCAATTAAATAAAAATTTGACTTTTTTATTGGTTGTTTTTATTCAAAGCAAAAACTACAAAATATATATATATATATATATATTTCATTTATATTATATAAACATTTCACAAAAAAAACCTTTATATTTTATAAGTTATATCTATTTTAGTGACTGTCACTTTCTGGTTTGTATTTTTCTAGTAAAAATGGTTAGAACAGATTTTATAAAAAAAATTGTATTGACTTTTTTGACCTCAAATTTTTCAAAGACGTAAACCCTATGTTTCTTTACAACATCTAAAAATTTAGTGGAAAAATTATCTATATTCTAAAATTTATGTTAAAAATACTAACTTCAAGTTTTTATATTTTCTAAGCTTTTATGTTTTATTTTTAACCTTATAATTTGTTGTTTGTAGGTATTAATATACTTAATATTATTGTTTTTAATATTTTATTTATATTTTTTCTAACATTTTATAATCTAACGCATTTTCATTCTTTAGATTTTGCCTTCGAGTTAACATATTTTGCCCTTCAAGGTTACCTCATTTGATAAATGTGCTTCAAGGCTAAACAAAGTGCTAACATTTTTCTTGTAGGATATACATGGAAAGTCATCTAAAAAAATTAAATCAGTGCCTTTCACACTTCATTTGAGTGTTTTAAAATTAATTAATAACTTTCTTTTCAGGTTCAATGAAAAATTTAGATGTTTAAGTGAATGCTTTGATAATTATGTTTTCAAAATTACAACTTAAGACGAAGGGGTCAAAAGAACACCACCACATATTTTATTTGGGTTCTAAGATTGAACGCACTTTTTAATTTTTATTTTTAATAGTTTTTTAATTAAAACTTTTTTATCAAATAGAAGGTTTGTGCATGTATGCTCTCCCATTTTTCCCCTTTAGGGAACCCTTGGAATCAAAAGTTCCATCCTTATTGAAAAAATCCTAGTCAAAGGCTTAGAAATAATGTCATTTAAATCAATCCCCAAAAACTCATCAAAGTTTGGGTGACCTTAAAAATGACCCAAAAGTCTTTCTATTAGTCTTTTATTTCATACAAACTTGGCTTGTGAGGGGGAATTCATTACCTCTTATGAGTTCTTTAGGGAAGCTTTGACCTAGGGTTTCATCTCCCAGCATTGACTTCATCCACTCCTTCTAAGTTTCACATAAGACATATCTACATTTAGACATCACACTACACTAAGTGAATAGTAGGATGTAGTAGTTGTAAAAAGGACTAGACCTTTTTACAACTACCCAATTTCGTGGATACCCATTTTTTGTGCTTTTCCTTTGCATTGTTTGATGTTAAAGTCATTGTGCAATTGTTTCCCATAGAAACATTCAAAATCTTGATAGTTTAGTCAAACCCACATTGCCATACCCTTCCTATGATTTGGGTGATTATACTTAGTGTATTTTGGTCATTTTTTCTTGGTATGTTTTGAGACTAAAACTTTTTTGTTTGTTCATATACCATGTTAAAATAAATTTGTTTATACATCACTCTTTTATCTAACAAGGCATTATGATGGTTGTTTTACACCACACTTGTGCCTTGAAATTTTTGATAAACTTATTTGTGTGTGCGTCATTTGAGTTGTATAGGGTAGTGTTATGTTTCAAAAATCACATCAAACCATTTGGCCTTTTGAGTCTTTGAAACATAACATAGATCACCATTATGCCATTAAGCTACTCAATTTGTTTCAAGACTAGTTTACCTTATACCAAGAACTATTTTGTTTCAAACCATGTCATGTATACCATTTGGACCTTTGTCTTGTGCCATCATGCTATAAAATCTTGTCTAGCTTATTTGATCACATACTTGTTTTCAATGTTGAGTTTTCAATTAACCTTGTTAATTTTGGATTCAAACATTGATTGATTTATATTTAAGCCTTAATTCATGGGGTTGATACATAGATCTTCCTCTTTTAGGTTTCATAATTTTGGTTAATCAATTCACTAAATTTGAAAACTATTGATGGTTTATTTTTTCAATTCCTATCATCATCAATGTTTGTGTCTTTATTTAGGAGAACACGGTCTTTCTTCAAGAGAATTTTACCTCATGCCTTATGCCAATTGATCTTGTTTATGTTTGATTCTATTTGTTGGGTCCATGTCAAATTTATTTCCAAACTTTTTAGATTAAATTACATCAATCCTTTGTTTCAAGTCTAGATTTTGATGTTGTTTGGCCAAAAGTCCTAACGCATGCCTTGTTTGAGCGTAGCTTTTGACTTTGTGTTTGGAAAAAAGACCTAGCGACTCTTTTCCCCTTTCCTAGTTTAGACCTTGTTTGGAACACTTTGACGTAGACTTTTAACATGTCAATTTTTATTCAGACACTTGATCTTTTATGCATATGATATTTGAAATTAGATATTTAATGTTAGAATATTTTATGCTAAGTCTTATCAAAAATCATTTTGGAGATACAACTCTATTTTTAGACCATATTGAAGATATAGCTCCACCCCTTTGACCAAGTTAAACCAAGTTTGAATCATTTATCCTTTGGAAAGTTTTTTAGAGTTTGTAGAACTCTAAGCCTTTTTATTTTAGTTTTTTCATCATTTACATAGATATGTCTAGCTACACTTATGGTGGAGTAATATACAATCCAACTTATGATATAATGGCCACAAAAAACCCCACTAGTAACACATATAGAGAAAGATTTTCTAAGGAGTTTTATTATCTCCCTATAATACTCCATATGGGGAACATAGTCAAAATCCACAAAATCCAGATTAAGACCTTGATTGGCATGAAGAGGCTTTTGAGGAGGACTTTGAAGACCCAAATATAGATAATGTTATTTGGGATACACATACATACCCTCTTTGAAATAATCAGTACATGGAACATAGTCAAGAACTAGCTTATGGGCGAACTCATGACTAGGATGATATGATTTATGAGAAAGACTTGGATGCTTTAGCTTGTGCAAGTAATCAAGTTCCATAATGTCCTTTTTTTATCCAATAATAAACTACACCTAACACTCCTTTGGATTATATGAGCTATCAAGCTCTCCAATATCTAAGGAATACCATTACCATCCCTAGACTTAGTCCTTTAGCTTGTGCAAGCAACTAGGCTCCAAAACACACTTTCATCATTTCAGGACCTAGTCCTTTGACTTATGTGAGAAATCAAGCTCCACATCACCTTATCGTTACCATCTTAGGAATTTTTCCTTTGGTTCATGTAAGTAATCATGTTCCCCAATGCCCTACCATTATCCAACCATAGGCTATTCCTCCTCCATTACCAATCCCATCCAAACCTCAACTAATTCAATCATTCAAAGACCAATCTATGTTCAAAACTGGTATCTTCAAACTCATTATAAATAAGGCCAAGATAACCAACCAATTTTAGATTTTTCTATTGAATCAACCATTTGTGATAAGTCAACCTATAATGAATTGTCTACTGATCCTATATCAGTTGTCAAGGAGTCCCACTCTGATGAACCAATCTTTACTGAGTCACTTTTTAATGATTATAATTTCCTTTGGGTGAATCATTACCTTGACTATATGCCTATTTTTCAAGATTCTACCCTTGATAATATAGTCCTTGAGGAGTTGTCTCTTAACCAATTTCCCATTATGGAGGAGTTTTACTTTGACAAACTAATATTTTTGGAGCCCTTTATGCCATCACAAGTCATTACTTATCTAATACTAAACATTCAATAAGACATTATTGTAAAAAAGTACCCATTAGATGAAGAATTAGAGTTAGAGTCAAGTTTTATTCTTAGATCGACATCAAATTTATCATTATAATTAGAATCAACATCAGTCTTAGCATTAGATTCAAAGTCCCTTGAGTTAGAATTAGATTCATAAGAAAAATATGTTTATGGTTGTTAAAACACTGGTTATGCATACCTCATAGATCAATTTGAATACATTTGTGATCCTTATATAGTTTTTTAGTATGATTAACTTATCATTGACATAATTTATCTTAGTATCTTTTACAAGGATTGTGATGCCAACACCCATTCCATTACCATTCCACATGTCATTACCATCAACCAAAATAGCCATATTATTAACATTCTATTTCCCATAAGTGTTGATTAGGATTGACAAAATCACACTTTGTTTAATTGCATCCATGGTGATGTAGTAGTTAAAGAAGAGTAAGGAGGCTAAGACCACATTCATGTAGTAAGAAAACACTCTCCTAGTGAAACTTTTTCAAAGGTGCTAGGATACAATCAAAGTTCCAACTTAGCATCTTCTAGTGAAAATTTTTTAGAAGTGCTACAAGAAAATCAAATTCAAAATCCAATTTTCATTAGTGAAAACTTCTCAGAGGTGCTGCGAGACTATCAAGACAACTTCATTGGTGAAAACCTCATTGAGGTACCAATAGCTGAGCACAAAAGTTCTTCACTACTTGATGAAGACAAAATCAAATATCAAATCAAAATAGCTTCTTATCTATAACCTAATCATATGGTAATTAATCTCAAGCCCAAACAACAACAACAAAATATGATGGTAATATTGAGAAAACAAGTCTTTGGCCCTACCATAACCAAAATTATGTTAAATCTGACATTAATAACATTACATGTGACTAAAAGTCCTGATCTTCATTTGTTTTCCTACCATTCCACATTTCATTATCATTTGCCATTTGATTTCACAATAAAACCTACCATCCATTATTTGTCCTTATTTACCATTCATGGCTGCACTTTCTTTTATAGAGGCTAAAAAGATACCTTGTATCGATGTTTGAAGGAATCAGAATCAATGACCAATGAAGATCATATAAGCATTCTTGACATCTAAATCTATAGGTAGTTATTGATGGAGTAGCTATTTAGATGAGGTGTGGGCTAGTAATTAACATGATCAAGTATTTTTTTTGTATCATTTGTTGATTAGGACATGCATCTCCCCATTATTAGGAAGAATAGAATCAAAAACCACACCTAAGCTAAAAACATGTACCATATCATTTCATTACCATGCCATTTCCATTGTTACATATCCTTCTACCATTGTTTCATATCCCAACCAATCACCTTATCACTTAGGGTCAACCCTCTTACCATTTTTTTAATCTATAAAAAACCATCATTATCCTTAGCAAGACCATACCATCATATCATTCCATTCCTATCTAAACCAAAGCCTATTTTTAGTCATCCTACCCAATCCTATTTTGATCTTGGTTCATTTGGTTCTTTTCACACCTTTAATGAGATGATTCTAATCAAGTTTCAACAATAAATCAAATCCATATTTACAATGATAGTCTATGAAACTAGTGTGATAGTTAATCTAGAAAGATATCTTGCATTTTCCATCTTGTATCAAGTTTGTTTATGTGAGCCTGATTATAATTGCCTATGGGAAAATTAGTGTATCACCAGTATTGATAATAATTATAACCACCTATGGGAACATTAATATCATTGACCTATACCATTTTATCTTAGTTATAACTACCTATGGGTAAACTAAGGGAAATACTTGTTTACCATGCATTGTCACATCACCGTGCCATCACTATTTTCATTTGACTGGCCATTTACTATATTTGAGAACTTGTTCGGACCTAGTTGGTTTTTTATTACCTTTTATGTGGATGAAATTAATATAAATTGAGGTCATTTTAGTATTATATAGGTCATGCTCAATTCATATTGAGGTCACCTCAGTCCCCCTTTCCATACGCTCTCACCATTTTGTGAGCAACCTAAGCCAAACATTCTCATCATTTTATGAGTAGGTATCTTATCATTCTCTAATGAGTTAAGTTACCTCAAAATTCCAAAAACATTCATAACATTTGAAAATTCCAAAAGAATTTGTCATGTATAAGCCTAGTCAATTATCCCCAATCCACCCTACTAGGGCAAAGTCATTGTTAGGATGCTTTCTTTTGCTTTTGTTATTAAGATTTCTATTTGTTTGTTTATTTCAAATTATTTGTTTGTTCTTTTTTTTTTCTTGTCTATTTATTTTCTTTCAACACTGTTGCCTTGACTCAGTCTATATGTATGCATTGGGTGATTCTTTGGACACATTATTCTTGAGTCTATGTATACTCATATGTCAATATTATCATCGTTGGTACCTTATTTTTGAGTGTTTATTGGATCAAGAGTCAGTCCTTATGCATATTTTGTCCAAGTATTTATGGTTTTTTATCATGATACCTACCAGCACATGCTATAGTTAAAATTAGTTTCAAAAATGTCTATAATCAATGGAGCCATAGAAATGTCTCCTTGGTACCTTGACAAATCCTTCCATCCCACCCTTGATCAAATTAATCCATTGGCCATTCTAGTTATATCATTACTAATAATGATGATCATCTCCTCATTAACAAGTATAACTAAATCAATTTTTATTAATCAATCTCATTCCTTTAATCATCTCTTTCATCACTTTATACTTGCTCATCTTTAATTTGTATTTTAGGTTGTATCCTTGAGTTATGCTTGTTAATCGGCCCTAATTGTGGCACCATCATATTTAGCCAATCCAAGTCCTCTTATTGATTATATTTCCTATGGTCAAATCATTATTTTGATTTTTATTCCTGATTATAACTACCTTTGGGAAAATTAGTATCTTTCTTAATTCAATGCATGCAAGCATTTTCTCATTTAGATTAATCTCAACCATAGGTTAATTCCACCTTTCTTCTTGTTTCTTTTCGAGAGATCATCCATTAATAAATGTGATGGCCACTCCATTGATTATCCATCATCTTAGGCTTCCCAAACACCATTTGGAGCCTTGTTCTTCAACCATCATCTTCTTTTTATCATACAAACCTTTTATCATTATTTGAGAAGATATTGCTTTGCCTATGGTTTGTAACATCTTCCCAAATAAGGGAAAAATGTAGACACTTAAAATTTTCCACTGATAACATGTAACTAAGATTTTGACCAATTTATATGAACTAATAATTTGACTCAAGAGAGGTGTTAGTATTGTGTTAGTGACAAAATGAAATCAAATTGAAAAACCAACACACTAGCTAGCATACATCTCTAGGCGTAGTTACTAGGGAGAGCTTGGTGAGGAAATCCATTTGAAAACACAACTAAAAATGGAAATAAATAAGAAATATGAACACAAAACACTAATTTATTACCAAATCCTTGATTCCTCCAAAAGGCTCCTTCTTTGTCTTGCTCAGCTTATGCTTTAATAGATCTTCTTCAATGGAGTGTGGCTACCTTCATCTCCTTTTAGCACCTTTGGCCTTGGCTTGGATTGGATTGGCTCAAAAGTTTGGAATTATAACACTAAGATGAAATTATTTTTGAATTCATTTGGGAATTATAAGTTTGGCATAAAAGAGCTTAAAATTCAATATACAAGGCCTCTTATTTATAGATTTTTAGAATGGTCTGAAGATCAACCATGACCATCCATCTTAAGATTGAGATGTGTGTCCATGAATAAATCCAAATATGAAATTCATTATACAAATATCTCTATTAATATTTGTGATATAGGGGTATTGAATAGGCATGGAGGGCCTTAATGAGGTATAGGAGACCCATAATCCTAATATTTTATGCATTTATGTCTTATGGATGCCACCCTATATGATGTTGTCACCTGATGATGTAATTAATAAAAATCAATTTCCAATAAATATTTATTTAATAATTTCTAAATAAAATTAACTTAATTCCCTAATTTGGTTTAATTATCCTAAAACATGATTAGTCAACTTTAGTGCAAATTTTGGCTCTTGGTGCATAAATTAATCAAATTGGTCAAAATGTCTTATTATTGGTCCAAAATTTGACTAGATTAGAAATATAAGTCAATGTCAAATGCATTGGATCAATACTCTAATTCAGGATGTTACCAACACCAAATAACAAAGGCATATGTCTCATGTAAGAGATTTGATAGAAAAGAACAATCTAGAGTAACTAGGTGCAAAATTTGCATTTTGACTCAAAATGATCTGATCAAAGTTAGCTAGCCCATAAATTTAATTGTCCCATTTAGTGATACTCTAGCCAAAATTGGCACTTTAATATATCAATTTCAACTCATTTAATGCATTTTAGTGTTTTTAGGCTAAATTATGAACTTTAGGTGAAAATTAGTCAAAAGCCTGGTTGGATGTCATTGGTGGCCAAATTTAGGTGTCTATAGTTTTCCCCTATTTTGGGAGGTTTTTCTAAGCTTCAAGCATAGTAACATCTTCTCAAAGAATGAAAAGGTCCTATATGCCTAAAACTACAATGATGATAAACTAACTATATGATATCCCCTCGAGGGAATGATTGGAACAAGTAGGTTGACAAATGGTCCCTTGATAAGAAGCAAAATGAGGGGACTTTGAAAGGAAAGATGATGGGATAAAAACACTAATTTTGATAAATTATTCAAAATCAATAAGAATGCAAGTGGGATGGTGTATAATGGATTTCCCAAAGGTGATTATAAGCATTATACTCCAATAGTGACAATGTGGTATGATAACACAATGATTTTCCCAAAAGTAGTTATAATCATTGACAAGATGGAGTTGCCCTAGTTAGGATAGATAAATAAGATAACAACATGCCCCTATATGAGCAAAAAAATTAAAGTGGTGATAATATAATGATTTTCCCAAAGGTGGTTATAATCATTTAGAAATGTATGTGGGATGTTGTACAATGATTTTCCCATAGGTAGTTATAATTATTGGACCCTGATTATGGAAAACATGATAAACTTGGTCGAGGATGATGATAACTTAACACAAAGGGTAATTATGAATTGAAACAACCTACTAGTAGGTAGATACTTGTTTAAACTAATAAAATTTGAAATTCTTTAGTGGTTAATTACTCTATTTGGGATATGATTGGGATTGAATTAGGATGTTTGTACTGAAGAGATGTTGATGTTACCATTATTGAATAGACTTATTGAAGCTGAGGTTTGTTGTAGCATGTATCAATAGACATCATGGTATAATATCATGAGCATTGGGATAAAATATGCATGAAGACTAACTCCCATAATCCAATACTTAATAGAAAACAATGCACCAATAATAGAAACCATGATGATAGTGTAAACATATGAATATGGATGGATTCAAGTATATGTGTGGGCAATGAATCACCCAATTAACACACATAAACTAAATCAAGGAAACAATTTTGAAAGTAATTCAACATTCAGACAAATAAACAAAATAATCAAAAACAAACAAACAAATAATGTAATAAAAACCATATGAACATTATCCCTAGAAAATAGGTGAAAATTTAATAAACAAACAAAATGGAGAAATATAAGAAAATGAAGGGGGTGGCTCAACTATCTCCATATGCACTAGGCAAGTGGATGCTACCTACATAGTTCCATGGATGTAATATACAATAAAAAATTTTAGGCTATATGTAGTTCTCCTAGGGAATGGGAAGAATGTGATAACTAATGAAAATGAATACAATGGATGTGATATAATAATAGGAATGGTCTTGAAAAATAAAAGATGGTGAAACTAAGAAACAAGTGATTTGCTTGTAACTTAGTAAGGGTTCCCAGAATCCTTAAGGTAAAGAAGTGGTCAGTGTTTTAATTCTTTTCTAGTGATTTTACAAATGTTTTTAGAATTTTTGAAGTATCTAAAATCAATCAAGAATGATTAGACACTAAATGTTTCAATCTCTTAAAATGGTGAGATATTTTAAACTTAGGTTACTCGCAAAATGGTGAGAGCATGGAAATGTAGGGTGCTCACAAAATCATGAAAGTGTTTAAACTTAGGTTGCTTATAAAATGGTGAGAGCATGGTGGATAGGGTGAATGAGATGACCTCAAAAATTATTGAGTGTTTCCTACATAGTCCTCGAGTAGGACCTCAATTCACTATAGTTTCACCCATATTGAAAAACCAAAACACTACCTAGCATACATCTCTAGGCCTACATACTAGGGAGAGCTTAGTGAGGGAAATTCATTTGAGAAAACAACTAAAAATGGAAATAAATAAGAAATATGAACTCAAAAAACCAATTTTTTACCAAATCCTTGATTGCTCTGATAGGCTCCTTCTTTGGCTCACTCAGCTTCTGCTTTAAGAGATCTTCTTTAATGGGGTGTGGCTACCTTCATCTCCTCTTGGCACCTTTAGCTTTGGTTTGGCTTGGCTTGGATCAACAATTTATCATTATAAAAATAAGATGTAATAATTTTTAAATTCATTTGGACATTATAAATTTGGCAAAAAAGAGCATAAAATTAAATAGGTAAGGAATCCCATTTATAGATTGTTGGAATGGTTTGAGGATCAACCATGACCTTCCATCTCAAGATTGAGATGTGTGGCCATAAATAAATATAAATATGAAATTAATTATACAAATATCCCAATAAATTCTTGGGGTATAGGGGTATTTAATAGGCATGGAACATCTTAATGAGGCATGAGAGACCCATAACCTTAATATTTTATGCATTTATGGCTTATGGATGCCACCCCATATGATGATATCACCTGATGATGTAGTTAATAGAAATCAATTTACAATAAATATTTATTCAACAAGTTCCATGTAAAATTAACTTAAGGCCCTAATTTGGTTAAATTAGACTAAAACATGATTAGTCAACTTTAGTGCAAATTTTATCTCTTGGTGCACAAATTAATCAAATTGGTCAAAATGTCTTGTTATTGGTCCAAAATTTGACTGGATTAGAATTGGAAGTCAATGTCAGATACATTGGATTTGTTATCCCATTAAGGATGTTACCAACACCAAATAATAAAGGCATGTGTCTTGTTTAAGAGATTTTATAGAAAAGAGCAATCTAGAGCACCCAAGTGCAAAATTGCCATTTTGACTCGAAATGATCTGATCAAAGTTAGCTGGCCCATAAATTACATTATCCCATTTAGTGATACTTTATCCAAAATTGGCACTTTAATATATCAATTTCAAATCATTTAATTAATTTTAGTGTTTTTAGGCCAAATTGTGCACTTTAGATGGAAATTGGTCAAAAGCCTGGTTGGAGGTCATTGGTGGCTAGATTTAGGTGTCTACAATTTCCACCAAAGTGCATAATTTGGCCTAAAAACAATAAAATGCATTAAATTAGTTGAAATTTTTATATTAAAGATCCAATTTAGGCTATAGTATCACTAAATTAGATAATGTAAGTTATGGGCCAGCTAACTTTGATCAGATCATTTCAAGTCAAAATGCCAATTTTGCACTTGGGTGCTCTAGATTGCTCTTTTATATTAAATATATTACATGAGACACATCAATTTGTTATTTGGTGTTGGTAACATCCTAAATGGGATAGCATATCCAATGCATCTAAAATTGACTTCTAATTCCAATCCAGTCAAATTTTAGACCAATAACAAGACATTTTGACCAATTTCATTAATTTGTGTACCAAGAGCCAAATTTTACACTAAAGTTGAATAATCATGTTTTAGGCTAATTAAACCAAATTAGAGAATTAATTTAATTTTACATGGAAATTTTTGAATAAATATTTATTGGAAATTGATTTCTATTAACCAAATCATTAGGTGACATCATCATATGGGGTGGCATCCATAAGCCATAAATGCATAAAATATCAGGATTATGGGTCTCTCATGCCTCATTAAGACCCTCCATGCCTATTCAATATCCCTTTTTGAAAAATATTAATGGGGATATTTGTAGAATGAATTTCATATTTAGATTTATTCATGGCCACACATCTTAATCTTGAGATGGATGGTTATGGTTGATCCTTAAACTATTCCAAAAGTCTATAAATAGGAGGCCTTACCTATTGAATTTTAAGCTCTTTTATGACAAACTTATAATGCCCAAATGTATTCAAAAATCATTGCATCTTAGTTTTATAATGTAAAATTTATTCCAATCCAAACCAATAAAAAACCAAAGGTGCCAAGGATAATAGGAGATAGCCAAGCCTCCTTTGATGAAGACTTCATGAGTACAAGGCTAGAAAGCCACTACTACAAGCTAATTTGGATCATTCAAGGGAGGTGAAAGATTTTCTCTCTTTCATGTTTTATTTGTGTTTCCATTCTAGTATTGTTAATTAAGATCAACCAAGTAACTAGGCTTAGAGATTTATGTTAGCTATTGTGTTGGGTTTTCAATTTTATTTTATTTTTTCACTAACAATATACTAACACCTCTCTTGATTCAAATTCCTAATTCACAAATAGAACTCAGTCTTGAGAAGTTTAAAGTGATGGAGAATGACTAGGCAAGGTGAAAAAGTGAATCCAAAATGTATAAAATGATCTTAGGAGATTCTAAATGGAGTGTAGACATTATCTCCAAGGTCAAATCATGCAAATAAAACCTACAAGAGTCACTTTTGAAGAACATAGTAACACATAGTCAACTACCTATGACTAGTCTTGATAGCATTTCAACCTCCAAAGTGATGATCTAGCCAAATAGGGTGAGTGAACAAGTTGAAATAACTAGTGAGGGATCTTATAATATTATAAAATGGCCCATGAAAATATAAAAAAACACCTATAGGTATACCAAGATAACAATACATAGTCCAAAGCACAAACCCTACATAGTATTTTTATATAGTCTATTTTAGGTTTTAGGAAGATTGGAGGGCCAAATGACCTATTAGAGAGCTGAAATTTTGTGAAAAGAGTCTTAACAACTTTATTAATTCTATTCAACATTCAAATTTTTTGATATAGTAGGGGAAGTACCATCTATATTATCTTAGATCGAGGTTACTTCCCCTTGTTCATAAGCTTATAGTTCCTCATATTAATTCCTAAGTTCCTCAACAAGAGCTATCATGTCAGCTAGTCAAAACTGGCATAGTAACCAAGCTAGGGAGAAGTGTTGAAACTTTAAGTGTGAGAATTTTTAAGGTGTCCTTGTTGATTATAATGAAATTAAGGCTATTTAAACATTTCATAAACTCCATACCATGTATTTTAGATTAAAATTTATGCATTTTGGATGCCAAGAGTGTAGGGTGCATGAAGGAGGAGTTTTTTGGACTACAGATGATGATGGCTCATTCCTAGATGATTCCAAATGAAAAAACCTAAAAAACATTCATGGAGAGGAATTTATAACAATATTCCCTTCAATAAAATCATCATACCTATCTATAATCAATTTTGGGATGTTCAAATAAATCCAAATCATGAAGGTAGTTTTTTGAGCCAAAATGAGGTGTTTCATGCCACTTTGTAAGAGTTTCATGCCTTGTATGGACACTTGCGCTTCCTAACTTTACGTGGTTAATCACATATCCTATTATCATGCACAAGTAACTAATTTTATTATCTTAAAAATTCTCCTTGTGAAATTTGGACTTCTCTATTCTCCTCTATCTCTCTCAATTTCTATAAGAAAAAGCCACTTTGGTCATTACAACTTATGTCTCACCTAAGTTTGGAAAATCCCTAATCATTTGAATACCATTTGATAAATAATACTATTTATTTTTACCTCTTCATGATTTTTCATAGTGTGTTTTACTTGAATTTTGGATCTTTCTTAGTGAATACTATGGATTCCTTAGCATGTTGTCTCATTCTTTCATCTTCTTTGTAGTTGGAAAGATTTTTCTTACAGGGCATGTGAGGTGTTATAAGAAGTGTCAAGGTTGATTGATTTATTATATTCACTATTTCCATTAAATTCCTCTTTTCTAGTCCTCCTAGCTAAAGCATTAATCCATAACCTCATAATGTAACATTGATTTGAGAAGATGCATATTGGAGAAGTGTATGTTTGGTGAGTATCTTGGTTTCATGTGTAACATGAAGTTGGTTGGAATTCATCAACTTATTTGGTGTATCACTTCTCTTAGGATAGTTTTATTTCATTTTTTTGTCTCTCTTTCACCCCCAAAGTTTATGTGTAGTAATTATCCAAAGTGGTACATCAAGGGATCTAGCCTTACCTAGAGATTCATATCCTTCTTTAGGCTACCCACAAGCCTAAAAGTGTTTCCATTATGCTACTTGGATGAGGAGATCTTAGAAATATCCTCAAGAGGTGTTTTCACTTTGAGTTACCTCTAGTTATTACTAGATAACATAGGTCTTAGAAGACTCCTTTTATTCTACCTATACCTAGACCACTTGATTATATATGCTCACATCCTACCTCTACTACTCACCCCTAAAAAATAGTAGATAATGTGATTTAAGTTATCACTAGGTAGAAAAGGGTGACTCCTCAACCTATATAAGAGCAGTGTAACCCTAATATCCCTCCTCATCCCCAACAAACTATAATAGGATCCAAAGATCAATAAATAGAATTATATAGTGAATCAATTGAGAAATACACCATCTAAAATATCTATATTTCAATTACTTAAAAAAGAAACAATCTTCAAATATATTTTATTTCAAACACTTAATCACAAATTTTTACCATGTGATACCAATCCATCATATTTTGTACCTATAATGAATATTATAAAGGATGTGGAAGATGTGATATCCTTTTCCATGAGGAATTACCTTCATAATCAGTAATTGATTAAAATTTTCCCCTTTTAATTCAAGTTCAAATCTATAACACAAATATTAAATGAGTTCTCATCGATAGTGGCTTAGGACTCAATATATGTAACATCACATTTATAAAAACCATGAGGGTTGATATATCATTTATTCAAAAAACATACAAGAATATCTAAGGATTTAATGGTAGTCCTAGATAGACATTGTGTTTGATCACATTGGAAATTACAGTGGAACCAATAACATTATCTACACACTTTCAGGTGATGCCAAACCATTTACAATATAACTTGTTACTTGTGAAACCTTAGATACATGTTATGGATACTATACCTTCCACCAATCAAAGATGTGTCAAATTTCTTCATGATGGTTACCTATACACATTTCCAATAGATAATTATCCATTTAGATATTATAGAGTCATTGAGCCTTCTACATCAAGTACATCATTACATGGGACACCTTATGTCCTCATCAAACCCCCACCTCACAAGATTCCAATTGATCCGATGCATACATATGAGGTGGGGAAGTCTAATAAGACTATCCATATACCACCTTCAAAGCTTTATATAGCATAGGTACCTCTATGGATGATACAGGAATAACCTCTCCCATCATAGTTACCTTCACCAATGATAGAGTAATATCATATCATAGTATAAACATCTTCACCTAGGATAGATGATGTCTTTATATTATAGTTACCAATCCTTGTTAATTTAGAAGAGGCTTACATTCATAATTTTAACATATAATAATAGGCCACTATAAGATATGATCAACCACATATAGATATTCATGATTTTTTATGTGGATTGAGTTTTACATAAATGGGTCCAAGAGAGTACAAAGATAATTAAAAGGAACTTATACCTTACCCTACACCAGTAACATCACTTGTTCAAGATCATATAGATACAAGATCATATACTTAGCTATAATCTCCTATATATCCCTTGATCCATTCATTAAATATGTTCACATCCATGAATATCGATTTAGGACATACATATTCAGGCAAGAAGTTCATAGGATAGACCACAATAGATCCTATAACTACTACTTGATAGAGGATTAATGATATTACCTACATTCTAGCCCAAATAAATTATTAGATTATCACCACAGGAAGGGCAACCCTTTTTCCACTATCATAGACTCATATTAAATGATATAGACACATGCTCAATACTATAGCATAAACTAAATAAATTTAAGGCTAAGGGCACTATCTAGTTCATACAGCCTCCACCTCCATAGACACCACCACCATTAGTGATATGAGTTATTTCATAGATACAAACACCACAATAGATTAATCATCGACAAATATATTCATGACATGATACATTGACCATACATATGTTTTTAACATATATGTATCTTTCCCTTATGGTTATAGATAAGGATTCTAATCCTAATACTTGTACTTTGGCATTTTTACATCACATTAGTTATTAGGAGAGTGAGATACAACTTGTTATACACTATCAAGATTCCATTAGACATATTAAACTACTAATTTCATGTGGCCCTAAGATGTCCAATTAATTATTTTTATTTTGAGCAGAGACACTCATATTCAAGTTATACTTGGTAGTACATGATTACAAGCAATGGATGCCATAGTTAATTGATTAGACATATACTTGACATTCACTCATAATGGATACATGGTTTTCATATTACATGATGACATATATGATAACCATATGTTTCACACATATACTCTTTAGTCTAATGTATTTTACCCTAAAACTATGTGAGAGGCATTTTACACAGTTGAGTAGCTTGCCATTTAAATGTACATACTCCAAATTTATGCCAAAGATAAGGCCACATTAATTTATGTAGAATTGTATGATGATCATGATGATGATAAATTATCTAATTTTGGATAGGTTGCGTATCTTAAATTATATTATCTTCCACCATATCCACCATTTGATTATCCACATCCTATGGATGTGTTTTTAGGTCTATAGACATGTCACTCTTTGCTTGCATATTATTTCATTTTCTTTTCTAGTATTTAATTCTACATAGTCTCTCATTCCTTTTACATATTTTATTTTCATTTAATTATACATATATTATATCTATAAAATAATAAAAATGATATAACATATCAAAATACAAAAATATTTAAGTATTACTCAGAAACATAAAATTTATAGTTTTTTTCTATTGTAGATGAAATTTTTGAGCTGAATGGATTTGAGTATTCAATTACATTAAAACACACAAAATTTAAAACTACCTAATAGGATATATTATGGAATCAAATCATAATATATCAAGAAACTCTTAGCAATTCCTTGCTTCAGCTAGCCTCCCTTCAATATCTATGGAAATTTTGAGCTACATGAGATAAGTGAAATTAGTGTCGACAAATAGGAATATTAGTGATGATAAAGTAAGCAATCATATTTAAGTATATATTTTTTCCCCTCTTTTAAAAGGCATTGTGAGTGGATGAAGCGGAGTGAGTAATGGTCTTTTAGATATAAACCATTTCATTGTAGATTGTAACAGTCTTAAAACATATTGTCTATTGTAGATTACCATGGACTCAAATTTTCAACATGATTATAGCTTGATTCATTGAATATGATTATGTATTCATGGATTAAGTGTATTCATGGATTAAAAAGAGATTATATGGATTCAATGGTTTTTATTTAGTTTCCATGGAGGAGTGGCTTCTATAAATAAGCCAAGGGAAGGAAGATCAATGGCTCTAATTAAAAGTTAAGCCTTAAAGATCAAGAGTGGAGGAATTTTTGAGGAATTAAAATTTCCTTGGAAGCCTCTAGAATAGAGGATTCTAGAGAGAAGGGTTAAAATTACATGAGATTATATAATAGAATAATTTTATATTCTCCTTAGGGACTAATTAGGATTAGTGAGGGATTAAGATAAGGATTCAGTGGGTGATTAGGTGCTAGGGGTGTAGGAGAGCCTAGGAGTAGGATTAATAGGTTTGTAGGTGGGTCATGGGAATTTTAAATTCCCAAATAATGTATAAAAGAGATTATGATGGGATAAGTCATGATTAAAAGTGTTACTAGATTTTTGGGGATAATATAAGGTTAACTTGATGAGAAGAATGAAGGGGATGTTAAATAAATGACTAGAATGGGTGATATAAGGATGTAATTAGGGGGATAAATGGGATTAGATGGTATAAGTGAAATTAGTGTCAAATAATATGAATATTAGTGATGATAAAGGAAGTGAGCATATTTACGTGTATAAATTTTTTCCATCTTTGAAAGGGTCTTATGAGTGGATGAAGTGGAGTGAATAATGGTCTTTAAAATAAAAACCATTTCATAGAATAATTTCAGTATATGATGTTAGGGAATATGATGCCCCCTTGAGGGGACATCCAAGGAAGAATGAGATGGATGGCCAATAGAAAGAGGAAATAAGGGGTGGGATGTGATAAATAGATAAGGGGATGGGGTGTGAAATGTTGAGATAGATGATGAAGAAGATGGATGTGATTTGAATAGTTAGATATAGATTGATTATGCCTTGGGAAAATATATATGCATATGGAGTTAGAATGATTGCATTATAGTTTTCAACACATCCCATGATGGAATCAACCATAACATGATGATGATAAGATAAAATTCCATAATATTTCAATGTATCCCAAGTAAATATGCATGTAATTGAGAGATATAGGCCAAGATAAGACATTGATTTGATGATATTAATGATGAGTGTAGCTCAAAATAAAAAATTCATGTGATATGATGAAGGGGATGAGAGAGAATAAATGGTATGATTCAGTGACCAAAATATGAAGGGGAAGAATTATACAACATTACATCAAATTAATGACCCACAATGTGATTAATAGTGATTATGCCCCTAGCAAGGACACATACAAGGGAGAAATAGATGATGATAAAGTGATGAATCTAGTCATACCCCAATCAAGGGAGGAACCATAAAATTTATATGATGAATCGACCAATTAGTGATAATAAAAGAAAATATGGATTTTGTGATTTATCTTGCCTAATCTATAGGTATTGGTGATTAACATAAAAGATTAGGGATATGATTTCAATGATGGTGATTGATCAATAGACTAGTTGATAAATGAGTGACATTATATCTCAAATATTGGATTGATGCAAGATGTGAGGATGAAAAATAACAAGCTAAATGTGATTAAGAATGATGGGAAAAGAGGAGAGAGTGGCTGAGATGACATTAGACACATTATGTAGTTAAACATTGCCTACATAGTTTGGAAAAACCTTAGGCTAATGTAGTTTATACTATATTATAGATGATAAGATAGAATAAAAGATGATAATGATGATAGATATTACTGTTTAGATAGAGGATGAAACTCTTAAGCTATACTAGGATAAATTATTGGAGATGAGATGTTAGATTTTGATGACTAGGGAGAGACTAGATGATGGATTAGAGGATATATACATGATGATAAATGACTTAGAGGAATGATTTAATACTAGACCAATGGAATTGGACGATCAGATTCATGATGGGATTAAGATGATTATATATATTAGAATAAATTATCAATCCATTATTTTTGTAATAATGTTCATCATAGTTGAAGCAATCCATTAAATATAGCACTTGGTAGTACAACCTAAGATATAAGTATTACCAAGAGGACATTGTGCCATAGTGCATAAAAAGGGGGAAATAGAAAACTTTACATCATCAATGGCACCTAAAAAAATCATTATAATTTTTGGGGACACCATATAATCCTAGTTCATTGCACAATAGACAAAAATAGACATGATGCAAGACTAAAAAATAAAAAAATAAAAGACAATCAGATGTATACATGATAAAAGACATGTAAACAATAGATAAGCAATACACACAAGTATCTACATGCAATGTCATTATGTCCTGTCAAATGGGGTGGATTAGAGGCATCAGGATATTTGATTAGGTGATGAGTTATACCAATTTAGCCATGAGTATTATGATGTGATTCTATATTAAGGATAAGAAATTAGACAAAGTATGGATTAAGAATATAGTAAGGACTTAGATTAGGATAATTATTTGGATTAAACAAGGGATTAGGGTTTAGGTTAAGGCTATATAAGACATAAGTTAATATAAGGAAAGATGATAAAATGGATAAGATACTAGATAATATGACTAAGAGATTTAGGAAATAGTATAATAGGATGTATGATAAGACAATTGATATAAGAGACATGACAAGGTAGGATGATAATGTAATGGATAACAAAAGGACTAAGATAACATGATTGGGATACATAGGACAAGATGACATAATACAAGATAAATTATATATTTTTAGAATTTTTTGATTTTATGTTTTTTTGTATTTTTTACATATTTCAATTTTCTAGGATTATTGGGATATGTATGTATACTATACAAATGGGGTTACTAGGAAAGGGAATACCAAGCCTAGCAACTAGGATAAATATCAATGAAATAATGGATGAGATGATAAAAGGATGAGGTTTATGATAAAAAAAGGGATGAGGACCAAGGAATAATGGACTAAGGATTAAAAATGAACACATCATGAAAGAATCAAATGTTTAGTTTCTTGAGTGTCTATTGGAGGATATGCCAATATGATTATAGAACATTTCTCAAGACACCTTTTGCATCCTTACAAAGGTCAAAACTAAAAGGAATGAGAGAGAGGAGGCATGATATGATGGTATATTATGGGTAGGAATAATGTAACAAGGGATAAGATAGACATGAATGGGTGATATAGATAAGGTTGACAAGGGATATGACAAGTAGGATGGATTATTACCCCAATTGTTAAGGTGAAATGTGGACAATAGATTATTTTACCATGACACTAAAAACTAGTTTTCATTATGGTACTTTCCAAAGGGACTAGAATATTGGTTTTCACCATTGGATGAAAGATTTGTATTTTATATTTTATTTCTATTTGTAACTTTATATACGGCATCCCAATTTATTGGATATGGGTACGAGATGCAAGATGTAGACATTTTTATGATCTTCAACCAACACCTATTTTAGAGATATGTGATGTAAGGATCATGTTTTCATTACTAGATGTATTAATTTTTATATGATATTAATTAATTATTTATTTAGAATCCTTCATATATCTATACCAAGTGTCTTCATCACCCCTATAAGAGACAATGTTACCTGAGAAGGTTGTGGGAAGTATCCATTGGATTATATCTTGATGTTGATGTGGGTTTATTGTAATTGAATGGAGGATATGATCATGATAGTATGGTGTGATAAGTGATTAGGTATTAGGAATTGCATTCCAACACATCATTAGAGGTATTAGATGTTTCACATTTTATCGGTTCCATGTGACAAAAGATGTTAATAAATCCAAGAGACTTTAACTTGGTGGTTCAACTTTGATCTAATTATATAAAGGATTATCAACCATACTAATCATGGTTTTGACATTATTTTGATCATTATAATTTATTATAACTTTAATTTCCCATAGTGTTTGACATTGGGATTCACCAAAGGAGATTGATATTTAACTTTGATGATCCCCTAGTGCCTGATGTCAGGCTTTGTAAGGGGAAGACACTTTCTTATTAGGCTGATGATTTGAATTTTCTAGATTTTGAATTATGGGATCAAAGATGATTTTATTGTCATGTATGAATTTTTAAACATGGTCCAATATTTTTATATTTGTGTCACATATTATGTTTCTTATAGAAGGTTATGATGGTGTTTGTTCCTATTCATCCTTATGAAGGGAGGTGATTAAATGATCATTGATAGTAAGGAAAGGATATATGATGGATGAAGGTGGTGGAGATGTTATAATGAGGTTATTTAGGGGTGATATGGAATCATGGTATTCATAGGTGTTCTTATGATAAATATTTTAGATATCATATAAAATCTCCTTAAGATTAACAAAAGGATCACTAGGAGTAGTTTTAGTATACGCATCTAAGGTAGGAGTAGATCCATTTTAAAAATATTTGATAAATAGAGATTGTAATAAATAAATTATGACTTATTCATCCTAATTTGGATCAAAATATATGCCTAGTGACTAATTATTATCCAAATTTGAGGTATATTCAAAATGGAAAGCATAGTCATCATCTTATGTGATATCTATGAGGGATGATGTTTTTGATGAGGAATCTGATTCATATACTAGTTTTGAACATGATCTTGATGTAGATAAAACTTATATTAACTTTGATGTTGACTTAAATCTATAGAATACAATTCTCCTAGTATTAGATTCATTATCTATAATCAACCTCTGAACACGAGGTTTTTTATATGGTGGATGAGGGGGATATGATGGAGGAAAAATATGTTTTACAAGGATAGGCCCATGAAAGGACTCATGATGGAAGGAAAGACTAGGCACATGAGTAATAGACTCATTTTTAATGGAGTATTTTTTGAACATGGGGCATCCATGGAATATGGATGTGGTGTCTTAACCTTGTTTTGGAGAGGGAAAGGATTGATCATGAATAAGAATGAAATCTTAGCATTCCTCTTCTTGTTCACCTAGGGATGTAAAATCATTAGATACATTATTGATTTCAATTTGAAAATGGTAAATGAAGTCTTGGATTTAGTTTTATAAATTATTAAATTAATTAATTGTATGCCCCAAAGTTTATTTATATACATAATAATGATTAGGTTTATAACAAGAAGACCTAGGATTGGTAAGATTAAGATGTCCTATTGGTGGATAAACCATCATGTTGGTGGAAACAATTTTGTGGAGGATGGATTATAAGGATATAAGAAGATAATTTTAGGGGATCTCTACAATTTTTGACTTAGATGTGGAAGCATTTGAAATTAGATCAAATGGTTGTTGACATGGCTGGGTGGGTGAACTAGTAATAACTAAGGTGGCTAGGATAGGATTTCCTTTGCTAGTGTAAAAAGGAATAATGATGGATATGATTATGGGAAGCAGGATTTTAATGGGATTCACATGGATGGGTTTGGAATAGAGGTAATGATGGTTGTATGAGTTTGAAGTCTATAGGATGTGGAGTGCTCATCTCAAGGAGGTGAGAATAAGAGCATATCCCTATTGGTGATGAGTCATTATTCAATTAGGGTATTAACTAAATTTGTTTTAAATACCATGGATAAGGATGGGATAAAGTATATATTATGTGGTTTTTTTGCCCAAATCATTATTTTCATGGGATTGAATGAAAATAATAAAGGATGACAATAGAATGTGTGGAACAAATTTAGACCAAGGATTATTTTAGTGAATTTTCATGTTTGACTAGATGTTTAAATTGATGTGATGTTTGATGGGATAAGACAAAATTAAAGTATACCAAATAGGTTTTGAGATATATTTTGATTATTGGGATTGGATTTCAACTAGGTGAGCTACAACAAGCTCTAAGATTCAATAGGGGCTAAACTAGCCCAAGAGACTAATTTGGATTACAAATTTATTGGATTAAGGCTAGCTCAAGACTAAAATGATCAACTTAAATAGGATGTGATGATTGGATTAATAGTTTTATGGGATAATTATAATGTTTAGGACTCAAACTTTATCAAACACAAATAAGCTAATGATGAGGACCCTAATGAAGAGAGTTGTTTACCAATGTAGATGAAGACCAAAGTATGATGACAAACTTGATAGGGGGATTAGTAGAGACAAGGGGATGAATTGGGTTAGACTATGATTAGGACTAGGTTTATAAGGTTACTAGAAAATAAAATTTCATTATAAATGATTGGTTATGGATAAAGTGGATCTAGGATAAGATGTGTATCATAAGATGTCATTAAGATATGTAAGTGATGTGGAGGGATGGGATGAGGTTAAGAGGTGATCAAGATTGGCTATAGACAAGGTATAATAAGTGATAAATATGATTTTAGGGATGATTTATGTTAAGGATAAGTGAATAATATGGATTTATACTATGATAATATGAAATCTAAAGGATGATAAGACTTGATTAGGATGTGATGGGAATATGACTAGTAATAGGTGGATGACACTAGACTATGATGGGGTTAAAGTAAGAGAGTGATGGGAGATAGGATGAGATAAATAAATGGTATTAAATCTAATTTATATACAATATAGGTAAATAGTATCAAAAAAATTCTCTTATTTCTTACATTGTTAGCCACATCCTCTCGAAGGAGTCGCTCAATGCCTAGTTTTGACACCAATGGGAGCCAATGGGAATCCATGTCACTAATTTTTGAAAACTTTAAAATGAATTTATATATTTTATAATTTAAATATCCCTAATAAATCCAAGATATATTAGATAAATTGATTTTTTGGTTCCTAGGAAAAACACTTTTGATTCTATCTGAATGGATTCGTGACTTCAAGATCATTGACTAGGGTTCCCTTCAAGTGTTGGTCTAGATTTAATTCCATAGCCTCATAATCCCTATATTTTAATTTCTCAAGGATATTTTCCATCCCATTGGGTGTGTTTTATTCCATGATCTATTGGAAGTTTTTTTTTTCATGCCCTAATAGGTGGGTTTGTATATAAGTTGACTTCACCAAGGATTTGAAAGAATCAATTGATATTCAAGTCATCATTGAGTTTTGGGTGCATAAATATGTTTATTTAAACCTCCCTAACAATTTTTATCAATGTTCATCTCTTGAAAACTATACTAAATACCTCCTCATGAGATATTTGAAACCCTCATTTGGACAACCAAAGATGAGAAGCCCAAGGTGGAAGAAAAAATAGTGGTTAAATGATAGTTACCAAAAAAAAATATCAATTAGTAATAAATATACTCCCATATACTAATTCACATATAATAAAACCCTCTTCTAAGGCTTATAATGTCAATTCACCACTAGAGACTCCTAGCATGCCAATATCCCTACAAAGCCATATTTCATAATTTTTCCAACCTCAAGTGAGTTCTCCTACTAGGACAGCCTCTATAATTAGTTCTTTATATATGTGATTACATATATCATATCATGGTGGTGGTGACTCTCCCTAAGAGGAAAATGGGTGAAAATTGTGTTCCATTTTGTTAATGTATTTTGTTTTTCCAAACTAGTGCAATACTTCTGTGACTCTTGAAGATATTGAAGATGGACAAAGGGAGATCATTATGGATGATTATGTTCCCAATGAATATATTATCCTGGAATTCATAAGGCCTCATAGAGTCCTCTCATAAATTATCTATGTGAGATATCTATCAACATTTGAGATATTTATATTTTATTTATCTATAGGATGTTAAAATCTTAGGGTTTATTTTAAATATTGCTTACAAATGCATCTAGTATAACACTACTTAATTATCCACCTCATACGATGATGAGCATGGTGGTGAAAATATCATGGTTTACCTAAAAAAACATTTCATAATTATTCTCATGGGGGGTGATCTATCACAATAGGATATTTGTCTTCTCCTTTATGTTAATGGACATTCATTAGGGGTTATCAACATTTATGCCCCCAATGATAGTCCTGATAGAGTAATTCTATGGTGATATTTAAATGACAAACTACCCCTTGTCATGTGGCTTTTTGTGGGATTTTAATATGGTGGAAAATTTTGAGGACAAGGTTGTATCTTTCTAATGAGATGGTGTGTGAAAGAATGTGAGGCTTGGTATTATTTTAAAAATTGATGGGGCCGAGGCAACCCTATCTTATAGTGGCATGCAATAACACCCCTTTCTTGGTTTGTGTCATCTAACTATCATTTTAGCATTGATAAATTTCTTAAGATATTAGACTATTATATTCTTTTAGATAAAAATATTTTCTCTTTTTCTATTACCATTGGACATCCTATTGTCATCCATGCTAAATATGTTATCTCATATCAAAATCCCATCATTTTCAAAATGGAGTGGAGAAATAGCCACTTCAAAGTGCCACACAATAAATTCTTCCTAAGAAACTCCCTCCTCTAACATAATGGGGCCATCCATCTCATTTCCCAGGTTTGAAATCTCATACCTCAGCCACCTTTTACTACCATCTAGATAGAGTGGTGGAATAAGGCTATTATTTACACCACCACCTTTATTCACCACTATGACAAATATATTTCTCATATTTGAAAGTAGTTTGATGAGGTTATGCTTAAATAATTATAAAGTATATATTCTCACCTTAAGTGAGACCCTTTTGAATTGTAATTACAAACTTGGACTACTTCTCTCAAACACAAAATCAAAGGTAAACATCATGCTACCAGAGGGGCACAACTTCTCTCTCACTTTCATTAGATCAAAATTGGTGATAAGGATTCCAAGGCTTTTTTTGAGTCTCTCAAATATAAATAATCTCAATAGCAGATCAAGGCCATCAATTAATCCCCATTGAGATTCACTATTCTTCCTAACATCTCTTTTACATTTCTAATCAACTATAAATTAGTGTTCTCTTCTTCAATAACCACTGACATCCTATTGGCAGAATTTTTTCGTATAAAAAATTTGAGACAATTTTAAAATGTAATTAAAAATATAAAATATTTGGTTTTTACTCACATATGGGATCCTTATCCCTTTCTAAAAATTATATTTAGTTTAATTAATTTTGACTTACTAGTTATTCTATGCATTCATGAGTTAATGTCAAATGTTGTGCTCCATAAGTTAGGCTTACAACATCCTTGTTTATAGTAGAAATATTGGAGGTGGAAATGTGATGCTCATTTATAAAATTATTCTTTGTTCCTCATTTATTATATGATGATCCCCTTTTTGTCAACACTTAACAAGTTTAATGAGTGTTGGAACCTTAATTCCTTACTTAGGATATGGCTTACTCTGCTCAATTTAATTTGGAAGGCCAAACTTAGACCCAAAATAGGTCATTTACTTTGGTGTATGTCCCATTAGGATCTTCCACTTTGGGATCATATTTATCATTATTGCAATGGTTCAACCTAGGTGCCCATCCTATAACAAATCTGATTCTTTCAAGCACACCTTTTGAACATATCCTAAACCCTTATCGACTTGGTATTGGATACATGATCTCTTTCATCCCTATTATATTGAACCTTTATCATATTGCTTATACCTCCTTGGGTATTTCCTAATTGGACATCATCTATATAATTTTTATTAAATTTATTCATAGATGTTAATTTTTTTCATTTATGAAAAATGATACATTTTTATTTATTTATTAATGAGAAATCATCTTGTCAATTATATATTAACAACAAGGTACCTATATTATCTTTGGCATATATTCAGATTCATATACAAATAAATAAATTTTCCATGTGGGTCAAACACTTGCAAGAGTTACTTGATCATTGGGAGAGTGTTCCTTGTACTTTAAGCCATGTCTCCTTGAATCATCCACCATAGGGCATGCCACCTCTAGTGCCCAGATGTCGATAGAGTCAATCTCACATGTATATACATTTATCCCCTCCCCCTCAAAAAGAGGTATGGAGTCCACCACAACTGCATGGAATATTTATCATGCGTAAAAATTGACACAATGTAATAAACATAAAAATTGGACAATTTTTTTTATAAATGTGAAATACACATTCTACACAATTGCATTATCCATTGCCTAGCTAATAACATGACATGAGATGAAAAATTAATATAAATAAATCACATTCCTAAAATACATGGATCAATGTGTGTAAGTGGTCTCACAATAGCTACACAACCATGGTTACCCCGCTTGCTTTAAATAATCTATAGCCTAACAAACAAGAAATAAATCTTTAAGCCAACTTAGTGGGCCCCATGTCCCAAAATAACAAAATTAATGTTAAATTAATATGATGTGGGTTCAAGTAACCACTAACTTGAATAATACTATCTAACTCTTTGCAGTTCTCAAGAGCATCTTCAAGTGAATATGTCCAATCACAGGGCTTGATTCACACTTAAGTTTTATTCAAAAATAAATTTTAAACTTAATTTAAACTCATGGAAAGAACTCAAAAAATATCATATAGTCCTAATGTGACCTCTAAAGGGGTATAAAATGTCCTAAATAAGCTTTTTGATGATGGATAACTTCATCTAAACTATTGGATTAATTCAACCTCAACTGTCAAATTTGGTAAAAGGTGATGAAACCCTAAAATCCTTATGTAAGTCAATAAAATATTTAAAATAAACATAATTCACAAATTCACATTTTAGAATGGATGGATGAGATGTTGGAGGATTACTTGTCCATAGTTATTCCTCTTCTTGTTCTTCAACCTTAGAATGTTGCCATTAATGGAGTCTCCAAGCTTTTGATCCATTTCATAATTATTTAACTTTAAATTATATTTCAATACATGGTCTTTCTCTACCTGTACCCATATTTTCAAAAGGGTTACAAGATTTCTTAGCCTCACACAATTTCCAAAAAGATCTTGGGAGTTTCAATCTCCACCGCAACCATTAATGTCTACCATCAAAGTTAAAGATAAAAATATAAGAAAAAATAGTTTTATAATTTTAAATTTGTCTTAGATAGAAGAGGATAAAAAAATAGTATGGGTCCCATTTGAGTACAACCCATTACAATTATTGTAAGAGCCTTCAAAAGAAAATAAGTCCAATAAGGCTTCATATGACAACTTTCACAAAGTGAAAACTAAGAGGTTTTAGGTTACGAACCACTTCTAAGTAGAATGGGATGAAAAAATTATAGGGGTCTATTTTGGGTTCCCCCACCTCTGAGCCATTAGGTCTTTACAATTATGGGCACAAAATAGGTAGACTAATTTAATAAGGTCTAATAACACATCTCTACGATAAAGGGTTTGTTTTTAAAAAATAATGTTCCAACCTTAGAAATCTATATTTTATGAAATATAACAAAAAATTGAGGGGGTTACCTTTTTGTCTCACCCCACCTCTAGGTCTCGAAGTCTCTATAATAGGCCTTACATAAACACCTACATGTTTTGGATTTAGTTTTGTTTTTAATTTGTTTGCAAGTTAAAATTTCTTAAAAAAAAAAGGCTTAACTTTAATGATTTCAAATTGAATAGAATATATACATAATTATTTTTAAAATGGAATAGTGGTCAATAAGGGTGATTATAAACAACCCCCTTCCATTAATTAAATTGTGATTTTACCCCACTCTATCCACACCACCTAATTTAATAAAACTATAGTTTTAATCACTTGAGCCTTAACCAAATGCATTAAAATATCTAGCCCTTTAGGGGCTCTAACCAATGCCACATGGTCAGATAGGTGACCACCAGCCCAAACATTAGTTAACCAATAAGAAGGGGATAATTCCCTATAAAAGGTCCTGTAAACAACCAAACTTCTCTACAAAGATGAAATTTTAAAAAAGTCGTATCTTATAAACCACAAATCAAAAAATTACAAAGAAAAATGCATCGAGTTCAATAAACATGTAACCTTTGATTAAAATTGTTTAGAGTTTTTGACCTCATTAAACATGCTACAAAATTAAATGAAACTTGGGCATATTTACAAAGTAAAGAGAACATATATATTAGTTGAAGCTTAAAAAATCATAACTTTTTAATGGTAACACAAATAAAATTGTAAATTGCTAAGAAATGTTTATAAATCCTAATTTTTTATAAAAAAAGATTATGAAAAAATAAGTGAGTTTAAAATTACATAAAAATTAAACCAATCTATCTATCCTTACTTGTAATCACACTAATCAATGAATTTTGAAATGTTTTGGAAAAAGAACAACTTTATCTTTAGATAACTATTAAAAAAAATATACATTTCCAACTATCATATATAATTTTATTTTTAACAAAAAATAATCATTTCCATTGCTTTTATAATTTGATATTCTCTCTAGGAAGAGAATGCGAACAATAAAGAAACATAAAACTATTTCCAGTGAAAATTGCGTTTGTGTTTTCATTACATACATATTTCAATTAAAAATAAAAATAACATGGATCTTAAACATAAAATATAATTTATTTACAAATTTATAATAAATATTGAACAAGTTCGTCTTCACATGGACTCCACATGCAATCACAATACTAACCGAAAGAGGGGCTCACCTCACATCCTTGTTCCATCATTAGAGGGTTGCCCTAAGCACCCTTGATCATAAGACTCTCAACACAAAGCATAATTAAGTCATTTTTTAAGGTAATCAATTTCATAAAAAGAGATATATATGGTAATAAGGCTAGATAAGGAATTCTCACTAGGAAATACATCTAGGAGGCTATAAGTTCAACCACATAAAAATGACTTCCACATTCACATAAGCACACCCAACATGCATCAAATAAAAAAACTCATACAAGAAGTATTAACATTGAACCAAAAAATATATTTAGGATGGATTTTATATCTCAAAACCCAAATGGGTATTCAAAACCACATGGTGGCCATTAACACAACCATGGAAAATAATCAAAGAAAGAGGGTAAGCCTAATGGTATTACACCTCTCAAAAAATACACTTAAGAGTAGGGAGAAGATAATTTTAAAAAATTTACATTGAAATAAAATGGTCAAGTTAACCTACAATGGATCTACTTCTTGTATCCATTAAAAACACCACCTATTAGTCTAGGACACTAACAATCATCCTCTTTCTCTAAATTCCTCCTCTAAGATTCTTTCTCTCTCCTCTAATTTTGGTTTTTCCACATTACAAGAGGAGTATAATGGTCTTCTCAAGGAATTTTTTCCTTCTTCATATATACTAAACTCTTTTCTCTATAGACCAATGGGAATGTAACATGTGTCACTTCCCATCCCTTGGCTTATGGTAAAAAAATCTCCCCTCTCCATAAGTATGCTTATAAGCTCATGTGTGTAAGTAATCAATTCCATACCTAATAAACAAACCCACTATAACATGCCATAAATGGCATATGGGTTAACTCAAAATTCATATAAGTCTACTATAAAGACTCTCCAACCTTCCAATTGATCCAAGGTCACAAAATATAACACAATATCTAAGAACTACTTTATGTCACTCTAGAATATTATCTCTTATATCCCAACTAAATTTTGAGTCAAATAGGGTCACTTAAGTGGATTATAAAACAATTTAAGATTGAAATAAAACTTAAAACTAAATACTAAGGTTAATAATGAAAAGTGTGAATAGTAACCAAGGGGGTAATAGTGCTAAATGGGTTTAAGGATGCCTACACTTATGACTCAATCCATAAATGGAAAATAGTAGTTTGGATCATAGTAGGGTAAATTATACATGTCACCACTCTACCATTGATCTACTCATTCCTAGTATAGTCTGTGTTCCCTCATCAACCTCTGTTGTCACATGTATAACATTATGGACATAAAATTTCATAAACTAAATAGCCAAAGCTATAAAATATAAATAATACAAGTGATCACAATCCATAATTATACACATGAAATATCCAAGTCATTGTATATCAATGGCAATAAACTAATACTAGTCATATAAACATGTGTATAATCAAATACATTCTTAATAATAATATCTTCGGTAGTAAAAAATTAACATGCATCACAATGGATAATCAAAATAAATTCATAAAACTAATATCATAATATATATAATAATCATATAATTTAAGCATATATTATCCTTGCATAATAAAATCAACAATGTCACATTGGCTCATTCATAAGGAACCAAATAACATTTTATGTCTCAACAACATAAAAGGGACACCTCAATAAGATGTTTGAGAGAAACCAATTGTATAAAGGTAAGCATTGTGAAAATTTAGAGTCTCACATCCCTCTCTCATTATGAAAAATTACTTTTAATATAAATTATATTAATGTTTGTAAGGAAAGGAAAAATGGATAACATTCATCAAAAAACTCAAGAAAGGAAAATCGATCGTAAAATTGACCTTTTGTTTAACCCTAAAATGGAACCTAGATTGGTGTTATATAGATTATTAAAGGGGTATATAGAAATGAAATGGCACAAGGGTGATAATTATATCTATAGTAGGCTAATTAAATGTTAAAGTTAGATATAAACATACATTAAACTTTTTATGTTTAGATAGTTTAAATATGGAAAGTAAAAGTATACTAGATATAGAAATGATAAAGAAGTGAAGTAATTACATTGTTTTGATGCTAATGTAGTTTTGGATCTAGAATAGGCTAAAATCAGGTAGGAAGAAGATTCTAGAATAGTCATCAAATTTTATTTCTGATGCTTCTAGATCTCTGGATAGTCACACCAACCTAGGATGGTTGTGTTAATGCTATTGTCTAGGCTCGACAATAGTGTCTTATATAGAATATATATTTAAATAATATGCAACCACTTGATGTTTTTGGGTTTTTATTCACCTTCACTATTTTGTATTTAGATTTGGGTCATGGAATGTTACTCCTTATGAAATTACAAAACCCTAGATTTTCATTTTTAATGTGGGTCAGGGAATGTTACTCCTTGTGAAATTACAAAACCCTATATTTTCATTTTCAATGTGACCTTGGAGGAAAATGCGTTAGTGGGAACATTGTGTCATCCTAACCCAAATTATCCCTCTATCAAATGATAATACCTACATATCCAATACTCTGAAGAGGGCCTTAGACTGATATAGTTCTTGCCTATGTGTTGGCGTATGTGTGAATCATACAATGTGTTTAAAGTAAATACAATAGTGACCTATCCTATAACTTATCAATCAAAATCTTAGGCTGCTTTATTAGTCTTTAGACATTTATATGTGAAATCCCTATGACTACCATTGAAATAGGGAAACTTTGATCAATTAAATGCTTGATAGAGTGCTTTTGATAAGTTATCTTAGTCTCTTTGGTAGTTTAAAGGTATTTATAGGTGTGGAATGAATGAAGGTTGATATTGTATTTATATCAATCTATTTGGTGTAATAAATCACAATAAATCACTTAAATTTACCATTAGGATACATATCATTTGTAAATTAGATAACTTTAGGGCACTAAACACTTATGTTAGGACATGACAATAATGTTTACATTATTGTCTGACCTAAATATTAGTGTCTATAGAGCAGGAGAATAAGTTTTAAACTTGTATATTTAGAAGATAAGTACATTTTAATAATTATAAGTAATATATAAAACCTTAGTCATCAATATAAGATTGGTTGGGCTAAGATATATAAGCTAAGGGGCACAAAGATAGAGTAGATGTAGAACTTGTGGAAGTGAGAAAGGTAGATAACTAAGAGGAATAGTCAAGGTTTGAGTTTGTCAAGTGTATAAGAATTAGGTGTTATATTAATCACAAAATATCATCTACATTTACCCACATTTAGTTTATTAATGAAATTTATATTTTAAATGAAAAGAATGTGTACCTAGGTGTGTATGTACACCTTGTCCTTGTATGTGCCCAACTTGAGTGCTTTGTTGGTGATTGACTTGTAACCAATAACATGTAAAATATAAAAATAGTACACATAATATGGGTTAAAGTTCTTGAAATAGATTTAAATTTAAATAATAAAGTTTAGAAGTACACCTATGTGGTGATGTAACCTCCTTACCTATTGGCAAGTTGACTTGAAAAATTTGTATCATTGTAAGGATCTAAAATTAATATTAGGATAAAGATTTAAAGTGAATATATCCAAGGAGATAGAGAGATATTATAAGGAACATGCCCCCTATATACATCTAATTATTATCACTATTATGTTATAATTGAAAATCAAAATGATATTCTACAATAATGCATAATCTAGACCAAAATAACTAAAAAAACTCTAAATCATCTGCACACATCATGTGTAGGTATCAAGTCTTGTCTATTTATCCCTAAATAGGGAAAAGAATTTTATAGAATCATTATCTTTTCCCAATTCACTTTGATTCAAATTTCAACCAAGAAAAATGGCATCCTCGACCACTAAAATATTACAATTCAGATACAAACCTCATGTGCATGTGTCAATTCATGTCTATAAGACCCTAAATGGGGTATTACCCTATATTCAACTGACATCTTATAATTATAATCTAGGAAAATTATGACTTAGTAAAATGACATTTTTAGCCAAGTTGATTACATGTGTAATAAATTTTCAAATAATTTCATAAATATAATTAAAATAATTTAAGCAAATCAAAACCAAAGTAGGGGCTTAAGTGGAAACTCCATGAAATTTATTGAATATCTATTTACTGTAAATTCATTATTCAAATATGCATCACCCATGACATCATTGTGTCATCCATAAGGCATTAATGGAGGAAAATATTTGGATTAAGGCTACCCATGCCTTATTAATGCTTCATTCTTCCAAATATTGATGATCATATTTATTTATTGTCCTTTTAAAATTGAATTAATTTATGGCCACACATCTTGATCTCAAGATGTATAGTCATGGTTGATTCTAACATTTTAGAAAATCTATAAATACGTGAGTCAAGACCATAACTTTTAAGCTATTTTTGTTTAAACTTCTTATGTATAAATACCTTCATGAAAGATTTAATTGAGTAATGTTATTATTCAATAATATTTCTAGAGAATCTTCATTCATCCCTTGAATTTAAAAATATAGGAACCAAAGCTATTGTTGAACTAAAATATGATGGAAACACATGTTACACTGCATTGATAAAGACTTGGATAACCAAATCGGGGCATAAGCATGGTTATTGACTATTTTTGAAGGAGAGTCACTACTTAGAAGTTATTTATTATATTAATTTCATAATTAGTTCATTGAGTTCATTAAAATCACCCCTCAAGGGAGTAGGCTTATTACATTAGTTATTTATGCTTATTTTGGGTTTCTTCTACTAATGCATGGACTAATTTTTTTTTAATCCTATTCTACATTTTAGCACACTTGATGGGACTGTGCATCTCACATACTAGTTTATCCTTCTAATTTAGCACTCAAACTCTCTTTTGAGGTTTTTTTTCTCTTATTTTATTCTAATTTTAATATTTTATGTCTTCTAGACCAAATGGAAAAATCACCCTATAAACAGAAAATTTATCTTGAACATCAACAAGATCACCTTGTGAAATGGTGAGATTACCCTAAACAACAACAAGATCGCTCATGCAAATGGTAGGATTGACTGTTGTGATTTTTCTATTATTTATGTATTTTCATAGAATGATGAGATTTACCTAAACTTATAAATATCAACTTGTGGAACAACAAGGTTGTCTAAATATCAATGACATATTCTTAGACTAGATTTATAGTTAATTTCTTTGTTTTGATTTTTATCAATTTTGTAAGCTCACCCCATTGATCGGCAAGATAACCCTAATAATCAATGATATCATCTTGTTAATAAGTGATAATTCCATGAAATATATTTGATTCTTTGTGTATTAGTGGGATCATCATATAGAACAGTGGAATCACACTATAAATGGCAGGATAACTTTATGGAATGGTGAAAACACTCTATAGAATGGCAAGATCACCTTGTGTCAAAAAATTAGAGTTAAAATAGCAAGTTTAAGTTTATTTTGGCATCTTATAACCCTTTCTATACTTGTAACACTCTATTTTATAGGTTTAAGACTCTTCACTAGTTTCTTTTTTACAACAACAAAGGTAAATTTCAATCACATTTGAGTTTAGGCTTAAAATGAATAATCATCATAGCTTTGAACTCTTAAAATTCTTTAGTTTTTATCATTTTTTTGTTGGTTAAACTAGTTTCAAAGTTTCTTGACTTGAATATTATCTGTAAAAACCAAGCTTAGCATGTATGATCTCCCCTATCCCCTTTAGGAAACTTTAGTGATCAAAAGTGCTTTGATTTTTGCTTTTGTTACTTGGTCTAAGAATAAAAGGAATGTCACAAAGGCACTCCCCAAAATCTAGGTGACTTGGGTGATCCAAAACCAACCTTAAAGTCCTTTTATATTTTTATTTCTTACAACTTAGCTTATGGGTAGGAGTTCATAACCACTTCATGAGTTATTTAGGGAAGTATTGACCTAGGATTTCATCTCCTGACATAATTTTAACCCTATTCCACAATGGGGTACATAAATTAGGGCATATAATAATGTAATTGCAAGGAGGCTAAGTAGATATCATCTTTAATCATAATGAAAAATTGAGTTAGGTGTGGCTAAACATCAGACTCCACTAAGAATTAAATGGATGGAGTTGTTATGTAAAGGAATAGACCCTTGCATAGTGAGGTAGATGATATGAACTAAATTGGCATGATTGCATCTCTTGTGTTAACCACACTTGGGACCATTTAAAACATTTGAAACATATATTTTTTATATAACCCCTATTTATCATAAAGTACTATTAGTGAAGGGAAATTAGACTAAAATTCCATGTCACCAAATGATATATTGAGAGAAGAGGGGGCCTAAAAACCCTACTTTTCATGTGCATATAAATTTATTAGATTAACAACTTATTTCTTCACAAGAATTAGTATATCAACATAATCCATTGTTATAAAGCAAACTTTTAAGTTATAGCGTAGGAACACATATTTGGATGCTTCTTGTTTATTTTTCCTATTGAGTCTAAATACATTTTGTAAACCTCTCGAGTCTTGACTTCGCTTGAGTTTAAATTGTTTACTTTTATATTTAGATTATTTTGTTTCATAATTTTGTTTAAATGACATATTATCCACAATCATTTCCAAATTCACTTCTTCAATTGAACCAAGTCAAAAACACAAATCAAAGTTAAAACACGTAGTCCATTACACACTTCCAAGATGAGGTGTTACTCTACCCAAGTTTTGGGTAATATTTACCTCATGTTAGTGTTATGTTGACTTAAGATATTTTTATGTTTTGCACATAGTACTATTGTGATGTCTAATTAAAAACCATTTAAATTAGGTTTATTTAGACCCAAATCTAGTATGGGATCAATTATTTATGTTAGGGTTCATATTTGAACCCACATACATTTTGTGAACCATGTCATGCCAAATCAGAGTTCCTTTTTTGAACCCACATACTTGTTAGAATATACCTACATACCTTTTAGAATATAAGTCAATCCAAGTCAATTTTACTCTGAATTATGTGTTTGACCATTCCATTTATGATCAAGGTTCCTTTTTAAACTTGCATACCAATCATGAGCTCAATGAAGCCAAAACATGGTTTATCTTGGACCCACACACCTATACTAGACCATTTCAACATTAAATTATGGGTTCATTTTAAACCCACATACCACATTCCATTTCATTGGAACAATACTTATCTTTTTAGGGGCATCTTTTCTCAACCAATGTTGCCATTTCTATGGGGCATGTTCTTTGGACCAATACCACCCTTTTTAGGGACATCATTTTGGACCAATATCAACCTTTATGGGGGAATCATTTTTGGAATGATATCAACCTCTTTGGGGCTAATTTTTAATTACAAAATCAATCCATGCCAATTGTCATATGTTAACCCTATCCTCCTCCTTTATCTTGTATTATAAACCAAGCTCCATAGCATTCAAAGGTTACCATTATATGCCCTTCTCCTTTATCTTGAATTAATATCCAAGATCCATAGAGCTCAAAAATTACCATTCTAGGTCATCCTCCTTTGGCTTGCATTAACAACCAAACTCCATAATGCCCAAATGTTACCATTATAGGCCCTCCTCTTTTGGCCTACATTGGAAACCAAGCTTCATCATGCCCAATGATTACCATTATAGGCCCTTATAAATATGATATCTCATTATCCCAACAAGGTTACATAATAGCAACTAGGAATGTTAAATTTACTAGTTTTTTAACCCATCATTGAGGAACTTCAATTTGACAAGTCAATCTTTGCTTATCCCTTCTTCTATAATGTAATTTTCAATAATCCTAGTATTTAACCATAGGCCATTATTCATGTATTTTCAACTATCCCCCACTTTATAAAATATAATATATTCTTTGAGACATAAAAGAGACAATCATTACCTCTTCAAGAGTCCTCTATTAAGGACCAAACTATGTTCAAAATTGATATTTTTCAACCAAGTGTAAACCAAGGCCAAGCAAATAAACCCATCCATGATGTTATTTTTGAAACACCTATTTGTGATGAGTTAACATGTAATGAATCACCCTTTAATCATTGCCATATTTTTAAGGATCCTCACTTTTACAAGATAGTCTCTATGGAGTTACATGTTGACCCTTTCACTTTGGTTGAGGAATCTCACTTTGACAAGCTAGTCTTTGTTGAGTCATCCACTAATAATTATAATTGCCTTTGGGAAAATCATTATCTCAATCATTGTCATATGTTTAAGGAGCCTCACTTTAAAGATCTATTCTCTGTTGAGTCCTTCTTAGTTAAACCTATTTTTGAAGATCCCATTGTGCTATCACAAGTAATTACTTGCCCAATACCAAGAGTTAAACATAACATATTTGTCAAAACCCAAGATAAAGAATCAACATTAAAGATAGGTTATATTCTTGAACCAATATCATATTTAGCATCATAATTAGAATCAACATCAATCTCAACATTAAATTTAGAGTCCTTTGAGTCAGAATCAGCTTCAGAATTAGAATACATTTGTGGTTGTTAAAAAATTGGTTACACATGCCTCATAAATCAATTTGACTATATTTATGATCCTTCCATGTGTTATTAGGATGATTAATTTAGCATAGACATAATTTATCCTAGTATCTTCTACGAGGATTGTGCTACCTTTCATAATTTCATTAACACCAACCAACATAGCCATTATATTTACATTCCACCTATCACAAGTGTTAATTGGTTCTAACAAGATCACACTTTGTTGAGTAGCATTCATGAAAACATATCAGGTGTAGAATATTAGGGGGCCAAGACCACATTCATGTATAAGAAGAACAATTTTCCAGTGAAATATTTTAAGAGGTACTAGGGGATAATCAAATTCTAAACTCAACATCTTCTAGTGAAGCCTTGTTTGTGGTGATAGAAGACAATTTAATTATAAAGTTAACATTCCTTAATGAAACCTTCTCAAAGGCACTATGGGATAATCAAGATAACTTTATTAGTTAAAAACTCTTTGATGTACTAATAGTTGAGCATAATGGTTGTTCACTATTTGATGAAAACATTATCGTATATAACATTAGTATAGCTTCTAATATATAGTATAATCAAATGGTAGTTACTCTTAATCCCAAACATAATAAAAATATGGTGGTCCTATCAAGAGCATATTTAGAAGTCTTTGGCTCTACCACAACCAAAACTATGTCAAAGCAACATTATGTGTAACTAAATGTCTTGATCTTCATTTATTACCCAATCATTATACATTCCATTATGAACAAATATTCCATTACCAAATCAAAACATTTATCCTTTACTTATAATTATTTACCCCTATTGGTTTAATTTTCCTTTATAGAGTCCATGAAGACATCTTGTCTCATCAGAGGAAGCAAAATCAATGACCAATAAAGATAACAATAGCATTATTAGAATCCAAATCAGCATTAGGTTCTTGATAGAGTAGCTATTCATAAGGGGTGTGGGATAGAAACTTAAATGATTGAATATTTTGGTTATATCATATGTTGAACAGTATGTGCATCTCCATATCATCAAGAATAATAGAACCTTTTACCTCACCTTTTCCATTTTCCATTTACCTTGTCTTCCCATTTTCCTTTCCCTTTGACTCTCTTTACCATCCACTTGTACCTTTCTATACATTTGAACTATATTAACTTGAGGTATTTTGGGAGTATGTAGGTATTGCTCAATTTCTATTGATGTCATCTTAATCACCCCTTTTCCATGCTCTCACAATTTTATGAGTAACTTAAGACAAAGCTTTCACTATTTTGTGAGTCACCAATGTGTATATTGTTCATTTTAACTAGATATATTACTCCACCCTTGGTTTAAGCTAATGCTCTCATCATTTTGTGAGTCACCATTATGTGAAATAGATACATTAATGCACCCTTGATTTAAGCCATGCTCTTACCTTTTTTTTGAGTTGGGCCATTTGGTATCTCATCATTCTCGATCAAGTTGAGGTGCTTAGGAAATTCTTAAAATATTGGTAAAAGATATAGAAAACCCTAAAAACACAAATTCATGAAAATTGGCTTAGAATTTCCACATGAGATATAAAGTTGTCATTTTTTGGCGGATGGGCCATCTTGTTTATTCAGTTTATTTCTAGACTACCTTGGTCTTTTTCCTCCCATTTTTTGGAGAACTACATTGGACTGAGGTCTACATGAAATATGTAGGTATCACTTATATACATGGGGTATCTTAGGTTAGCTCGGTTATACCGTATCTTCTTTTTGGACCATTTCTTTTCCTTAATAATCTTAAGACTCCTACACTAATTCATAAGTGACCACTTTTCTTTGGTTCCCTCATCCTTATTAGCCTAAGATAATGCTTGAATCATTTTGAAAGTCACCATTGTGTGTATTGTTCATTTGAATTAGATGCATTACTTGACCCTTAGATTTTCTTATGCTTTCATCATTTTTTGAGGCTATTCCCATTTTCCTCTACACGTCAATCATGTTTTTAAGTTCATAATTTTATTCTATCTCATATTCTGGGAGAACTACATTTGGCCTGAATTCCATTTTAGATCTTGCATCCATGGAATTATTTAGGTAGTTTCCACTTAAAATTACATCTAGAGTCATCTCAACTACCCTTTAATTTTCTTCTATCCCCCCTTTTTTGTTTGTTTTTGTGTGTCATTATCTCCTATAGTCTAGGGGTAATTTTTTTATCTCATTTGTGTCATTATTACCTAGGAGTAACCTTTTACCCATCATCCTTATGTAGTTTTACTAGTGTCATTATTACCTAGGGGTAACCTTATACCCATCATCCTTGTGTAGTTGTAATAGTGTCATTATTACCTAGTTTAGGGGTCACACTATTGCCAAGAATAACATTTATATTACACATGCATAAACAATTTGGTTTTTTTTTGTCCTGACATTATGATTAACCATTATTTTTGTCTTATTGTTTGTTTATATTTTTAAGACTTTCATTCTAATTGATTGATTGCTTTATTTTATTATTTTATGTTTTTGTGTGTTTTGCTTATTAGGTTGTTAGTTTGTTTTGAGAGTTGTGTTTGAATATATTTTGTAAACCTTTTGAGTCTATCCTTAACTTGGGCTTGAATTATTTACATTTGTATTTATAAACATTATTTTTCTTAATTAAGTCTTGATGAGTCATATCTTGTTTTTGAGTTGGTTACATTTTGTATTTGAAAATTCTTTTTATTTTTATAATTTGTTTGTTTTTTTTTTAAATGTAAATAGTTGTAAATTTGATTTAAGTATATTATATCATTATCCTTAGTTTTAAATATTCACATATGTACCGGTCAATTCCAAATGAAATATAATGTTATTATAGGTTATTCATACTTAATATATATAATTTCATTTTTATAAATTAAACACTAAGTGCTCCAACATCCAACAGTCAATGTGGCACCAAAGAACATCTATGAAAGCACCATCTTACATATCTGGTACCTTAATATGATATCCTAAGCCAAACATTAGAAACAAATAAGACTCTCTATGTATGATTTTCATCTCTTGGCATACACATTGAGTCATATTGACTACTTATATGATTATTTTAGGATGTGTATCTCTTAAATTATACTCTAGCATCTATTCATACATTAAACATAATAATCAATACATCAACATACATATGTTAACTAAGAATGTGCATCTCCTAAAATTAGAATATACCATCCTATCATAACAAGAGAAAGATAAATGTAAACATCAAGAGACATAAAAGAATATTAAGAGTCCATGTAAAAGTAATAGTGAGCCAAAAAATGAATGTCATATATATATATATATATATATATATATATATATATATATATATATATATATATATATATATATATATATATGTATGTATATATATACACATATATATATATACATATATATATATATACATATATATATATACATATATATATATATATATACATATATATATATATACATATATATTTACATATACATATATATATATACATATATATATATATATATATATATATACATATATATACATATATATATATATATATATCAAAATAATGTTTTATACATAGATACAATATCCATACATCTTATAATACAAAATAGAGTTATAAAATTATTTGTGATCATGGTTGTCCCTCAGGGAACTCTGCTAGAAGTCATGAACCATGCATAATTTAGTAAAAGGTGGGAACAAAATTTATTTCTTCTAATTATAGTGACCGTTTTATTCTTTGAAAATTTATTACTTCGACCAAATATATATATACATATATATTTACATATATATATATATATACATATATATATATATATATATATATATATACATATATATATATATATATATATATATATCAAAATAATGTTTTATACATAGATACAATATCCATACATCTTATAATACAAAATAGAGTTATAAAATTATTTGTGATCATGGTTGTCCCTCAGGGAACTCTGCTAGAAGTCATGAACCATGCATAATTTAGTAAAAGGTGGGAACAAAATTTATTTCTTCTAATTATAGTGACCGTTTTATTCTTTGAAAATTTATTACTTCGACCAAATGTCTATCCATGCCTTCTCAAATAGGGGAAAAATATAGAAATCCAATTCTCTTCAGTATTATGCTAAAATTGCAAATCAGAATGATATTATGCAACAAGACACAAACTAGACCAAAATCACTACAACACTCTAAATCATCCACACACATCACATGTAGGTGCTAGTTATTATCAATTAATCCTTGATTGGGGAAAGTCAATTTATATAATCATTATCTTTTTCCAATTAACTTTGAGTCAAATTATGACAAATTAAAATGACATCCTAGACCACTAGAATCTTCTAATTCAGCTATACACATCATGTGCATGTGTCAATTCATGTTTATATACCCTAACTATGGTATTACCTTGTATGTAACTGACATCTAATAATTATACTCCAATCAAATTATGACTTAGTAAAATGGCATTTATGACCAAGTTGATTAAATGTGCAATAAATTTCCAAAAAATTGCAAAAAACTAATTAAAATCATTTAAGCAAATCAAAACCAAATTAAGAGCTTAAGTGGAAAATCCATGAAAGTTTTTGAATATTTATTTATTGGAAATTCATTATTAAAATCTACATCACCCATGACATCATCACAGGGGTGTTATCTACAAGACAATAATGGAATAAAATATATGGATTAAGGCTACCCATAACTTATTAATGCTCCATTCTTCCAAATATTGATGATCATATTTATTGCTTGTCCATCCAAAATTAAATCAATCCATGGCTACACATATTGATCTCAATATGGATGGTCATGGTTGATTTTGAACATTTTATAAAAGATATAAATAAGTGATCCAAGACCATTAATTTTAAGCTATTTTTGGTAAATTATTATACATAAATACCTTCATGAAAGCTTTAATTGAGTAACATTATTATGAAAGAGTATTTCTAAATAAGTTTAATTCATCCCCTAAATTTACAAATCTAGGAACCAAAGCCATTAGTAACCTAAGAAATGATGGAGAAGCATGCTACATTGCATTGGCAAAGACTTGGATCACCAAATCTAGGCATAAGCATGTTTATTGACCATTTTTTAAGGAGAGTGACTACTTGGAAGGTATTTTTTATCTTTCTTTAATAATTAGTTCATTGATTTTAATAACACCACTCCTTGATGGAGTAAGATAATAACACTAATTATTTATTATTATTTTGGGTTTTATCTACTAGCATATGGACTAACTTATTTTGTAATCATATTCTACACCCCCAACTTTGGAGCAAAAGTGAGTTTTCACCTAGTAGTTGAGATTATCTCAATTTTACAACCCAATGATTCTTATAACCTAGTGAGAATGGATGATCAAGTCCAACCTAATTTTTTTTCAAGATTAAGTTATTTGATCCCCCAACCATACATAAAAGTGAACCAACTATTGCAGTAGACTAGTTTAATAAAAGTCCATAAAATTCGATGAGGTATCAGTGCAAAAACATTCATAATATGGTAACAATCCATAAAAGAGTTTTAGAATCTGAAAATAATTTGTATTTTTTAATATTAGGCACATATTTCATATCATATGCACCTTAGATATGTCTCATGCTGAAACTATGTATAACAATGGTACCAATGTATATAATTCTACCATAAATGTGAATCTAAATCATATAACTATGTGTTTTGGCCAATTAGTATAATTGTGTAAGTGTGGGGAACATACATCCAGAACATCACCCCACCATATATGGAGAAATATAAAAAACTAATATAATTACTAATGTGGAGGACATGTTTTAAAAACATGTCCCTATTAAAAACTAGAGATGTTGAATATTGAATAGGTGTGGAGAACATACTTCCAAAGAATGCCCCCATTGAATATGATAATTATGAATTTGTAGTCACCATTCCCATATGACATTCCCTTAATAAATTTTAAAACTTATATAAGTACCATATACTGAATGAGTGTGGATAACATATTTCCAAAGCATGTCCCCCAATAAATCTGAAAATTGATATAAGTATCATATACTAAATGAGTGTGGAGAACATGCTTCCAAATCCTTCCCAAAAAAAAATATATAAATTGTGCCAAGTGTGTCTAACATGTCTCTATGACATTCTCCTACTAATATTACCTCCTTTGTGGTGAGATAAATATAAGAACTGGTAGTTACCTCACCTTAAAAGGATAAGATAATTGTATAATCTATGAATGTAACCATGTAACATATAAAAGTAACATGTCTAGGTAAATGTATCATTAAAGCACATAGAACCATTGTGATCATATGTATGCATAAAAAACATGATAAATATCATGCCAAGGTATAGATAGTAATAGTACAAGATCAATAAGAAAATAATCACAAATAAGAACACTCAAAATCAAGTCAAAAGGTAATGGTCCAAGGAGATTGAAAACAAGGGGCATGTTCAAATGTTGTAAAATCAAATGGACAAGACTTAGTCAAATGTACATAAAATAAATATTGACATATTCAAATATTAATATAACAAAAACTGAAATGAAAATTTCATTGAAATCATACATAGGCATGGGGGCCACATGCAAAGGAGATTATTCAAATTCTCAAAAAAGGAATATAAGACACTCAAGGAAGTGCATAAATTAAAGCATAAACAACCAACATAAAAATTCCATAGAATCCATGGATATAATGTGTGAGTAAAATTATGTCATGTGTATATCATATCAAGTACCCTATGTAAGATATAATCATGGAAAATAGGAATGTGTAAGTACATATGTAAGATTAAACATGATAATGTAGATTGATCATTGAATCATATAACTTATGTTTATCAAGATCAAATAAATGTATGCCCCCAATGTCCATATGACATGTGTAGAGGTGAATCCCACATCTAAAATAGGAATGTATCATGTGTCTATATATTCATGTATCACACTCAAGTATAAGTGTGACACATGTGTATGTAGAAGTGACTAAGTATTCCATTTATTAACAAGGAATTAACACATATATGCCAAGGAGATAATAGAACATGTAAGTCTCAAAAATGTTTTTGAGTTTTTTCATGTTTTTGGTATTTTTTGAATATTTGAAGAGGAAAGATCATATCATGATTATATCTAATGCATGATCATAGATATCTCCCCACTGTGTTATATCTTTTAATTTGTTTGATTCATGATTGCATAGGTTGAAAAGGTACATAGCATGTTCCTCACTTTTTGCATGTGTAGTATAAGTGATGCTATAATTTGAAATATGTATTAATTTGCCTTTGTGAGGAAAAGAGACACCTTGTTTATTTGGATGATTTTTTTCTTCAATTTGGTATAGCCAAAGATTTCCTAGACTAAATTCATATGGGTTTGTGGTCAACATAAACCAAATTCATATTTGAATTACTTTAGGACCATAAGTAATTGCTATTAATATTTTTATTTATGAGCATTTACAACCTCATTTATTTTATAATTTTTTTGGGTTGTAGCTTTTTTTTAAGCATATTACATTTCAAGTAGTTTTTACTTATGTAGGATCAATATGGTTATGCTAAAAATAAGCACCACCCTTGTATAAGGTAATTGTTAAGTCTTATTGGTGTGGATGCTTTGGGTTTTGTTTAATTTTTGATTATTACATAGTATGTGGACCTTGGATTGGCCCCATGTTGGGTAAAATTTGAGAAATGGTAACATAGATATTAGGGATACAACATTCTTATCCATAATGTTCCTCAGGTAAGTTATATCCCTCCTTTCTATGAGGGATAGAGATTTTGTATTTTGAGGGAGATATGTTATGTTCTTTTGAAGGAGTAATAATGAATAAATAGTATCTATGAACATCATTACATAAATGGGTCATTAATTCATACTATTTATGAAATGTATTTTCCTTTAATGGGTAAAGAAGGCCTCTACTAAAGATAAATTGTGATTCCAAATCTGAGGGTCTAAATTCTAGCTCATAAGATGTACTTTTGAATCGAATAAGATAATATTAAAGGGAATCATCATCATTTTATTTGAAATAATGTGAATGTTATTTTTAAATATCCACATAGCACCCAATAGAGGTTAGATTTGTACAATTTTGACCCATACCTAGACTAACATGGGAATGATCTAAGGCTATGGGATGCCTATAACAAGACAAAACCTCTAGGATTTTTTCTGAGGCTAGCTATTTGGATTTAATAATTTAGACCTTTTTCTAAAACCTTAAACTAGTTGGGTTGAAAGTATTTAAGAAATTTTCATAAAGTAAAACTTATTATGACATGTGGTGATGCACCATGATTTTTTTAGATCCACTCTTGAACTCAAATTCTTTATCATAATAATGGACTATGAAAGAAGCTAATGCAATGCTTACTATAGTTTCTATAAAACATGATTTTATATAGAGGTTAGTTTGATACACTTAGAGTAGGGAGAAATTAAAATAAGGTCTGATTAAAGATACTTAAATTTGGTTGTCCACTATATTATTGAGATATCAATGCTAAGACACATTATATGACTTGAAAATAAATTTTATAGAACTTAGGTTGAGTTTGGACATGAAAGATGAAGATAACCATCATATTTTCATATTAAACAAACACAAAACATTAAATATAGATTAGCAAATGACTGTAAAATTCTCTATTCGCTATTCTAAGAGGTGTCGAATACAATTCTAGTAGAGTCTAGTTATACCAACCTGAGTGATGCAAAACAATAGCTTAAAGGCTATATTTATAGAAGAAAGGAAGAAAGAGAGAGTGAGTTTTAGAACTAAAAATGGAATAAAATGAACTCAAAACCATTTAAAAAGTTGTTACAAATGCCTCCACAAATTAAGATCATTCTAGCTTCCTAATTAATCCAACTCACTCCAATCCATTACATCATTACATTATCCTCCTAGTGATGCTCCATGGTGGCTGAAATAGTGGATCAAGTTGTTTTTATCTAAGTTATAGAATAAATGCAATTACAACAATTAGATCAAATCTATTAGAGTTATGTCTTTTTATTAACTACTCCTTATTAGTTTATCATGGTCTACAAGAGTAGAGAGAAGGGTCACTTTCATGAAACTAGATTTAGTGATGAAGTTGTTGAATTATATGTGTTTTCCTTCATTTTCCATGCCATATTCCACATTTTACTAATTATGAGTACTATATCCTCATATCTTGACATTGACAGAGCTACACCATTTATACTTTGAGTGGTGGTTCATTGAGTCATGACTATGTTTGAAGGATGAGAATCCCCTACCATATCTCATTTATCTACCCTTACATAGTCCTAATGTAACCATCCCATCCAAAAATATCTACCTCTAGCCCACTCTAGATCATGCTCAAGATCAGTTCCATTCATACTTGCTTGTCTTGGTTGAAAATTGACCTTTCAACCTCTGTCTAAGTCATTTGGGTTTGACTTTATTTAATTTTCCATCAAAAACTAACTCAGATCATTGACCCCTTAGCTCATCTCACTCTATTGATCTACCTAATGAGAATGAACATGATCTGTATATATTCTACCAAGACTCATGTACTTGTGCCACTTGTCAATAGCATGTTAATCTTAAGATCCTATTGTCAGTTTATTACTTTACGTGCTTATGCCATGCAGTGGCCTCTAAGTTCCTTAACCTTTTAACTTTCTCACATGCTATTATTTTTAAATATATGATTAAATTCAAGACATTTATTTGTATATAACCATTAAACTATTAGTCACCACTCACCATTGGATCTCCTATATGATTAAGCATTGATCATTGATCCTACCTTTTGAATTTCAATAGCTATTTCATGAGCTCAAATTTTGATGTTTGTGAAATTTTCACCAAGATATTTGAACTTCAATGGTAATTTTTCATGGTTTTAATTTGATTTCTATGCATCCATCAATTGATGTTTGTGGGAATGTCAATGACGTTTATGTGATTGTCAATCTTTGGACCCCAATGGATGACTGTTGAGCTTTATTTTGACACTTGCATGAATGTCACTCTGATGGATCACAAATTTCTTGGGATATTTATTTTATAAATTTATATGGACTTTTTTTTGGTCTTTTTTCTCAACCACATCCTTTGAAGGAATTTACTTGCATCTCTTTTGCATTGAACAAAATTTATGGGGTAATTGTCATGGTACAATTACCTGAAAGAATTAATTATGCCTTATCTTTACCTTTGAAAATTTCTTGTGGATAAAATGTATGATATAATTCATGTCTTTGGGATCTTTATCTTGAACAAAATTTCCAAAATAAATTGTAAGTAATATTTTGCCTTAGAACAAATTCTCCAAAAGAATTCATGTCTTAAGGAAAATTGTCCTAGATAATTTTCTTGAAAGAATTTTTGCCCTTGTACCTTTTGACTGAACCTTTGTATTCAAGTTTTTAACTTGAAAAATGACCCTTTGAAAAAAAATTCTAGGATACTTTGTCTAAAAAGTAACCCTTCAGAACTTTGCTTTATCCCCCACTTTCCTAAAATAAATGACCCTTCAAGGGAATTGTTTGGATAATTTTCCCAAAAGAAAATGACCTTTCAAGATTTTCATTTGGGTCACTTTCCTAATAAAAATACCCTTTGGTATTTTTGTATAGGACATTTTGTCAAAACAATAGCCCTTCATAACTTTATCTTGATCACATTCACAAAAGAAATACCCTTTAGGCTTTTTGTTTGGGACACTTTCTCAAGAAACTGACCCTTCAAGATTTTTGTTTTTGAGGTATTTCTATAGGCCCTGTGTTTCAAAAAAAAATGCCCAAAATATTTATTTTCAAAAAATTTGTCAAACATTTTCCCTGAAAGAATTATGCCTTTGGGAAAATTGTACAAAAAATTTTCCCAAAAGAAAATGACACTTAGCTTGAAAAATACCCTTCAGGCATTATTTTGGTCCACTTTGTCAAACAATTATCCTTTAGGAAAAGTTTTTTGGACCAATTTCTCTGAAATATACCCTTTGAAACTTGTGTCTAGGACTTTATTCAAATAAATGACCCTTCAAGAGTTTTATTTTGGATAAAATGTCTAAAGAATTATTGATACTTAGCCAAAAACCCAAAATAAATCTCCAAAAAGAATTCCAAAACTTAGCCAAATAAAGGTCCAAAAAAAATTACCTTTATCCCCATAAAGTCCAAAATAATTCCCAAGTAAATACTTAGCCCTAAAAAGGTTTTATATTTAGCTTCTTTTAAAGCTTGTAGCCTCTTCTAATCTCATGCTTGAACTATTTATAGATTTTTGAAGGCTCGATTGAAATATAATAACCTTGATTGGATTCCTACTCCATACTTGATTTCCATAACATGGTATTGCCTCTAAGCAAAATTTCGTATGTGGGCCAAAATTGGCTAACATTTCTGGTGACTTGGCTCACTTGACCAGCCTACTGGTCATAGAACCTAGTTATTGATCAATTTTGTTTGTGATGACTAAAATTAATGAAGTATTACTTAGAAAAGGGACTTTGGTTGATTCCTGAATCACTTTGGAGCAATAGGGAACACACAAACAAAAAAAAATCAACATAACAAACCAAAACTAATGAAATAGCTAAAAATAGTAAAAATGTGCAAAAGCATTCGGAGAAAAAGATAGACCTATCTATCTATGTACAAATATTTATTCCAAGATCAAACAAAAAAATATTTTATGTGCCATATAACCTTAAAATGTATTTTCCATCTCTTAATAGCTCTCTTCTACAACTAAGAGCAATTGGATGTTCATGTCTTCCTGATGATGTAGTTGGGATTCCAACCTCCATTTTTAGGTGCATTGATTGAAGGTACAAATCCAAGATCCAATCATGTTTTTCCCAAATTCTTCTTTATTTCATCAAAAATGTTATCTCTTCCTTGTTCATAGGCTAATTCTAATTTGTCACATTCTCATCCAATGATTGAATTGGTAATTCAACTAGTATACATGGATTGAGGCCTTCATTATGATCAATTTGAGGTAATGGCTTGTCAGGTTCTTCAACTTCTTGATTGGAATCCAAATTTGGCTGAAATACATCATTAATTACTTCTTGATGAAGAGTTACAATAATTATTATTATATAACATTCCTTAATCTCCATATGATGTGGAGATGGACTATCAAGCTTTGCACAAAAACTCTCTTAATCATCCCAAAAGGCCTCTTCATCATGATTAACTAAAAGGATATGAACTTCATTTACATTCTTACTATTTTAAACATGTTGATCACATATTTTTAACCTTTTGATGCAATCATATTATAGTTCTTGATCTAGTACACTTGCATCATCTTCATCTCTTACTTCATCTTTTGTAGAGAATGGAATCTCATCTTCTTTATGTAGAATATCCTAAAGCTCATCTTCTACAATCATCTTCTCTTCATGATGGATGGAAACTATTGTTGGATCAATGATATTATAGAACACATATTCAACTTATATAATTAGAGTGTCTTCCTCTTACATTTCATTGTCTACTCTCAATTGATCTTCTATCTCAGTAACAACTTCTTTGACTTCATCAATTTCTTCCTTGACATTGAATGTGTCAATGATGATTTCCTCATTTTGATCATATAATACTCTTTCACCTCCATCTACTTTAGCTACAACTTCCTCAATTGCTTCAAAATAGATAGGCTCCTTCTCTAGGATTGGTAGAGTAGATTCCTAAAAGTACTCAATAAGATGAGAAAGGTCTAGAGATATTACCATAGATACCTAATTTTCCTCTTGATATTCCTCCTCTTGGATCACCTTCACCTCCTTTCTTTGTTTCACTATTTATTGAATGGATTTACATGTAGGAAAGTGTTTTGGCTTATAAGGAGGGATGACTAGAGGTTGAATGATCTTTGGCTTGCTCTTGACTTTAACATCTTGAATCATGTTTAGATGTTCCTCTTTCTCCATGGAATATTTTACCTAATTCCAAGTCATGAACTTGGGTTTAGGAACCTCTACTTCTATACTTTTTGTAGCCATGGGTGTGAAAGAAGGAATTTGTTATTGTGTTGACTTTGTAGCTATTATTGAATAATGAAGATGTTGATATACAAGCTCAATATATTTGTCTAAATTATCTTCAAATTTATGAGCTAGATAATTAGAGATATTTTCCTGCAAACTTGGATATGTAGGCTCATGTATGATCTCTGCAATCTAAAAATTAGTCTCCTCATAACAAGCTTCTTCAACTTTCTAAGACCTCTCTTGGATAGAATTCCAGGTAGTAAATCTATGTAAGGTTTGGATTGAATCTTGATGGCTATGATAAACATTATCTTATTGATCATAAATGGAAAAGGGAAATTATATGGGAACATACTATTGATTAGGAGGACCCTGGGGTTTCTCATAAACCACTAACCTCTCTTTAATATTTACTATTGACAAAGTTTTACTTTAGGTCAAACTTGGACCTCAATAGGTAAAAAACATGATTTTTTAGATGTTTATGGGTATAAATATTTTTCATAGGCTATATTATAGTTTAATTAATGTTATATAATGCATTTCTAGCCTTAGTCATGGTTTTATTAGCTTATTTGTCATTTTGGGTCATTTAATGTACTTTTAAGGGTCATTAATGCAAGTGGCATGATTCCAAAGGTTCTCAAGTCTCCTTTTTTCCTTGTAAGAATCCAAAAAGTTAGTTTAACTATCAGGGATGTCAGTTACACTAGAATCTTGTAGGTGGTTTAAATAAAATTCAAGAATCTAATTGAAAAAAGGAGCATTTGGCACTTGTACAACCCATGGGGAAGTGTGTCACATGGGAAAATATCATGAAATGAATCTTCACCTTATTAAAACTCATCATTGCATTTGGTTTACTTTGGAAGTTCCATTTTAAATCCAAAACTATTCTACTTCTTTTTTGCATTTCTAGACATACAAAAGTAACCTAAAGGTTAGTGCTTAGTACTGATAGCTCAAGAGGTTTCAATAAAAATGCTTTTAGGAAGTGATATTAATATTAAATACCTTCATTTCCATAGAAATATTATAATTATTTATGAACTATAAATTATGAACCATCCTTTCCAAGTTGATTATACTTTTTTGCTCATTGTTTCATGTACCCTATAAGTTTTGCTCAATTTTTGTTAAATCTATATGAACCATTTGGTGATGTTGAATATATAATATTTTTGATACCTTCTCATATTATCTCCATTCTTATTTTCATCTTTCATAATGTTTTGATGAGCAAGTTAGTCCATGTTGTAGGAAGGTACCATTATCTATAGTCTCAGTCAAAGTTATTCTTATTTGTAGAGTGTTATTTTCCTATAGAGATCTCATGTAGTTAGTAAATTATTTTACATAGGTATTAGGTCATATGACTACCTCCTTTGATTTTTTAGTTTCACCATATCATCCTTTGGGTAGCTTGCAGCCTTACCATATCTTATAGTCAACTTCATGCCTACCTTCACTTACAGTCATGTGTATGAGCTTGTCCATATTATTCATGGAGTTTTAATCAGGTTGTATTATTTTTCCAAGCCATTAATATCTTTAAATATTTCATTTATATGTTTGGAAAAGGTGCAAGTGTGGTCACAAGCTCATTCACCATGCTAAAATAGTCATGAGATGCCTCTGCTCGCTTTATTTCATATATATGTGGGTGATTTTCATATTGAAAGGAATATTTAAATCTTGTATTAATATTTCATTATTATCAATCATGTATGTGGAATGTTTACAATAGCTTTGAGCTATGAATGAGGCCTTTTATCCACCTTGTTGCTCTTTTCCACATTTAACTCATTTTCACATATAAGCATCTCCTGATGATGTCATCAAAGCCTTAGTATTGGTTCCAATATTTTTTAAATGTGAAAATTTAATTTAAGGGTATTGAGGGAGGCCTTGAACCATTTAAATCAAATTAAAATGTATACTTCTCATTCTATGACAACTAGAGATGCTTTGTTGCTTATGTTTGAGATGTTTGTCTACAAGTGTATGAGCAAATCCTTAATGATTATTGTGTGAATATTTAAAACATTAAATAATCATAATTTTAGATTATAAAATTTTAATTTACCCTTTTAGAATTTTTTAAGTGTTAATGATAAAAAATAATATGTATATTACTATGGTGAATCAAGAGATTGAATTCTGGAAAACTTTCCCTAAAATGTCAAAATAGAGCTCTAAGGGGTTTTTGTGGACCTCTCATAACATGTTTCACAAGGATTTAAAACTATATAAAGAGGTCAATATTGTATTATGTAGTGTATATAATACCTCTACCAAATATGGGAGTGATAATTTCAATGTAATGTAGAGGTTGACTACCTCAAAGTTGCCCTAAAAGACATTGAAATCATATAATAATATATATAGGTTTGAAAGCTTGAATGACATTTGGCATCCTCTGAGAAAATAAGAAATTAAATAATGACTAGGAGGGTTAAATTTTATAAATTATAAGAAAAATCTCATGGATACCATTACTATAATGTTGATTCATACCTTTTCAAGCTTATGAGTGCCTACAGGTGTCCATCTATAGGAAAAAAGGAAACCTACAATAAGATAAACAAATAGTGACTCAAGAAATGTGTTTTGATAGTGCTTTGACCATCCCAAGGTGGATACAAGATAAATATAGATAATTTTTGACATTATGTGTTTAAAACGAGGTTTTAAAACATCATAATCAAAGTCCTAAAGAGCTAGTACATACCTATAATAGGGTCTAAGAGTAGGGTGTCTCAATCTAGCAAGGAAGGACTTAGTTGAGAATTTTAAGTGCATATTAAGGGTATAAGCATGGTATAAATTAATTATATGATTTTAAAATGACATTTTAAATCTCAAAATTCTTTTTTACATTATTTTATATACCTAAAATATATAAGTGTACCTACAGGTGACTGTTCCAAATAGGAAACATAGTCAATAGTCCATCAAGTGGAAAAGAAAGGCCCATGAGGTGTTTGGAAGAGTTGGAAGGATAAGTAAGTTGGAATTAATTTCATTATATTTTGAATACTTATACCCTCACACATAATAATCAAGGTCAAAATGAGCTAATATTCACCTACAAGGGTCAAAGGCAGGGTGTCTCAGTCAGAGGACAGTGGAAGACTCAGTTGTAACTAAAAGTGCATAAGAAAATCAAATAAGATGTTATAATGATGACACAAGTAATTTAAGACATATATTAGGATCATGATCAACATCATGAACTAAAAACAATGGAAAAGGCCTATGCAAACCTCTTGGAACCCTGTGTGCACCTACAACAAGGGGCAATCTTGAAGAAGGTAAAGTAGTATATGAAATTGTCTAGGGAGAAGGAGAGGGTTAAAATAAATTAAAACAGATTCAAGATATATAAAAATTTGTTTTAAAAATCCCAATAATTTTAAAATATGATCGTCTACCTTCCCTACTTGGTCAAAAGTCATCAATATGTATAGTTGTTCCAAGAAACCTCTTTGCTCAATGGATGAATATGAGGAATCTAAAGAAGAGAGGTGTTTTATTTGAATTAAAAGATAAATAATAATTTATTATTTTTAACATGTTTAAGGATCATATAATCATTGGTTTATCTTAAATAGGTCACTCTTAGGAGGATTTGAGAAAAAAACAAGAAAGTAAGCTTTTTAGAGGCCTTTTTGGGCATTTTGAGATGGTTAGGCACCTAAATCAAGGAATAAAGATAAAAAATTTGGTAAAAATAATAATAATGACCTTAAAAAACTCAAAAAATATTTACTTTAACTTATGGAAGAGGGATTTAGGTCACTAGTTTGTCTTAGAGGTCAGCCAGTCAAGGAAAATCAGGTTTTAACAAAGCAAGCTAATGAGGCCAAAAAGGGATAAAAACTTCATGGAAGGTTTGGAAAACCTATATAAGAATTGGAAAGGAAAATAGGTGATAATGAACACTATTTTAGGATCAGACCTCCCAAGATGGCCAAAATACCCCTACACACAGTCCAACTAAGTAAAGCTCTCACTAGGGCTAGTTGGTGGATGAGAGAAAAGGAATAAGAGGTTTGCTTGGGAAGTTTTGTGATGATTTTATAAGATTTAATGAGGTGTAAATATGCATAATACATTATCCCAACCATTAAAAATTGGTCCATGTAGTCAAAGCTAGCTGGGTGCATGTTAGGCCTATTAGGTCTTTAAGGGACTTAGAGCCAATTAGGGGTCTATCTTATTTTTTATCTCTTGATGAGATAAATAGATGATTGTAACATTATATGGAGATGTAATTATACATTTTTGAAATTTTAGTATGCATAGGAACCTATAGGAAAGCAAATCTTACCTTAGAAAGAGTTTAAAAATATAAGAAAGGCAAAAATAAGCTCGATGGGGTGACTTCAAGTGTTCATATCTCCTCTAAGAGTTTTCATGGGAACCAATGGAGTTTTTAATGGTTATTAAGATCCATAAAAATCATTTTTATTTCCTTTTTTGGAAATTTAAACATTGTAACTTTATAAACAATGCTTAAGACTAAAAACTACCTAAAACCCTAGCAAACCCTCAGTCAAGACCTGATAGAGAAAAAAATCTTGAAGAGTTATCCAAATGGACATAGTTTGATCATGAAATATATTTTAACTTGCATAAGACTCACTTAGGCTTCCTCTAATGCTTTAGATTTGTATAGAATTGTACATACAAGGGGAAAAATAGGGTTTTTTTTACCATTTTTTGGGTTTTGTAGGTTTTAAGAGGTTCTAAGAGATGAAATAAAGTTTGGAGGAAATATATATACTTTTAATAAGTAAATATGTAAATTTTATACCATTTAAAAACTCTTAAGTTTACAAACTATATCTCTCATCTTAGCTAGTCAAAACTGGCACAGTGAACATAAGGGTGAGAAGTGTAAAAACCTTAAGTAGATGTCTTTTTTGTGTGAACCCAAGCATTATAAGGCCATGGAGGGTATTTAAAAGTCTCATAAACTCTATTCCATGTATTTTAAATGAAAAATTATTATAATTTTGAGGATAAGTATGAGGAGTGATAGAAAAGAGGAGTCTTTTATACTATAGGTAGTGATGGCTTCCTTCCAAGAATTTATAGATGAGTAAAACTACAACCAATGAATGGAGAGAAATTTATTAAATCCTTCCCTATCATCCCAATCATCAAACATATCCCTCATTATTTTTGGGACTTTCAAACATGTCCAAATAATGAAATCAATTTTCTAAGCTAGAATAAGGAGTTTCATGCCATTTTTCATTAGTTTCATGACTTGTATGGACATTTAGACCTCCTAAAATTACATGTTTAGTTTCAAATATCTTTATCATGAAAATTTAACCTATTTTATCAGATTTATATGTGTCCAAGTGACCTTTTTACTTTCCTTATCTTGTCCCTCTCCCAAATGCTATAAATATTAGCTCTTTTGGCTTTTTTTTGTAGCCTCCATTGGTTGATGGTGAAACCCTAGCTAATTTTGTAATTGAATGTCTATTGAAGAAATAAAACAAGTGAATTTTCCTACTTAAATTCTATACAATTGAGTGTTGTTTCAATATTATTGGTCTTGTTTAGAAAAAGATGATCTTTTCTAGCATGTTATCTTTTATTGTTCACTAAGTGTGCAGAAGAGTAATTATTACAAGTCTTTTATAGTGTTCTATATCAAGAGTATAATTGGTTCATTATTTTATTCTCCCAAGGAATCATTAATTACTCTCCTAAGTATCAAAATACCTTTATGAACCTAGCTTATGAAACATTTATGTAATAATTTGTCTTGTGTTGTGAGTTTTGTGTAAGGAAATCTTTGTTTTACTCTAAGTATTATAAGTTTAATTAATATGAGGAAATCCAATTAGTTCATAACCTTTTAGTTTTATTAGTTTATTTCTTAACCCTTTTCATCCAAATTTGATAGGTAATAAATATCTTCAAAGAATGCATCAAGTGAACGAGCCCTTCTAGAGATCCATCTCATCAAATTGTTACCCACAACAAGAGAGATATTTGTATTGTGCCACTTGGATGAGGAGAGATACACATATCCTCAAAGGGTGAAAATCCATGTAAAAAAATTTACTATTTGACCTCTAATTTCTATAATATCATGACTAAACTTTTAATGTATTTGATTTATGAAAGTTAAACATACCTCTTTGGCCTGCTATAAACTTGCTCTCATGTTCTAAATGTCATACTTGGAGATCTCCATTCCATATATTTTCTTAGTGTATATACTTATCATCTCTTTATCATCTACAAATAGAGTTTTCTTAAAGCTTGAGATGGATGATTTATGGACTTGATTGGGTTGATCAGGAAGATAACAAGAGTCATGAGCAATGGTATAGGACTAGTATGAGCTTTCATACTATTGATGAGGCTTTGTATAATCATCATATGGCTAGTATGGATTATGATAGGATTGAACTAGGTCATGAGGATCATATTTAAACTACTAGTAAGGAGAATAATAATAAAATTCTTCTCTATAAACTATAATAACCTATAAAAAATCATGAAGATAACTCAAATTATGAACAATAATGTGCCTTTGACCTTGAGATAGGGGCCGAAAGAGTAATAAAAACTAGTTATAAAGATGAATATGTTGTGAAATTATACTCCAATGGATTAATTTGGATCCCACCAGGCATATTAGAACTATTAACTATCTAGATAACACCCAATGGAGGTTAGATTTGTTCAAGTCTGACCTATACCTAGACTAACATGGGAATGATCTAAGGCTGTGGGATGCCTATAAGTAGACCAAACCTATAAGATTTTTTATGAGGATATATCCTCATATTTTATAATTTGGACCTTTACATCTAAATCCTAAAATTGGTTAGGGTGAAAAGAGTCAAGAAACTTTCATAAATTAAAACCTATTCTAACATGTGGTGATGCACCATGAATTTGTTAGATCCACTCTTCAACATGGATTTTTTATCACACTAATTAACTATGGAAGAATATAATGCAATTATTACTATATTTTATATGAAACAATATTTCATATAGAGGTTATTTTATACACTCAGACTAGGGAACAATGAAAATAAGGTCTGGTTAAAGACACTTAAATTTGGTTGTCCACTATATTATTGAGAGATCAATGCTAAGACACAATATATGACCTAAAAAAGAAGTTTCTAGAACTTAGGTTTAGATTTCACATGAAAGAGGAAGATAAACTTCACATTTTCATATTAAAAAATTCAAAAAACTAAATATAGATTATCAAATGAAAGCAAAATTCTTTATTCATTACTCTAAGAGGTGTCAAATAAAATTATGGTAGAGTCTAGTCATACCAGTCTGAGGGATGCAAATAAAAGCTCAAAGGATATATTTATAGAAGAAATAAATAAAGAGAGAGGGAGTTTTTTCACTCAAAATGGAATTAAAAAAACTCAAATCCATTTGAAAAGTTGTTACAACTGGCTCTACAAATTAAGCTCATTTTAACTTCCTGATTGATCTAGGTCACTCTAGTCTCTTGCATCATTACATTATTCTCTCATTGATGCTCCATGATGGCTATAATATTGGGATAAATATTTTTTTATCCAAGTTATAGCATCAATGTAGTTATAACAATAAAATCAATCTATTATATTTTTGTCTTGTTGTGAACTACTCTTTCTTAGTTTGTCATGGCATGTAAGAGTGGAGAGAAGGGTCATTTTCATGCAGTTGGATTTGATGATGAATCCATTGAATTATACATGTCTACCTTTTTTTCCATGATATATTCCACTTGTTACTCATTATGAGTACTAGATCCTCATATCTTGATAGTAACAGAACTGTGTCATATGTACTTTGAGTGGCATTTTGTTGAGTCGTGACTATGTTTTAAGGATGAAAATCCCCTACCATATCTCATTTATGTGACCCTATAGAGTCTTAATGCACCATTAAATCACAAAAATATCCACTCTTGAGCTAATATATATTGTGATCAAGCTCAGTTCCATTCATACTTGCTCACTTTAGTAAAAAATTGACCCTTTGACCTTTGTCTAAGTCATTTTGGCTCACCTTCATTTAATTTTCCATTATAAATTGACTTAGATCATTGATGCATTAAATCATATCACTCCATTGATCTACCTAATTCAAATAAACATGATATGTATATATTATACTATAACTCACATGCTTATGCCACTTGTCAATTGCATGTTAATCTCAAGATCCTATTGTTAACTTGTTACTTCATGCACTTATACCACGTGGTGGCCTTTGAGCTCTTTGACCTTTCAACTTGTTCACATGTAATAATATTTAAATCCATGACTGAATTTGATCCATTGATATTTTAGAGCACATTAAAATGTCAGTCACTTCTCACCATTGGATCTCCTATAAATTGAGCATTGATCATTGATCCTACCTTTTGAATTTCAATGGCTATTTCATGAGATCAAATTTTGACATCTATGCAACCATCACTAAGATATTTGAAATTAAACAATGATTTTTCATGGCTTTAATTTTATGTGTGTGCACCTCTTAATTGATGTCTACATGACCATTAATCTTTAGACCCTAATGGATGATTGTTGGGCTTTATTTTGACACTTACACGAATGTCACTCTGCTAGATCAAAAATTTCTTAGGCTATTTCTTTTAGACATTTTAATATACATTTATTATATTATATTTGTCTCAAACACTTCCTTTAAAATAATTTTATTTTGGGTCTTTTACATCAAAAAAATGTCTAGGGTAATTGTCATGGGACAATTATAAAAAATAATTAAGTCTACCTTATCTTTACCTTGGACAATTTCTTACAGACAAAATGTCCAATAGAATTCATGTCTTCAAGATATTTATCTCTAAAAAAAGTTTAAAATAGATCCTAATTAATATTTTTCCTCAAAATAAATTCTCTGAAATAATTCATGTCTTCAATAAAATTGTCTCAGATAATTTTCCCACAAGAATTTGTGCCCTTGTACCTTTTAACTGAACCTTTGTCTTCAATATTTTTTCTTGAAAAATGACCCTTAAAAATAAATTTATAGGACACTTTGTATAATAATTGATCCTTTAGAACTTTGCATTGGCCCCTCCTTTCCTAAAATAAATGACCCTTTAGTGGAATTATTTGAATAATTTTATGGAAAGAAAATGACCTTTTAGGCTTTCCGTTTAGGGAACTTTCCTGATAAAAAAACCCTTTATGATTTTTGTATAGGACATTTTTTCAAATCAATTTCCCTTCATAACTTTTTCTTGGTCACATTCCTAAAATAAATACCCTTTGAGATTTTTATTTGGGAAACTTTCTCAAGAAACTGACCCTTCATGATTTTTGTTTCAGAAGAATTTATGTGGGACTTTTTTTTCAAATAATTTTTCTTAAAAATTTACCTTTGGAAATTTTGTCAAACATTTTCCTCATAGTAATTATGCCTTCAAGAAAATTGTATGAACAATTTTCCTAAAAAAAATCTGACATTTAGCTTAAAAATACCCTTCAATCTTTTTTTGGTCCACTTTATCAAAGAATGATCCTTCGAGAAAAGTGTTTTAGACCAATTTATCTAAAAGATACAATTTGGAACTTATGTCTAGGACTTTATTCAAAGAAATGACCCTTTGGGAATTTTTTTTGGGATAAAATGTCTAAAACAATTCTTGATACTTAGCCAAAAACCCAAATTAAAAATCTTGAAATAATTCCAACATAGCCAAAAAAAGGTCTAAAAGAAATTAGTTTAGCCCCATGAAGTCTAAAAAAATTCCAAAGTAAATATATTTTATGGTCTTCTAAACTCATGCTTGAAATATTTTTGGATCATTGAAGGCTTGAATGAACTATGAAAACCCTAATTGGATTCTTACTCCATACTTGATTCCTAGAACACGGTATTGCCTCGTGAAAAAGTTTTGTATGTGGGCCAAAATTTTCCAATAGTTATAATTTAATTTTTGACACCTTTTGGATATTTAAATACATTAATAATTCATCTTCTAATTTTTAAAAAAAAAATGTGTAACCCTTTAGTAAACTATAGAACCAATTTTGAGCCTCATCATAAATATGCATATGGAAAAAAATTGGAAATAGTTTGTCATCTTATGCCCATTGACCAAAAGAATGTACATAACTAATCATATGGTATAATGGGTCCTTTTGTCTCACAAATAGAGGTAAATATATTAATTTAAAATCCTGTGGATAAGGATATTAAAGTATATATTGTGTAATAGGTTTATTAACTGAGTTAACATGTACATGATCATTATGGAAAGCCATTTTCATTTGTAGTATAGAAACTATATTTTGAAGATACCCAATACTACTCATCATAGACATTATATATTTTATATGGATAGAGGTGTTTATCATAGGTTTTATCATTATTTCCAAACCACCACCTCTTTTGAATCTAAGCATATAAGTATCATCATCCTTATGTATAACAAGTGAAAGTTTATGATCACTAAATTTAGGATATTTTGTTAATGATATGGGATATTTGAGCTTTGGTACATTTGGTATATCATGTGAATAAATTTTACCATTTTAATAATTTGTCTCATTTTACTTTAGTAAGATATAATAATTTTAGATTTGGAAAAGTTTGGTAAGGATGCCTTTTTTAATATAAAATTTGTTTTAAATTAAGGTAGGAAAAAAACATCACCATTGAATATATGAATACTATTTTTTAATATATAGATGTTGTAGTGGTTAATAAATTTTCTTGAAGATATGTCCCTCTTATTAGTTTTTTGCACATCAACCCTAATCTCTTTATGTAGTTGTTGGAATTTTTTATATTCAAATTAAGGAACCTCTTGGTCATATGTGCCCACATTTTTGGTAAAATGTATATATTTAGCTAGATTGAATAGTTGGTGACTCAAGCATGTGATTGAAAACCCCAACCCTTGCCTATTTGTATTTTTATGTTGAAGAGATATAGGGTGGCTATACCTTACTCATGTTTTCCCAATCCTTGGTCTTGGTATCCATACTTTTGTAAATATTGAATAGCAATGTCATATATTGGTTATATATTAAGTATGGATGAAGGAATTTTATCCTCCATAAGATGGATGAACTCATATCTTAAGGTGGTGGGAACATGGACCTAAATAGAAGGATAACAAATTCCACCATTTAAGTTTTTTATATTACATGCTTTAGCAATTGCAAGAATGCAAGAGTAGTCAATTTTAATTCATTATTTGAGGGTGATTTATATAGTTTATAATAATAATCATCAAATAAATCAATATCATTAATGATAAAATATATGAATTAAATAAATATTAGGACAAATTAGGTAATAATCATCCCAAAGGGTATGCTTCATGTTTGATGTTCAAAGATTGGTTTCATCAAATTTTTAACCATAAAATCAAATCTAGATTGGGGTTATCTAGATTATTAAATGATTATATATAAATAAAATTGCATGTGTAGGTGATAATCAGATCTATAGTAGGCCAATTAGATGTTAAACTCATATATAATCATACACTACATTTATTATGATGAGATAGTCTAAATATATAAAGCACAACTATGTTATAGTTAGAAATGATAAATAAGTTAAGTACTTTGATTTTTTTAATGCTAATGTATTTCTCAATCTAGAATAGGTTGAAATTAGGTGGGAAGGATATTATAGAATAGTCATAAAATTCTAGTTTTGATGCTTCTAGCTCTTTAAATAGTAATGTCAGCTTAGGATGATTGCATTGATGTTACTATCTAGGGTTGATTCTAGTGTCTTGTATGGAGTATATTATAAAACTAGATGTAGCCACTTATATGTTTATGAGTTTTTTCTTTGCTTTTCTCTAGTTTATTAATACTACCTTATGGGCTATCATTCTTTATGAAATTGTAAAACCTTAGCTTTTCATCTTTAATATGGCCTTGAGGGAAAATGAGTTAGTGAGCACATGATGTTGATCTAACCTCAATGACCCCTCTATCAAAGGACACTTCCTACATACACAATACTCTAAAGAAGGCCTCAGACTAATTTAGTTTCCTCTACATGTTGACTTGTGTGTGAATAATACAATGTGTGCAAAATAAGTGAAACAAAGACATAGATTATAACTTGGAAAATTAGGATTTTGGGTTTCTCCTTTAGTAATTCAAGCAGTTATATATGTGTTCCCTATGACTGGTATAGAAATAAGGATGATTTTATTAATTAAATTCTTGATAGAGTACTTTTAATATCTTTCCTTGGTTTCTTTGGTATTTTTTAGGTATTCATAGGTATTTCTAGGTGTCGAATGAAATAAGGTTGATCTTGTATTTATATCAATCCATTTGGAGTAATAAATCATACTAAAGCACTTAGGCTAGCCATTATGGTACATTTCATTTGTAAATTAGATGACTTTAAGGCACTAGACACTTGCATTGGGATAGAACAGTCATGTTAATGCTATTATATGACCTAGATGTTGGTGTCTAAAGAGTAGGATAATAAGTTATGAAATTTTAAATATGGAATATAAGTACATTTTAAGGAATTTAAGAAGATCAAATACATGTGTCATCAATATAAGACTATTTGGGTTAAGATATATAGGATAAGGGGCACAAAGATAGAGCAGATGTGAGACTTACAAAAATGGGATAGCAGCCAAGGTCTGAGTTTTCTATGTGTACAAGACTAAGGTGATATGTAATCATAAAATATCATCTATATCCCCTTATGAAACACATAAGGCACTAATCATGATAGGAAACAAGGTAGGGCACACAAAACACGTACATCTAGGAATCAAAAAAATATCCAATGTAAATGATATGCTAAGATAAATGAAGGTCACAAGCTTCACATGAGGGTTATTACATTATCCCCCTCATAAATAGGCATCATCCTTGATGTATAAATTACTCTAATATAGAAAACAAATATTCCACCTTGGAAAATTCAAATCATATGAACAACTAACCATAATAGCCAAATTAATTTCATCAAACATATGAAGTCAATTCATCTTATAGAACCCAATAAAAGTAATTGATACCTATATAATGATTGATATGAGCATGCAAGTAGAAGTGCCACTCTACTTTAAATCATACTAAGAAAAAATATGAGTATCAATCCATGGTGAAAGTATAATATGGTGAGATAAGTTCCATTCCATGGAAAAGGTATAATGTGTTGCAATAAGTGGCATTCCATGTAAAAATCATAATGAGTAATACATAGTGTTACTAATAAATATATATTAATACTGAGTGCCATTTCAAAAACATAAAATGATAACCAGGTTACCATAAATGTATTCCCAACACTAAAATCCCACTTTAGATAAGAATAACATGGAAATTATTCCCCTTTTATTATACCATATCTTAGCCATGAGAGAGCATACACATAGTTGACCATGCCAAAGGACCACAAAAAGTCCCTCAAAAACTAATTTCCACTAGCCAAAATGTTTAAATCAAAACACCATGTCTAGTGTGGAAAGGATGGATTCATGAATATCCCCATACAAATTCCCATCATGAACATATAGCTTTTTTGACAAGTTATCTTATTTTCCCCCATATCATGCATAAGGAGATAATTATGCATGTTACTTAACATAGAGGAAACCAACATTTATAATCAACAAATAATTAAAAAATAAACCAATACAAATAAATAAACACTAATTTTAATACCAAGCAACCTCAGAAGGGTATAAAACTACAAATAAAAATTTATAATTTGAAAAAAATAAAAGTCAATGATCAGTTGAATACTTATCAAATTTCTAAATAATAAAAAAATGTTGGTTTTTATACAACTTAATTTCTCAATCAAAGAAAAATATGTTTAAATAGAACAACATTTCAAATAGTTCACATCACATGGACTTTGTGGCCTAGGGAATCCACTAGATGGAGGACATAAGTAACTATCATAAATATATCAATTACCTCCCAGAGGTAAGATAAATATAGCATAAGTATCATCAAATTCACATGGCTCAATAAAGAAAAGTACTCACAAATTTTGTCTTTGGATACACTAAGGGTGAGTGGAGAGACATTATGTTTTTAAGGTAACCATTATGCATGAATCCTATGGGGTTTACCTAAAATAATAGGGGATCACTTCATACAAAATGGGAAAAGTTGGATTTTATCCTACAAGAAGCTCCACTTCCTAGCATGTATCCCTGTAAAACCAAAAAGCCAACACAAACAAGACTCCACACCTCTCCCAAACCCCATACTTTCATCATGCTCAAACATAGAGACATGACATAGGGTTACACTACATGAAATTTCACTAAAAATTCATAATTTCACAACTCAATAGTTTCATATAGGTGGAATTTGAATAAAACATAGCACTGATATGTTCACATTAACATATGTATAAATATGTATATCTCAATTTTCTTGAGAACCAAGATAAACCTATCAAATAACTCATTTAATAATTTATCCAAGGAAAGATGCATATGAAAATGGTCAATGGAAGGTTCTATCAACCTATTGCATAATATCTCACTCATGTGCTAATTTTTGATAGGCCTTCATGACCATCTAACTTCCTAACACATAGTTTGAACCTTATAATAAGCCTTCATCAAATATCATATATTCAACTATATGGTTTGGTGTCCAATAATCCTAGCATGGGTCTCTTAGGCAAAAATACCAAAACAAGAATCTAAAAATATGTTACTTGGATGAAGAATCCATAGTTTAAGTAACTCTTCATTTGTACCATCCTTACCTCATTAATGAGGCACAATACCAAGTAATTAACACATATATATTTGATATGGGATAAGTGATAATGAAAAAATATCCCTAGATCTCTTGGTGTTTTAATCATGCTTTGATACCAAAATGTCATGCCCAAAAACTACAATAAAACACATAAAAAATGGTTTTTTTTTTGAGAAATGTGAAACACACATTCTACATAACTACATTACCCATTGGCTAGCCAAAAACATGGCACAAGAGATAAAATGCATCCAAAAAAATGTGCATGATTAAATGATGTGGATCATAATGCACAAGTGGTCACACAATCGTTATGCAACCCAATTGGCCCCACTTACTCTAAATGGCCTATATACTAAAAAATAAGTCTACAACTCTCGAAACTAATCTAATAAGCCCATGAACCTAAGGCCCAAAATTAATGTTCAATTAATGTGACGTGGTTTAAATCAACCATTGGCTCAAAATATACTATTTAACTCTTCATATTTCTCAAGAGCATCTTTGAGTGAATCCAACCAATCACAAGTCTCTATTCATACTTAGGTCATATTTAAAAATCAATTTTTCACTTGAATTCAATGTAATAACTAAATTAAAGATCATATAGCCTTGATATGACCTCTAAATAGGTTTAAAATATCCCAACTGATGATTGATCACTCTAGCTCAACTATTGGATTGATTCTACCTCAATCATCGGATCAAGTCAAAGCTGATGAAGCCATATAAATCCTTATTGAAGTAAATAAAGGCTTTAAAATAGACATAAGTCACAAAGATTGATTTTATAATGGAGGGAGGAAGTGTTAGAGGATGACTTTTCCATAGCTATCCCTCATCTCCTTCCTCAACCTTAGATGCGACTACCATTAATTGAGTCTCCACATTTTTGATCTTTTTTCAAATTATTTAGTTTTAAACTATATTGTAATAAAATTATCAAAACCTTAAATGGTTACCAATAAGGTTAAAGGTAACAATTGAAAAAAATAGTATTAAATTTGTTAATTTGTCTCAAATGGAAGAGGATACAAAAATAGTAGGGGTACCCTTTGGCTCCAACCCATTCTAGAGGTTTCATGATCCATCCCAAGCCAAAAAGGCCTTCCTATCATAAAAATTTTGCAAAGTGAAAACTAATAGGTTTCAATTTCCAAAATAACTTCTAAGTACTAGGGGATGAAAAATTGAGGTGGGTCCATTTAGAGTTCTATTAGACCCCAAATTTTGGCTAAGTATTTTTGGTATTTTGGCACATAAGTGGCATGGTACTAAAGGAGTATAACATAGAGATACTAAGGCATAGAACTAGACTGGCATAGTAGGAACATGGCATGAAAAGACAAAGGCATGGAAGCACCAACATAATAAGACCTAGTCAAAGATGAGATATACCTACAATAGACCCAAGAGTATACGACTCACAATAACATCAAAAGACTTTGGGAGTGCATGGGAAGTGGGAAATGGCTAAGAATTAATTCTCAAGGGCCATCTAGACCTTATTTATCATGTGTTTTTTTTATCAACCCATAAAGAGATAAATACATGATAGAAAGGATATAACATAAAATAAGTATGTAAGGGGTGTAAAGGCTCAATTCCTTATAATAAAATAGTTAATTGACTACCATGACTCTCAATTAATGGAGAGTTAATTGGCTAATCACTCATATCATTTATTTTTATTAACTACTTGGTCAGGGAAAAACAAGTATAAATACCCCTACATGAAAGCATTGTAAAGTGATAGATTTTTGATATCATTTTCCTATAGTATAATATAAAGTTATTGATATTACAATTAGTTCTGATGTTTATGTTCTAATTAATTGATAGTTATTCATCTATGGTAGGTTTTCATTTATTACTTGTAGGTTTAACTTAATATGAGATCTATGCAAACTTTTAATTTTTGGAGTAAAAATCTCTGAACTCCATGTAATTTATCTATATAAGTATGGTTGTTGAGCTTAATGATACAAGGACCAAAGTAGTGTATCTATTTTTCTATGTAACTTCTAATCAAATATAATTTTGAAATAAAATAATATGACTAATATGTTATTATGTAACATAACCCAAAGGAACCATTCTCTTGTTGTGCACTTCAGATGAGTCTACAAGACCATAGTCTTCCATGAAGGGCCAACAAACTAGCTCATTAGGGATATAATTCAACACTTAAAACATTATTAAAGGTTGAAAACCACATGTACCTCAACTGGTGAAGAAAAAGTGGTATAGGCATGATGTCATCATAAGTACATAGTAGGATCCTCCAAAACAATAAAGTATTACCTAGGCACCACCTTCTAGACCCTCACCACCTAGACCTTCTCTTCCTGTACCTTCTCCACTGAGATATTCTCCACCTAGAATTTTGCCTTCATAGGTTCCTCTAACCCTACCTTCACCTATGCATGTTTCTCCACCATCATCTTCACCTCCTAATACTTTATAGGCATCACCCCCAAGGGTTTCACCTTTAGGGATTATACCATGGAGAACACTAGAGAAAGAACTAGAGTAGGAAGAACCTGTAATCCAGAAGGAAGATTATAAGGACCCTAATTTTGAAAAGACAACTTCCTCAGTGTAAGAGGAGGATGCCACCTTTATATACTCATAATTAGACATTGGGGGTCCATTTGGCAAAGAGGGGGATGGTTTTGATATTCACCAAATGAGCAAAATGGCTATCCATAGTACTTCTTTAGCTACTGATATAGAGGTTGATATTTTAGAGTATGACCTAAACAAGGGAAATGAGCCTTATAGGTCTAAAGGAGAACTAAATTCAATTGATGAATCCACCAATCTATGCACTTATTATCAAATGAGCATCCCTAACATGGTGTTATATGTATGGCCACACTTCCTCCCCTAAGATGCAACCCTTGACCCAAGGTGAAAAATGTCCTTCTTATTGGACATGTACAAAGAGGAGTGTTGTTTTGATCTCCCTTTAGATAGCCTCCTCTCAGGTCCTTAGGCTCTAGTACTACCAACCTCACTATGGTTTGATCCCCAAAATATCACCCCTCTTCAAGCTAACACCATATTTTTTAATATGGTTTTTGAAGTTGCACACTAAAATATACTTTTTGATTCAAATAGGCATGATGTAGAGAAGAAACATGGCCATGTGGTGATTATGTATGAAAAAATGGTTGCCTCTAAGAAGGCACTCATAGAAGAAGTGGTTTTTTTGAAACAACAAATAAAGGAAGCCATTGAGGCCAAGGTTAAAACTTTAAATTTATGTAAGTCAATTTTGGTCCAACAACTAACATTAGTTGATGGAGTGCCTCTAGATAGGTATGCCATAAATAAATTAGAGACATTAATGAATCTCCTTTTGAATTACTAAAAAAAATAGCTTTTGTTGAGGAATGAGGCACTGGTATTAGCAGAGAAATTTATTGAGGTGGTAAAAGTGTGTAATCACACCCTCAAAAGATTCGGGGAAGTCATCCCCATCTTAGATGGTGTTTTTTAAATATTGACATGACCAAATAAAATCTTAGAGGATCAGCTCCATGTAAAGGAATCCCATAGGTAGTAGATGGTATATGCTACCCACTTAATAAAGGATCACATTGAGCACACAAATACATTTAAAGATGTTAAAACTATGAAAGAGAACATAAACATGCATCGATATCAACTGAATGCTAGTTTTTTAGCCCTTTGAGGATAGTTTGTCAATAAAGTATAAACATTGGAATAAGTTTATAAGGATGCTAGCACATACCTAGATGAATTGGTCAAAAAGACTAATGAGAATTCTAAATAACTTGAGGATATGAAGAAATCTAATGTGACCATTAAAGAAATAACTACAAACCTTCTTGACACGTTATCACATTGGGATAATGTCAAGAATCAAATTGAACAAATGGGGCCTAAATTTTTTGTGGAGGCTACAACTAAGAATTAGTCTAGGATAGACTAAGAGCATAGTTTTGGTGATGTTGGATCCCAAATTTTGGCCAAGTATTTTGGCATAGAACTGACACGGTGTAAAAGGAATATAATACAGAGATATTAGGGCATAGAACTAGACTCATCTAGTAGGAACATAATATGGAACCTGCAAGGCATAAAAGGACAAGGCTAAAATAATATGCTAGGATCTTTGTATCAATGAATGGCCATGGTGAAGTGATCATATGAGTCAAGAAAGTACACATCACATAGCTAAAAATCAATTAAAACCATAAAGTGAGAATAACAACATAGATTTAGTCTCCACGAGAGTATTACAAATGCTCCAAAATCAAAATAGCATTATGAGGATATAAAATCAAGATAACAAATACAAGTTAGTAGCATGTTTAAAAATAAAATAGAGAGGGAGGAGGTGGAAACACAAACTAATAGGAAGGTGGCACCTTATTACCTACTCACCTAATTAAACATGCTTTATTAACCTAAGAAAGATTAATAAAAGCTTTAGGAAAAAACTAAGGAAATAAATATCCCAACTAGGAAATAAAAACCTACACCAACAAAGGGCATAAAAGCACTAGAATGAGAAGACCTAGTCAAAGATGAGATATAACTATGAGGGACCTAAGATCATAGGAATTAGAATAATAGTGAAAGACTTGTGGAGCCCATGGCAAGTGGGAGATGGTTAAGGAGTTATTCTAGAGGACCATCCAGACCTTATCCATCACAATTTTTAATCAACCCATAAAGATATAGGCATATGACATCAATGATTTAGCATAGAATAAGTATATAGGGGGTGAAAAGGCCTAGGTCCTTAGGAGAAACTAGTCAATAGACTACCATGACTCTCAGTTCATAGAGAGTTCATTGGTTGATCACTCATGTCATTTATTTTCTAAACTACTTAATCAAAGAAAAATAAGTATAAATACCCCTGTGTGAAAGCATTATAAAGTGATAGATTTTGGATATCATTTTGCTAAAGTATAATATAGATTTATTGATATTAAAATAAATTTTGATGTTCGTGTTCCATTTAATTGATAGTTATGCATCTTTGGTAGGTTTTCATTGATTACTTATAATTATAACTTAATATGATATCTATGTAAACTTTTACTTTTTCTGAGTAACAATCTCTGGATTCCATGGCATTTATCTACATATTTATGATTATTGAAATTAATGATACAAGGACAAAAGTTATTTATCTATTTTTCTATGTAACTTATAATCAAATATAAGTTTTAACTCAAAGAATATGACTAATATATTACTGTACAACATAACCCATGAGAATTGGTCTCTTATTGCACACTTTGGGTGCACATGCAAGACCATAGTCTTACATGAAGGGTCAACATGCTATCTCATTAGGTATACACATCATTACCTAAAACATTATTAAAGGATAAAAAACTAATAGTTTCCCCCACATTTGAGTCACTAGTCTCCACAATCTCAGGCACAAAGCATGTAGATTAACTAAGAAAGGTCTAATAACATACTGATGTGAGAAAGGGGTCATTTCTGAATAGAAAACATCATTTTAGGTTTCCAAAATTATTTCATATAAAAGAGCATGAAAATTTTAGGGGGTCTATTTTGGGGTCACCCCACCTCTAGGTTTTTGAGTCTTTATAGTAGGCCTTACAAAAACACCTAAATATTCTAGATTTAGTTTCTAGTTTTTATTTGTTTGTAGGTTAAAACTCTATAAAAATAAGGTTTAAATTTAATTATTCCTAAATTCACATATTTTTCACTAAATTAAATTTTATTATAAATTAATACTTCTCAATATTTTATATCAATTAAAACATGGGGTTTAATTACAATAAAATCCTAACTTTATTGGCACCACACTAATCAATGAATTTCACAATTTTCAAAAAAAGAGAACTTTTATCTTCAATCAAATATAAAAATATAGAGAAATAAATTTACAACCATGATATATAATTTTATATTAAACACAAATTAATCATTTCCATTACTTTTACAATTCAATGCGTGCACTAGGAAGAGCATGCAAGCAATAAAGAAATATCCCACTATTTACAATGAATACCAAATATGTGATTTAATTAAATACATATTTCAACTAAAAATAAAAATAACATGGCTATCAAACATATAAGATAATTTATTTATAAATTTACAAAAAATATTGAACAAAATAGTCTTCGCATAGACTCCACATGCAACCATAAGGCCAACCTAAGGAGGGGCTCACCTCTTATCTTTTTTCCATCATTAGACAAATTCCTTAAACACCCCCAAGTCTAAGACTCCCAAATCTAGGGATAATCACATCATGTTTTAAGTTAGGAAAGTTAATTAAAATGAGGTTTAGATGGTAAAGATACTAGACAAGGAATTTTCACTAGAAAATACATCTACGTTGCTATAATTTAGACCACATGAAAGGGGTTTCCATATTAACATAAGAAAAAATAGCATACATCAAATAAAAATAATCATACATGAATTATTAAGACTCACCCACCCAAAAAATTTATAATGGATTATACATCTCCAATCCCAAGTGGTTATTCAAATCCACATGATGGCCATTAGCACAACCATGAAAAATAATCAAAGAAAGAGGGTAAGCCAAAGAGCCTTACACCTCTTTAAAACTACACTTAAGAGTAGGGAGAAGATAATTTTTAAAAATGTACATTACAATAAAATGGGTAGGGAATTATAGACACTACTTTTTAATTATATAACACCTTAGTCTTGTATAGTTAAAAATACATATCATGGATGTACCTCTAGCTTTTAGACCTTTTTCAATGCCAAAAGGCTTACATACACTATCTCTTTATGCCTAATTTATTATCTCTTAGTCTAACCAATATTATTATAATGACTCAAGATTATTATCATTCCCAAAATGTTACAAACCTACTTATCTGCCATCTCTACAAGTTTTGGACCTACACCTATTTTCTAGCTACCCAAACACTTGAATCCTATATAGAAACAAGTGTCATATTCCGATGTAAGTGTCTAGTGCATTAAAGTCATCCAATTTCAAATTAAATTTATTCCTATGGTAGTCCTAAGTAATTTAATGTGATATACTCTCTAAAATTATTGGTATAAATACAACATCAATCCTCATTCATTCACCATCTAACCTACTCACAAGGCATCCTAGCATAGACAAAAAAACACTCAATCAAAAACTCAAGTAAGAAATGTTTCCCTATTTTATTTTAATTCCATTTTAGTCATAAGAACAAAATATTTACATGTTTTAAGTATTTAAATAGCATTCCATGAGCCACATTTTCCATGTTAAAATCTAGGTCACTATTGTTTTTTCTTATCACAAAATGCATGACTCACACACAAGATAACACATAGGGGATAACTACATAAGTATGAATACATATTAAAGTATTATCTATGTAGGTAGTGCTATATTAATAGAGATATCCTTAGAATATCTTGATAATGTGTGCCCACCAACCCATTTTTCCATAGCCACTATGAGATTAAGAACTAGAGAATTTATTATTTGACAAGGAGTGGTAGTACATGACCCAGATCTAAATACACTAGAGTAAAGGTGATAGAGAATAAAGAATCATCTAGGTGGTCACATACACTTTCAAAATGTATTATATACTAGACACCTATATTTGAGTTAGACAATATCATCTTGATAACCATCCCATATCGACATAAGTGTTTGTAGCTACATATGTAAATTTTCTAATATTAAGAAACTAATCCAAAATCTAGATCCAGTATACTTTCTTCATGTTCCAAATCTATATTAGTATTATCATCAAGCCCAACTAAGTATCTTTTTCTCATTATCATTTCAATATCTAGAATATCTATATTTTCTATCTTTAGCATATCTTAGCATAATAAACTTAGTATATATTTATCTAAGTTTCTCAAATAATTGGCCTATTTTAGAGATAGTCTACCATCCTTATGCCCTAAGCTATATCTACCCCTTTAACTCTATATTTCCCATATCTATATTTTAGGGTTAAACATTAGGTGAACCCAATATTTTAACATCATTATTACCTAAGCATTCCACATTATATGTTTATTTCCTACTTTGTCCTAATATTTGTGTTCTTTATCTCTCTCATCATGAATGATATCAATTACTTTTATGACTATGATTATGAATCTCTCCAAATTTATATCAAATAAGGGGTAAATTTTGATTACTCTTGTATTCTTTTAAATTCTAAACCATCCAATCTTAAATATTTGAATGGTGGTAGCTACCAAACCTATAATCAATTCCATCCTTCCACCATTTCAAGAGATGAGTTGATATATCTTAAGGAAGGTAAATAACCTTTACCTTTACTTCTTAGCCCACCATCTTATGATTTTGACCTTTAATATTTATTAAGATATGGATAAATATGACAAGTATTGGGAAAAATGATCATGTTATAACCCACCCTATATCTCTTAAAAATAATACAACTTGGTAAGGATTGGATTTTTTAGAAAAATCCATTAGTCACCAACTAGGCAAGTCATCTAATAATGTCCTTCATACACCTTTTACCACTAAAAAAGACACATATGAGAAATATTCTCCTTCATATGAATCAACAAATTCATAAGAAAATTATGACTGATTTACAAATTGCTTATAAGGGGGATATTCATTCAAATAAATTAATTCAAATCCTCATAATTCAAAGATTTCTAAATAATGTCCCCTTTATCAAGTGTGATGATTCTATTTTCCCTTCATTTGAAATTGAATTTTTTTAAAAGGTTAACCAAGAAATCATGGCATCTTTACCAAGTAGATTTAAGTCACTAATAAGAGGGAAGCATTTCAAACCTAAAGTATTAAAGGATCCTAATGTTCCAAATATTGTAAGCAATGTATGTAAACCAAGGGATATTTATCTCCCAAAAGATTCATTCTCTTAAAATGTTTGCACCATACCAAAAGAGGTGCCTTTACAAAATATCCCACCAATATAAATTATTATATTTCTACCAAAGGTGAATAAACCAAGCTCTTCAAATGATATACCATGGGTACACTATTCAAAGATCCAATACCATTACAAAAGTCTCCTAAATTCAGTGATTCAAAACTTACATTTTTTAGCCATGAGGATGATGATAATCATATTTCTATATTAAAGATAGGTTTTGGATTAGAATCAATGATAACACCTATGCCAAACACCACCATTACCATGTATTATCTTATTTATATGATGAAAACTATTGGGGATCTTCAAAAATAGTGTTATATACATCAAATTCAAATGGATTTCCATAATACTAATGAAAATTTTACCTCATTCAACAGTCAACCTCTTGCATAATGTATACTTGAATATCCATATCCACAAGATTTTGAACTACCATATTTACCTCTCTTTTTAGTCATAAATACCCATTCAACCACATGATTAATTATGTACATTATTTTGGTAAATGGACAAAAGATAAAAAAACTTAGGAGGCTCATAATTGGTTATATATCATACCAAAAGGTTCCTTAAACAATTTTGTACAACTAAAATATGTTTTCTTCATAGCTTTCAATATCCATAAGGCGCCAAAACTTATATTATAAAATTTTCACAATTTCAAATAATGTGATGATAAATACCTTCAATATTATACCATTTGATTAAAAAGTACATCATATGAGCTAGCATTTAGACCTTTATATTTGGATTTATAATTCATTTTTAGTAGATGTGTTCTTTCTCAATTGAAATAAAGAACATTACATAGATAATATGAGTCATTTACCCATTTATATGTAGATGTGAATAAATATGATTAATTCATAATTAATCATCCAAAGGAGCTTAACATATCCCCTTCTAAATACCAAAGTTTTATTCCTCACACAAATTAGGGAGATGAACTACCAAAAGAACATTATGAACAAAATGTGGTGTTCCTAACCTTTATATCTGAGCTTTACAAAATTTACTCCATATGGGACCAATCCAAGGTCCACATCCTATGCAAAACCCAAAGGTGAAAAATTCAAAAATAATCCACACCAAAAATATTTAAAAATCACATTATTCATGGGTGGTGCTTATTTTTGGCATAACAATATTTATCCTACAAAATAAAAGCTACTTACACTATAATATCTTTGCAACAAATTGGCTTTAATATAAAAAAATTCAAAGTAAACAAGGTTGGAAAGACTCTTTTGGTAGCATAACACTACCAATTTATTATGGCCCTAAATTAACTCAAACATGGGTTTTGGTTATGCCATAAACCTCTCCACATGTATTTACATTGGGCACTCTTTGGTTTTATCAAATGGAAGCAAAAGTTGACTAAAATTAGCAAGAATTATATTTTTCTCATGAGGGTAAATTGATCCTTATTCCAATTGATATAATTTATTCTTCTAATACACATGTAAAATATGAGGAGAAACATGCCATGTGTATACAAATTAAAAGGCAGGTGACCTATTAATCAATCATAGCTTAGAGAAGATAAATCCTACTTACACTTATGTCTATTGATAAATTAGATATTTGGGTTCATGACCAAAATGGATACATTAGACCTAACAAAGATATCTTTTACCATAATAATATCAATAGAGAGGGTTCTAAATCCTATAGTCAAGCAACACTAATAAATAACCCTAGTTAGGTCCTATGTTTTCATATTCACTAAGTAAATAAAATGTAAAATAAAATGTAATCTACTGCTCACCAAATTTTGTGGCATAAAGTGGGGGTAATAAACATAAAAAATAAACATGCATAGAGTATTTATAATTATGTTATGTATATATATAACCCTAATACATGGAGAGATTAATATATTAAAAATCCACTAATTATGTTACTTCTTTATAGTAAAATAGAGTAAAATTAGAGATACTTACCTTGAAGATAAACCCATTGAGACTCAATCTCTATATTTGCCAAAGGTGCTTTGAAAGAGTTGTTATGGTTTTTAAGGATCATTAAGATAGGCCTAAACATCCAAAACTTTTCAAAAAGACAATATTCTTCTCCAAGTATACACCCTAAGAAATGACTCGGCAAGTAAAATGATCAAATAATATATTTTAAAGAAGCACAAATGAATAATTAATTCTATTTTCTCTAAGAAATGGTGAAATAAATGTGTATACATACATTAATCTAACCCTAAACCTTTCTAAAAGTTTTGTCAATAGGTTTATCCCAATCAAACCTGTATCATTATTTAATAAAGGTAAATTAGGTCCTAGTCTAGGTTGGCCAAGGATGACCTAGACCCATAATGTGGAAACATCAATTAGAATACAGGATTGGCCCAAGATGACATTGTTTATTAAATTTGTAAAAAGGTTTCAGGCTTAGTTAGTGGCTTAGTAATGTGGTGAATTTCTTAGAGGAGTGTTTAAGGGAGGTTTCAAAGCTTACTTAAGTGTATAGGAGAAGGTCATATTGATTTTAAGTGGTGGTATATGGGACAAAAATGTTAGGAAGTACCAATGGTCTTCCCACCCCTTCCCAATGCACACTTTAAGGCATTTACTTAGAGAGATTAAGAATCAATGGGTTCTTACAAGGGATAAAGGATAAATAATTCATAAAGCTTTAAAATATTGTGTATATACATATGCCCCAATTGAATCTCATCATGTGTCACTTAGGTGAAACATGGGATGGTTCTTTGATAAAAGAACATAGAAACGCACAATATTGAAGCTAAATAAATTATAATATTTTATTTAGCAAAATATAACTAAAATTAAATGATTGAAAGGAAATAACTAAAAATAAAAAGTAATGTATCCATACCTTGACTTACCTTTATCATTGAATGGTTGTCTATTTTGGTTGTAGTTTTGATCATGGAGGGCATAGATATCACTTTGGACAAACCCAAGGATACAAAACTAGATAACATAAATAAACAAATGCAAGAAACTATTGGCTAGATATTTTTGATGTAGTCGAAATTATCTAGGTAATCGTGGGATTAAATCCCCTTCATTTAATGGTAAAACTTACATAAAAATATATCTATCTATTTTCATTTACTGACAACTTACAATTATTCATAGAGTATACAAATTATGTACATTTTATTCTAATTGGGGCATTACTTTAATCACTTCATTCATGAGATATAACAAATAAATATTACATCAAGTAAGAAGTTCATTTTAGGAATGTAAAAATGGTTTTAGATAGATTGGAAAATAGAGAAAAGACTAGAATGCTTGAGAAAGGCAAGAAATAAAAGAGATGCACTTCACAATAAATAGCTTTGCAAAGTTCACTATATACGTGCAAATAGATAAACATATAATGGTGATAACCTTATCATCAAGTGATCAAGAAAGTAATGACTTTAATTTACATAAATATATAGCACAAAGTTTACCATTTTATCTTCATATAATGCATATATCAATTCCCTCAGACACAGTTCTCTAGAAAATAAACTTCCTTCTTATTCACATTCAGCAAAATTCATACAAAATTTTCTAGATATTTAACACAAAGTTTTAGATTTCTTAACTTTCCAATATAATGGTTACAATTTCTTACTTTTAAAAATTATCATCCCCAAGCATGCATGCCTACACTTCTATTTAAACAATTTTTAGATACCAAATTCAAATAGGAAATAATCTCTTCAATATCCATGTGCGACACTAAAACTAGAAATGGGTGAGTGGCATATTTATTTAATTTCTTTTCTATGGCATGCAATATTTGATGATAAGTGGTGATGCATGGACTCCTTTTTTGTATCAAACACAAACTCCTTGCATGTTGCATAAAAGTAGATCCAATTATCTACTTTTAAGAAATGACTTTAAGTAATGGTGTTTTGGCCAAATTACTTAAGTCTTTCAATTTCACAAAGTAATTTTACTTTACAAATAAATTATCCAATGACATCTCTTTACAAATTAATTACTTGAAACAATACTACTTGTAATACATTTGAGAAGATAAAATAAGAATATTGAAGAAAAAGAAAGGAACAAGTCTCTTTTTCAAACTTAGAGTAAACATTTAGGCTAATTCTTTAACTTGTTCTCTACATTTATCCATGTATTTGATGTGTTGAGACATCATTAGTTGTATAGATGCATCATCATGATTATCAAGTGCTTAATTCTCTATTTCAAATCTTAGCATTTCTTTCTCCAATCTCTTACAATGAGCTTTACCTTTTCAATCCTTGGCTCAAGTATTTTTATCTATTATTGATATTTAATTAACTCCTTGATGGATTTGGATATGAAAGGAGGTGTAGATGTGTGCATCAGTTGCTTGAATTGTTCATATAGTTGCTCAAATGTCCTTGGAACATTGTCAGACTAGATACCAATATGACCAAACAAGAAATATTCTAGATTTGTCTTTGCACTCTGTTCTTCTTCCAAAGCCTTCATTTCCTCACTCATTGTTGTAGAATATTTATACAAAAATATAGGAGATACTCTACTTAATTTATCTTCTTCATGGACCCATCAGGAGAAATATTTTATTCAATCAGAGTTTTCTCATTCAAATTACCTATTGTCTATAGGCTTTTTTGTTGCAACTCATAAATACCATTTTCAAGCTCAATCTCTTTCATCACTATCTTTACTTCTGCTAACTTTTTCAAAATATTAGCATGAGCATCTGGAGTACTAGGGAAGAGCTTATGAGTAGTTCTATGCATTTTCTCTATCCACTTATCAAATACATTTTCTTTGTCTTAGTCTCTTCCACTTCTATAATTATTTGTGTAACTACAACTTATAAAAGTAATGGTTGTTGAGGAATAGATTTTTCCACCTTGGCAATTATTTCACATAGTTTTGCATTTTATTCCTTCAATTTGTCCTTAGTATCCTTATCTTCATCAAGATTTTTAAAAATAGTATTTGTCAAAGTGTGGGTGTCATATTTCAAACCTTCAATAGTAATTTATCCAAGATATAGCTTCATGATTGTTAAATCTTTTTCATTAACTTCTCCTTTACACATTCCTCATGGAGGACTTAACACTTCTACAAACTTTTGTCTTGAAGATTCAATCAATCATTTGGAATTTACTTTGGATAGTTTGGGATTTTTTCCTTTCTTATTTATACTCCTGAGTAGTTGTAATTCCTTCTCCTCAAGATTTATCACTTCTTTAGCTTCTATATTAGTCTACATAACCAGCCAAAATGATAAGTCTATAGAAGTGGAAATATGTATATGAACCACCATCTATTTTTGATTATCCCTAATCACTAGTTCCTGATAAGGAACTTCTTTTGCTTCATTTTCTCTCTGAAACTCTTTCTCATAATCCTTTTTGACATGTTTCTCATTTTTTGTTTCTTTTTCAATTGCCACCTCCTTCTCCTTAGGTTTCTTAGCAACTTTCTCTACTACTACTCCAAGATCTAATTATTTCTCGACTTCTCCTTCTTTCACTATTTCAACTAATTTCTCCTTTTCATACTCAACTTCTTTTGACTTCTCATCTACTACTTTTTTGTTAGCTTCCTTCTCAGACTCAACTGCTTCTTTCAATTTTATTATTGCTCTTCCTGAGATGGAGTATCCTCTTTAGTGGTTACTTTTGTAGATTCCTTCTCAATGGTAGGTTTTTTTTTGGGGGGAGGTGGTGGTGAAATAGATGGAGATGATGGAGGAGGAGGAGGAAGGGGAGTAATAGTGTATTTTTAAATGGGTTTATCAGGGTGTTTGGTGTCATGATACTTAGGAGGAAGCATTAGTACTAATGGATCTATGGTGGGTACAGTGGAAATTGGAATGGAATGAGTGGTGAAAATAGTAGGAATAATAGTATCAATATAAAAAACCAATGGTGAAGTGGGAAAATTTGGCTGAATAGGTCCTTGTCCTTTACTATTGAATAAGTATCATCATTATTCCTTTTGAACTTTATCTTCTTTTTAGGTCCTTGACTACTATCTATTTATACTATTTCTTTTCTCTTTTTTCCTACATGTGTGGTTTATTTCATTAATTCCTTCATGTAGTAGCCTTTATTAAGGAGCCAAGTAGAAGTCATTTCCAAGACATTTGATGTTCTATCATAAATAGTCTTACCATGATCTTTGCCAAAAATGATTACTAGAAGTGGGACATGATCCCCTCCTACTATATGAAAAACACTACTTGTGATAACCCCATCATCTTTGATATCCTTAAAGATGGTGTTTATATCAAAAGCATGATTTTTTTCCATAGTCAATCTACTATTATCTCTTTTTCTCACATCAAACTCATCTTTTTAGTTAGTCCAAAAATCTTCAAGTGTTGGGATATGCATGTAATCTAAGGAAACTATATTTTATGCCACCCCTCTACAATCAAAGTTGATCCTAGACTCAAAATGTGCTTGGGTGTAATGATGGTACATCTCTTTTTGTATATTTTTGGCCTTATAAATGTTTAGAAAATTGTAATGACCAATGACAATTAGAAATTTGATGGCTATACATTGAGATTTTGACTGTAAGTCATGTAGTTCAACTATTTATTTGCATATTTCTATGAGAATACATTTTTCACTTGGGTATCTGGGTAATTTGATAGGTGTTCTCAAGAAACCTCCCACTCTGATGTATGTAAAGTCAAGGAATTGAATGAAAATTCAACCATATTATGAAACTATATCCCATGCTTCATTTGATACTCTTCTATGTTTTAGATCTATATTTAATAGGTAAATAAGTTCATAAAAGAACCCATCATTTAATACAATGTAATGTTTTTATTATTCTAAAATAATCAATTGAGGATAAAACTCATATATTGGCATAGATGACAATGTGCCTTTTGTCCTTATTCTTGAAAAGGCTTCACTTGAAGTTTCTACATACACAAGGTATGAGGTCATTTTGAAGTCAAAATTTTGTAATACATTCCTCAATTTTTGATCCATATTATCACTTATCATTCTTTCCCATTCAATCCTAGTTGAGCTCCTACTGACATCAATGGTTCTCATATAAGCATACATCCAAGGTGAAAAAATTTTGGCATTCTTATCTCCATTAATTTTATATAGTAATTGAATTATCTCATTTACTTCTTGAATGAATTTTGATCTTACTATTTACTTTGAGGATTTTGAGGCTTGCTTTACCTTCTTCAAGTAATATGTATTCATTATCTTAATACATTCTAATGTCTTAGTTTTCCATTGATCATTGGATTTTTCCATTATCATATCCATTACTTTTGGTGATGTTGGGATCTTTAGATAGTAGCTGAGATATTGAACATCCAATCTCAAAACTACATTTATAGTAGCATCTCTCACAAACCTAGTAAGAAAGTCATAGTACTTGGCACATGTTAGCACAAATTTAAGAAGTTGAGCTGAGCTTGGGAAATTTAAATCTTTTATAATTCCACTACTAGTGATAACATGCATGAGTGAAGTCTTAGGTATAGCCTTGGATCTCTCTAATAATTTAGTTATAGACACATGCCCCTTGTCTATGTCACTTATCTCAGCTTAGAAATTATGTTTGATTCAATTAGATACCCCTTGTATTTGTAATTCATCTTGGGCTCTTGGGACATAGCTCTCTTGGATTTTGCTTTACATTTACTGCTTGGTTTTGGAATCTCCTTAAGTTTCAACTCTATAAATTCTTCAATCTATGTTGTTTTTAATTTTAATTTAGCTATCTCCTTTTATAATCTTCCTAACCCCTCTAATCTAGACATTAGATCTAAATTTTGAATAATTTGATGTGTGCTCTTTAATGCTAATTAACTACTTTAACTAGTTTTGAAAAAGAATCAACTAATTATTCTTACAGTATCCTTAATCAAACCTCATCTTTTGAGTAGTAGATAGTCTTGAAAAACTTAAGTAACTTATTTTAAGAAATAGGTTCCCACAACCCTAGGTTGGTCTAAAAAGTGCACAAGTCTTAAGCATTTGGAAACTTGGGCAGGTCACAAGTAGTAAGCATAGACAACTTTGGGTTTTAGTTTTCTAGTGACTTTGAGTTTTCATCACTAAGTTACTTGAAATTAAAAACTTAAGTAAGTATAGGGAAGGATTCTGAGTAGGTCTCAGGTAGTGTTCTATGGATTTTTCATGATTTAAGACTTTGTATTTACCAAGGGAAGCAACTATATCTAAGAAACCCAAAGTAAGTTGTGGTAGATAGTAAACCTGAGTAGGTCAGCTCTTTGAGGGTCAAGGTTTTTGAGGTCAATTATTTAGGATCAAAACCCCTGGTAATTAAGTCACTAGTAAATCAAGTTTTCTAAATGTATTTATTTAGTGTTGGGAACCTAAGTAAGTAGCATTTGAAAGATTGAGTACGAAGTTGTAGGAAACCCAAAGGGAAAGGATCTTAGTAATTGGGTTTCTTAAGGGTAGTTACTCGATGCCAATAACTCAAAGAAGTAATTAAGTTTGGGGAACCCAAGGAATTTGTTAGGTATAGTAAACCTAAGTGGGCAAGGGATCCTAGTTTCTAGGTTTTACATTAGAAATCTCAATTTCATAAGGTTTTTGAAAATATTAAACATGATAAATGACTAAAAATATAAATACATGTTTTAAAACATCTAATCATGCTTAAGAAATCAAAAGGTAAAATGAATGAAACAAGACTTAATTGAAGAAATAGCCATGGTGGAAAAATGAATATTTACAAAGATAAATAGCAAGAAAAAGGTAAACAAAAATATATGAAAATCACATGAGTGAGATCCGCATACTCAAACACAAATGTGTCAAAGAGAAAATGATCGAAGACACTCTAGAAGATGAAAATACATAGCTTAGGGTTTGTAAACATGGTTACTTGGTCAAGTAGCTTAGTTTTTAGGTGGGAATGAGGTGGAATTTCAATATATATATATATATATATATATATATATATATATATATATATATATATATAACTAGTTCATTAATGATAAGTGTAGGAATGCCATATAAGCCTTTGGCACTTTTACCAGGCTCTTTGAATTACTTTGCTTATTTTTATCTTTTTAAGTAGAGAATCCTCGCAAGCTCAGGTAGGTCTAGGTTGATGAGTAACTCAAGTGTGTGAACTTTCATTGCTTTTGCTTGTAACTTTATTTCATTAAAGTAATACCAAAAACATGATTAGGTCTAGGCCATGCTTGGTAGGTTTGTCAAACTACTTTGCTTAGTTTTAGAAATGTAGTAAAGCAAATTGATAACTCTAGTTTGAATTAGGAAGAGTAGTTTGGGTTTACAGGACAACTTTACTTATTTTCAATAAGTAAAGTAGTTTGGATAACCTAATTTACATTATTAATGAACCAAAACACTTATGCTTCTTTGATTTTCTAAAAGAGATGAATAAATAGGTTTTTAGTGATGGCTTTAAGCAATTATTTTCAATCCTCTAGAGTGACTAGGAGAAATTAGGGAAAGTAAATAATCAAACACAACAAATACTAAAATCTAAAGGTTTTATTTAGAAGACTATTTTAATAAGTACAACTAGCTCACATAAGACAAGCATGCAAATTTTAAATAGGGGTACCCCAAAATTTGAAGTGTGAAATTTTGGGGACACTAGCTAGCTTCAACTAGGGACATCTTTGTTTCTATCATAAAAAAGGAAACAAGGATGAAATCCTAGCATCTCTAGTTTCACATCTTATCTTTTGGTTATGGGGTCTTTAAAGAAACTCAATCACAAAATACTATAAAATAGCCAAACAAACATGATAGCAAAAACAAAACTAAAAGAAAGATTGAAAACTTTATTTATATACATATAAGTGTTACCTTATTTCTTAATTCTTGTAGAGCTTCAAGTTCTTCCCACTGAATGATAGAGGTATTTCAATCCCATCTTGATAAGCTAAAATAAAATTATCTCTTCTGGTAATTGTCTTTATAATGAAAGGTCCTTTCTACAAAGAGTTAAACTTGTCATTATTCCCTTTCTATTCATTTTTCTTGTCCCATAGAAGGACCAAATCGCCAACTTAAAACTTCCTATCTTGACCATTTTTATCAAATATATTTTTTACTCTCATTTTATGATCAGCCAGTCGATCAGTAACTTTAACATGTACTTTTTATAATTTAGTGAGAAACATGATTCTTGTATCTAGTAAATTTTTATATATACTATCTTCAATGGATTTAGACAATTACAAGGTGGGAAACTCTATGGTTATCATTATCTTATCATTTATTCTATATATCAACTTAAAAGGATACATACCTATTTCTTTCTCTGAGGTGATTCTATCAGCCCACAGTGCATCAAATAGCTTCTTGTGTCAGGTTTGTTAGTTATTGTCTACTAGCTTGTGAATGATGGTCATCAAATTTTTGGTACTTGATTTAGCCTAACCATTTCCTTAAGGATAGTTATTTGAAGCTTGAACCAAGTCTATCATATATGAGTAACAAAACTTATTCAATTCTATAGAGGAAAATTTGGCTACATTTTTTGTTACAATTTTATGAGGTACACAAAACCTTACAACAATATTCTCTTTGATGAAGTCACATATAACTTTAGAAGTGACATGTTTAATAGGACTAGATTCAACCCACTTGTTGAAATAGTTAGTAATATTCAAGACATAAAAGTGTCTAACACTCGAGGAAGGGTTCACCATACCAATAAAATCCATGCCCTATTGACAGAAAGGTTCATCAATAAAAATTGGTTTTATAGGCAAGGCTGGCCACTTGATTCATCTACAAAATGTTGATATGTTTGACATTCAGCAACCCAATATAATGTATATTGAAATAGATTAGGCTAGAAGTACCTTTCTTGTAAGATCTTATTTGTTGTGTCTCTTACTAAGAAGTGAACTCCACACTCCTTGTCATGAAACTGCTCCAACAATCTTATTTGTTGCTCTTCATCCACATAGTGGATAAATACACCATCAATTTTTCTTTTTTATAAACCATTATCCCAAAGGACATAATCCTTTAATTTTATCTTGATGGCAATCTTTTCATTACATGTTAAATTAGTTGGGTATTCTCTATAGGTCAAGACGTAAGCAATCTTATTGTACCATTCATTAACTAGGTCAACAAATAGCACCATGGGTAATTCTTCCTTTATTTTAACTTGAAGAGAAGAAGTTGATATATATGTATCATCAAGTTTTCTCTCTATCATCAATTAGAATAAACCTCTTCCTCTCAATAGATTTTTAGGTTTAATATCAAGATTAAACTCTTTCATCTTAGCTACACAAGTGCCTCTCAATAATCCCAGTTCTTGTTATGTTAGAATTGACTTGACTACAGTATCAGGTACATAAACTTTAGTATGTGAAGACAAAATGTAGTACCTAAAAACTTTACATGCTTTGACTACAACAAATGCATGTTTCTCCATATATGATTACTTTAGTTTAGAGTTCCCCAATGGCTAGCTCACAAAACCTATCAGGGATTTAATTCCTTCATCATTATTCTATAAAACTATAGATAACATGGTATGCTCATAGGAATAATAGTAAAGAATGAATTCTTTACTAACATCTAGGGAAACCAGCACTAGATATTTAGCTATTCTTTCCTTAATTATTTCAAATTCCAACTTGTCTTCATAATTCCATTTGAAATCTTATTTCTTTTTCATCATATCAGAGATGTGGTGAGTCAACTTAGCAAAATCAAGAATAAATCTTCTAAGGAAATTTACCTTACCAAAGAATGAATTCACTCCTTTCTTGGACATAGGCATGGGCAAACTCTAAATATCTTTGAATCACTCTAGATCAATTTTGTTCCCTTCTTTTGAAACTATGTGGCCAAGGAGTTTTCTTTTAGTTATAACAAATATTTATTTCTTTGGATTTAAGGAAATCTCATGTGTCCTACATTGGATAAGAACTTCTTCAAGTTCAGCCAGGTGATCACCTCTTTACTTAGAAAAGATTTTTAGGTCATCCAGGTATACCACAATACTTTTTCTCTTTAAATGAGTAAAAATTAGGTCCATAGCTCACTAAAAGGTTACTCCAACATTAATCATGCCAAAAGGCATCTTTTAATAAGAAAATTTCCCCATGGCATTGTAAAAGTAGTCTTGTATTGATCTTCCTCAGCAACTTTTATTTGATTATATCCAAAAAATCCATCCAACATGGATAACATCTCTGAAACTGTAACTACTTTCAAGGTGTGATCCATAATAAAAAAGGGATAATTGTCTTTCAAATAATCTTGATTTAGATTAAAAAAATCAACACATAAGTATATTTCACCATTTTTCTTTCTGACTGGAAAAATATTGGATAACCATTCTAAGTGATGTATTTGATAAATTATCTTTGCATTGAGGAGCTTCTATATCTTAGCATAGATAATACCTGATATGGCTGGATTATGGTGATGTATCTTCTACTAGAAAGGCTTCACCTTTATTTGGAGTGGAATAAAGTATTGTACCTCATCCAGATGGAAGGATATGAGGTCTTTGTAGGACCAATAAAACACATCAATGTACTTTGTGAGAATCTTGATGAATGCTTCCTTTTCTTTTTGAGAGTAAAACTTGCCAAGGTTGATCATCCTAGGCTCTTCTTAACTACCTAGATTAATTATCTTTATAAGATCCATATATTGTCCTTTTATTCATCTTTCTCTTATTCTTGAATCTCTTTGCCTATTTAAAGATATTAAACTCCATGATCAAATTCCTCAAAAAGAATATGTGACCTTGGATCATCAGATTTAAAAACTATGTATTTGGATTTCTTTGTAGGTTCTAGCTTTTGATTCACTCCTTAGATTGGAATGTGATCACATGACCAATCCATTTCTACTTCTCCACCCAAATCCTTGTATAAGTTTTTACTTAGCATCATTCCATAGGAAATAGGAATATCTGCTACTAGAATTATCATTTTTAATCTTTTATCTAAAAATGCTTTCAAGACTGCTTGAGCATATTTGATCTGTCTAATTAGGGGAACTTACATCTCCATTGAGTAACACCTACCTATTGTCTTAGTCAAGGTAGTACCAAGAGTCTCATCTACCTTAGCTGCCATTATATTAGTTGAAGCTTTAGAATCTAGAATGCAATTGCTTAATTTAAATCCATTAATTAGGAGGAAGACATAAAATGGCTCTATCCTTTTGGATGTAGAAGTGCATCTAAATGAAGTAGTAACAGCATTATTCTAGGAAGGAAACTATTTGGGAGTAGTCAAGATACCTTTAGAGTTATTAACTAAATTATTCAACCCTTTGCTTTGAACATATTTGACTAATTTATTCAACTGATCTAGGTAAGATCTCAAGTACTCAACTTCTGACATCTAAATTTTGATTTTATTTATATGGTAAATTATGTCAAAAGAGGGAATGTAAGTAGATAGAATAGGACTAACCTCATCTATTTTATGAGTTTGAGAGGAAGAAGTTATATACTTATCTTTACTTATCTTTAGGATCCAAAAGTAAAGGTAGAGGACTACCTCTCTTATGAATACTTACCTGTGCTCTAGAATATCCCTTCTTTTTATCTTTTTCTTTGGTAGGTTTCTCACCAGCTTATTGAGATTGTGACTTTATAAAAATTACAAATGAATGACAATGATCTTCTTTGAATGTTTCTTCATATTCACTTTTATATTGATATTCTAAGTAACCAATGTTGGAGTCACAATAGGATTCATAAAGTCATCTTCATCACCAATACCTTGATGAGTATCATCAATCAATTGGTCTTCCTCACTCATCTCAACTTGATTTTTGGGAGCATATTCAATTTTCAATCTCTATTTAAGACCAATAATATGATTCCTGTTCTAATTATTAAAATTCTAGGTAGGTGCATTCATAGCAGGGGCAACACCTCCATGAGTACCTTGAGTGATTTGTATTTTAACTTAAATCAAGTCATTAGATAATTTTTAAAATAAGGGATCATTAGTTTGTGATGTGGATAAAGTAGTAAAGTCTCCCTTAGAAACTATTTTCTTAATCTTACCAGTCATTATCATATCATATTCAAATATTTTGATAATATTTTGAGTTAGTACTAAATTAGTTGGTCATGCTCTTCATAGTTGTTCACTAACTTTTGTTAGCTAGGCATTTATGAAAAAACACTTTTGATTATCTATATTAGGTAGTGAAACTTGAGGAATTTTGTAGATCAATCTATTAAAATTGGTGATAAAATTTAATGTGTTTGTATGTTTCCTTCTTGAGTTGAGAAAGTTGAGTAAGCAGTATATATGCATCTTTAACAACTTTGAATCTTTTCTCAAATTACTCATGCATAGTAGTCCAATTGGTTACGGTTCCTGGAGATAAATGGAAGAATCATTATGCAACTAAGTCATGCAGAGTCTCAAAAAAGTTTCTAATGGAAACATATTCATGTTTAATGCCAATTACTCCACATGCCACAAAGAAGGTGGCTAAGTGCTCATCTAGATTTTGTTTACCATCAGTAGTAAATTTAGGAAAATTCTTCCTTGTTCTTTTTGGTAGGTTATGCAGAGGAGGAGTCAAATTTAAAGGACCAATAACCATCCCTCATGGGATAATAATTGGTAATACCATTCTTTTAGGATGAGAAACTATGGATTAATAGGTTGAATTATTCCTAAAGAATTATGTTGTAATTGATTTTTAGTAGTTGGTGTCTGTCTTATAAGTGAGAGACTAGTTCTTCATGTTCTTACATGAATAAGAAAACTAAAATTGAAAAACTCTTGTAATTCAAATAAATTATATGTTTGGCCTTGAGCTCTCCTTGTTCTTGTAAAGGGTCAATTTTCTAGTTTGGAATGAAGAAATTCTTCTGAAGATTATTCTTAGAAATTTTATTTATAGACAAAAATTGGGTGGAAATTCACTTCAACATGAAGTGAACTAAAATGGTGAATTAGGGAGTAAACTCAACGTAGAACTAGTGTTTTACAAACATGCAACAAGATAATTGAAAGGGCCATGTCTATTAATAATAAGAGAGGTTAATCTTAGTAAAGTGTTAAAAATATAGAAAAGCATGTATTTTTTAGCATGCAATGCGTTGAGCAGTAGATTGGGAATTTTGGGATTCTAAGTAATTGGTGTAATAGTGTGCCTATCTCAACTATTCTATACATTATAGAGTTAATTCTAGTAGTTAAACTCATAGTTCCCTAGTGGAGTCACCAAAAATTATCAGCTAGATATTTTGCATATAGTCAAAATTATCTTGGTATTCATGGGATTAAATCCCCTTCATTTAATGGCGAATATCCCATACAAATATGTCTATCTATTTATAATTGCTTATAACTTATAATTATTCACGGAGTATATGAACTATGTGCAATTTATTCTAAGTGATGATATTACTTCAATCACTTCATTCATAAGCTATAATAAACATATCTTGCAGAAAGTAAGCAACTAGTTTTGGGAATGTAAATCAAGTTTAAGATAGACTAGAAAATAGAAAAAAGACTATAATGCTTGATAAAGGAAAGAAATAAAAGAGATGCACTTCACAATAAATAGTTTTATAGAGTTCACTAGATACGTGAAAATAGATAAACATATAATGGTGATAACCTTATCATCAAGTGATCAAGAAAGTAATGAATTCAATTTTGATAAAACGATAGCCTAAATTTTATAATTTTATCTTCATAGAACACACAAATTGATACCCTTAGATACAAGTTCTCTAGAAAAAATGTTCTTCTTATTCACTTTTAGCAAAATTCATATAACATAGTTTAGATTTATAAACACAAATTTTTAGATTGCTTAACTTTCTTGTACAATGGTTACAATTTCTTGCTTTTAAAAATTATCATCAATAGGCACGCAGGCCTATACTTCTATTTATATAATTTTTAGATACCAAATTCAAATAGGAAACATTCTCTTCAATATCCATGTGTTACACTAAAATTAGAAATGGGTGAATGGTGTCTTTCTTAAATTTCTCTTATGTGGCATGCAATAGTTGATGGAAAGTGGTGATTTATGGATTCCTTGTTTGGATCAAACACCAACTCCTTACTATGTAGAAGTACTCCAATAATCTACTGTTACAAAATGACATTAAGTAATGGCATTTTGGCCAAATTACTTAAGTCTTTCAATTTCACAAAGTAATTTTACTTTATAAATAAATAGTCCAATGACATCTATTTACAATGTAATTACTATAGAGTAATTTTTACTCTACATCATATTTTATTTTTGACTCAAGCTGAAATTTTGGTTCCTAAGTATCCTAGACATCGCGGCTAAATTTTGAAGCAGAGGGCTGATTCATTTTTCTTGAGTGTCAAAGTGCAACAAAAGTTGCCAAGTGCCACCCTCTGGTAGCAGATCCCTTTTCCCCTTTTTTGTTTCCTTCATCTCATTTTTGCCCAAGTATAAAATTCAAATAGAAGTCACCAGGTGTCACCTTCTGAATCATGAAGCTGACCAACTGGTACCCTCTGAATCCCCTTTTGTAACTTTTAGGAAGGTTGTGGAATGTGACACGTATCCAAGAGCAGTTGAGTGGAATGCACCATGTGCCAACATCTACGTCTCATAAGGGCACATGCATTTTCTTTTTGGCAAAGACTTTCAACAAGCTAAGTAGCAAAGAGAGCAGAAAGTGCCAAGTGGTAGTTGAGGAAACCCTAAGCTACCTTTTTGAAGAATAAATAGAAGTCACCACATGTCATCATTCGAGAGACTTTGGTCCAACACTTTCGTTCAATGCATAAAGGCATCATTTTATTTTTCTTAAGTGCCATAAAGTAGCATCCACTGTCAAGTGTCACTCTCTGGTCCCTTTCCACTCCATCCCCAACAGGTAGCAAAAGATGCCACATACCCTTAGAAGGAGAAGAAAAAGATGCCACGTATCTTCCCAAGAGTAGCGGAGGTCACCACGTGTCAACCTCTGAGAAACCATCTTGAGCCTAATTGCCAAATAAAGTTTGTGGTGGGTCCCAAATGATATTTCAAAGGATTGAGGAAGCACTGAGTGTCAACAAGTGAAGACTACCACATGCATCCATCCCTTCCTAAAAGGTATCTTGGGTAAAGGAACACAATAAGTTTTGTTTTGATAAAACTACAAAGTATCAAGGAAGCAGGCTGCAACAGGTGTCGAAGGCGGAGTGTTCCTCAATGAAATATAAAGAAAGCATAAGCATCCATATGTCATCCTCTGGTGCCTCCTAGATCAAAAGGGGAGAATTTTCATGAATTGACTAAGTGTCTTCTTCCATTTCAATAAAACAAAGTTCCCGTCTACCTATTATAACGAAAATGGAGGGAAATTCAATGAGAATTACTCCAGGTAGATAGAATAGTGCACTGAGTAGATTTTTGGGGCTTGCAAGTATTAAAGATGATGTCTATTTGCCCCATATAAGCAGAAGTAGAGTAGACAATTGAGCGGTCAAATAGATGATGGAATGAGGAATTTTAGGCATGAAGAGAGGTACTAGATAGGGATTGCCATTCTACAGTCAGGGCAATTCTTGATAAGACTAGGATGCATCCAAGGCATTGAATGCACCATTTGTTTTGTCCCCTGTGAGTGAAGGATGGAGTGGAATTGCATGGGAAAGAAAGTGATGCAAGGAGAAATCTGAGGCTATAAAATCAAAAGATTTGTAATGAAGAAAAAATGGGGGAATTTCCATAGTTTTAGACTTTTCAGAGTTTTCACCAATAATATCATTTGCTTTTGTTTCATTTTCCTGAGTTGAAAGGTTTATATGACTGTGTGTGTTTCTACATCTTTTTTATGACTGGAAGATTCAATAAGAAGATTGAACACTATGCCCTTGTTGATGTTATTTGTGTCATTTGCAAAGTAGTCTATGTTGTAGATTTTCTAGTGCTATGATTTGAAATGTTATTTGCTTTTGTCTCATTTTCTAGAGTTTGAAGTTCTACATAACTGTGTGTGACTTCTGCACCTCTTATGTGATTGGAATATTCTATTAAGAAGATAGAACACTATGCCTTTGTTGACAATTCCTACATCTTAGCAAAAGACTCCCCTATTATGAGCCTCTATTTCTATTATTCCAATCTTTTACATTGATCATGCACTTGTCTGCTCTTAAATGTAATTGAATCATATAATAGTCTCACTGTGCTCAGGTTAGGATTAGGATTACACTCAAGCACATCACCATAGTTAGGTTTCAATTCCTGCATTTTTCATTTCTATTTAGTCTCCTATCCCTTTTCCCCAACACTTGATAAAATAGAAGAGACCAGCTTCTTTAAAATCTAGAGGTTGTTTCAAGCCACATTGTCCCATAGCTTGAAACTTCCCATTGTTGATTGATTAAGATCGAGTGCAATTTTCATCATAAATAGTTTTCGGCACACCCAATGGGATAGATCTTTCAAGGATTTGAAGAAAATTTGGTGTGTTCTTCAACCAATTAGCCTTTGGAGGTTTTATCAATACCAATAATGAGTTTGAGTTAAATTAACTGATCAAGCAGTCATGGTATCATCAATAAATCCCTTTTGGTATGTATAACTCTATTACTCATAGCTATGAGTCTTATTCTCATATATTTAATCAAGAACAAGCTTCTCCTGTAATCATGTCAAGTAACAAGAATGTAGATGGTTATGAGCTATACCAATCTATGACCAGTCTGCCCAATATGCCACATATCATGCTCAACCAAACCTTATTTTCACCTTCAAAAAGGCATTGTTGGGATTTAAAAAGTATGTGTTAGAGCTTGATAGCATAAGGGGATATGGCTAAGAAATTCCTTGTCATGTCATCCATCAAGTAAGGGACGCAATAGACCTGATTAAAAGTGAGTGGGATCCTATTGAAAGGGCAAATTGGCAAGAACTTACATATGAGATGTTGGATATGTGTGGATTGATTGCATTTATAGAAGAGAGGCTAAGCATTCATGAGAACCAGCCTTCCCAATTCTACCAAACTTCATATTCACCACCACAAATCCCATACCAAACATATGCCACCCCTGTTCATGAACAAGGTCAAACTTGTCAAGGTCACTTCCCTAATAATGAAGAGACAATAATAGCAGCAAGGGAAGAGAACCCCAAACTCTCACTTTCCCCTCAAGTCCCTTCTGCTCTTCCTCAAGAAGCTTCTTGTTTTTTATCACAACCTTCTTCTTCATCCCTTTTTAAAGAAGAATATATTTTGAAAGAAGCAGTTGAGTATGTAGAAGAGTACACTCAATTCATGGTGAGTCAAGAGGATTCCATAAGTGCAGATAAGGAGGAAATCACCGTACATTCCCCTTTTGATGAGCAAGAGGATAAGCCACAAGCTTTAACGTTCACTTCAAATGAGGAGGAGATTATTTTTGACTTTTTCCTTACTTTGCAAGAATATATGTAGGAACATGGATAGTCCCTCAACCAAGTCATTGAGATAGATGACACTATCCTACAAGAAGACTTTGAATTGGCCAAATGTGGAGAAGACAACATCGAGGCTCAAATGAGTATGCAGAAGGAAGGCCATCTTTTAGATCTATCCTTTTAAGAGGACAAATTCATCAAGGAGCATGATGATGAAATAAAGCTAGAATTTGAAGAGGATGAGCTAAAAGATAATGGATGTCAGAGGGCACAGAATGAAGAACCAATAGCTAACGATTTCTTGATGACACATGATAGCATGAAGAGCTAGTATTTGATGGGATTTCAAGGATAAGAAGAGGTTGTGAGCATCAAAATCATGTTCGACTCTGACTCGTTCGAGTACAAGCAAATCTATGTGTCCAATGTAGAGGACATCCCATCAAAGATATACCCATTGTAATCACTGGTATTGCAACACAAGTTGGCTTGTCATAAAGAAGACATTGGAAAGTTTATTTTTGATCCTAGAGGAATATAAAGATTTGTAATTAATGTAGTTAGGTAGTTTCCCATTCCCACATTGCTTTGTTTTTTTTTTTTTTTACTGCTTTCCCACTTTCCTTTTAAAAAAATAAGTGTTTTAAATGCAGAGTCAGTGTCTTAGAAGCTTTAATTCTTTAAATTTTGCCACAATAAATGCTTCCCCAAATCTTTGAGATCTCTAAGGTACATTGCACTGCATAATGTGTCCACCTTGCTATTTCCCAAAGATTGAGTAGGATCCACTAATGGTCACCTTAATTTAATGCTATTTGGGACTTGATAGGCCCATAAATATCCCTTAGCAAATTTTAAATTTTACAAACTCTCAAGCATTCTTGCAAAAATATCTTGCTCATTGCGATTATTATCACCTAAGAAAGTTTGCTTTAGTGAGTGTGTTTTCTATCCTACACAAGGCTTGTATACCAAGTATCATACAAGAGAAACAGGGATGGCAGGAGCATCATCCTCATAGCAAGGAATAAGGGCACCTAGATATCTTGACAGATTACTGACTAGCAAATCATATACTGCATCTCTTATGCAACCACCAAGAAGCTACCCGAGAATAAAAGCCTTGGGAGTCGGTCAAACTAGTGACCCTTCAAAGGTAAGGGACTATGCAAATGGAATTGTAGACCCAATACTACAAAGGGCTAATAGCAAGAACCTCAGAGAGGGGGCACACTAGAGGTGTCTACAAAGAGCCAGGGAAAGGCAATATGAAACATTCAAAATGAGGATATGGACCTCATGACTGGCTCAGTTTATCATCCCAGCTGTGTACCTATGCCTAGATATAATTGAATTATGTGCAGACTTGCTCCATCCACAATCTTGCTCTATTCAACATGGCCCCTTCAGGCTACAAGTCACCCCACAAGCCATTAGGGACATGCTTTCCCTGTAATATGGTGATACCACCACCTTCCCCACCATTGATAGGATGCAAAGGACATGGGTGAACGTCAACACTCAGACTAGGTTTTTGAGGTTTGAGTTACAAATATACGATCGCAACATAATGGTACCCATGCTCCTAGCATCAAGAACTTAGTTCACACCTGCCAGCCAAGATGCACTGTTGATGATGGTTCCCATCTTTAGCATGAAGGATGACACGGTGGTATACATAGAGTAAATGGCCATCCTCTTCAGGTTGAAGACAGTTGACAAAATACAAGAGTACCATCTGAACTTCTCTGAGCACATCACTTTCTTAATGGTGGAGTAGCTAACCCAATTCAGGGTGAAAGGGATATTCAGGTATTCCTCCTTTTTTTTCATCTAATTTTGAACTAGAACTCTAACCTCTTCTCCTAATTTATGAGCCTGAACCTATATGACCCAGATTTTGACCCCCAAAGGACCATTCTTATGTCTACGTGGACTCATGTTTTATCAAAAACTAGTGACACGTATGAATTTTGGGAACTATTTGTCACCCTTGTTCTTCATTGACTCAGCCCTAAGCCTATTATAAATAGGTTATTTCCAAGTGTTACGAACCTCATAGTTAGTTTTCCCATCCCATGTGACTTCTATTTTAGGGCCAATCACATGACCGTAAGGGTCTATGGATTTTGTGGGGAGCTAGTGTTACTACCAAAGGTTTTAACTCTTTAGTTAGCATTCTTGGAAATCGCCTGGTAGGTGTCAATGGTTGATAATGAATATGGCTCATGGAAGAAGAAGAGGAGAATGTATAATCTCCCATGGATGGCAAGCAATGTAAGCCTAGAATCCAAAGAAGTTGAGACCATGCTGTTGAGGAAACTAACCTTCCTAGGTTTCCTATTGGTCGAGGATAGGTGGGTTTATGACCCAGCTAATTACATAGCCTTCGTAGTGAGGACAAATAGAATTGGAGTCAAGATTGTGCATGAAATCTGCCCCTATTGGGAAACCAAAAAAATCCTGTGAAGATGCACCTGGTCTCTATGTTGAGTTGATGGACATACCTCTCCCACCGAATAGGCCATGAGAGACCTTATATGTTAAATAGAGGGAGTATGATCCCAAAGTCAGGATGACCTATAGTTTGAGAAGGACGCTGAGGAACAAAAGATGGGACGTAGAGAAAATTGAGGCCTATTAGAGATATAGGTAGGAGATCTCCCAAACCACCCATTCTTTTAGAGGTGTAGACTCAGATGAAAGGTGGGAAGAACTCTAGGATGAATGGCATCCATCCCCTATGTCTAGCCCAAAAATAAGCCAAACTTTGACACTTGGGGTGGAGTAAGCAGTTGGAGCAGGACCAAGCCAACAACCATAGACTTGAGAGCAAGTTACAGCTACCACAGAGTAATAAAGAAGTGTGGTGTCTTCACCACCACGAGCCTCCACATTAGTGAGAGTAATTGAAGTCCTCAATTTCCCACATGTGCCACTAGCAACAATAGAGGTAAAAGGGAGACAAATGTAGCCAGAGGTAGAGACACCCAAAAAAAGGAGGGTGTAGTTCCAATTAGATCCATAAGAGGAAGAAGAGCCTTCATAGCACCTAACATAGAGCAATATGACTTCCCTCTAGGTAAGTGTTACTTCCCTTCCTCCTTCTCAATCTATTCCTCACCCTACTGGCATGATGCCTCCACCCAACTAGATAACACCTCCTACCATTGCTGCCATTCCCATCTCACAAGCCACCCCATCATCAGTGCCTCAGGCCCTCACATTACCCCATTTCTCCCCCTCTATTCCCAAGAAGATGCCCCTACAACTCACCCCTAGCCAGCCAATCACTTTCCAATATAGCCTGCCACAAGGTTTTCATTTCACAAGGGGACATATTGCATCCCCTTCCACCTTCTAGACACAGGCTGATGCTACTAGGAAGGCAAGAAAATCCTAGTTGGAAAAGAAGAGGATTAAAGAAAATAGAGAATTGGCAGTCCCACATTTGAGGTCACAATTTGACCCTATTCAATAGTAGTTGATGATGACCCATTTGTCACCCAATGTTGCTATGCTAAGTGAGCAAATGCAGCTAAAAGACTACACCATGAATGCAATGGCCATCGACATGTCCATGTTCAATCCCCAAGACCAAGTCGAGTTGCTGACCGAATCCACTTCTATGGTCACAAAAGATTATTTGAAGAAATCAAGAAGATTACAGAAGATGAAGGCTGACCTAGCCATAAAAAAGTCAAACTATAATGGTTTGGCTGAACAAATAAACCAGAAGGACATCGAGATAGCTAGTCTGTAGAAATAGTTTCAAGATACTATTTCCCTTCAGACTCAATAGGCAATTCAAGCCCAAAATGATTCTTTGAAAGCAGAGCTCACACTTGAAAAAGATGCAACAATAGCCCTAAGGTGGGAAAATGCAACATTGTAAAGAAGAGTTGAAGGACTTCAACTAAAAGTCACCCAATCACAGCAAAGGTTGTTGGAGGAACAGAACAAGGCTACGGCTTTTCAAGCCCAGCTCCAAGCAGAGCAATAGAGGTCGACGTAACTGGCAATTGAGCTAGCCAGTAGGCCAAGAGGTGTCAGAGTGGAGTATCTAGTGAAGGATCTCTATGAGTTAGTGTGGGAGAGAATCTCTTTAGAGATTCTTTAGCATAGGCCATTTTTTGCCTTCCTACTCAACGCACAGCAACTATGCAAAAGGGTGGAGAATCCAGTACAAAGCACTCTAGCCATGATCTCCAAGAGAGTTTTAGAATCTCATTCATTACTAGAGAAGCTCTATAACATGATGGATATGACATTGGTAGCCATGGGGACCCCTGACAAAATGGCCACCATGAAATGGATCAATGAAGAACTCAGTAATAATGCCATGGCCAACAGTTGTAGAAGTTGTCTCGATGTCATGAAAGAAGACATCGGTGAGATGAGGCATCATATTGAAGATATAGTGCAACTAGGCCTCCCTTCCCCATTTCCAGATGCAAGGATGGTGCTGATGGTGGACCAAATCAAACCATTGATGCTGGCTAGATAAAAGGAATCAAATAATTTTTTAGAGCTTGTGGGATGATTCCTTAACCTCATAGGTCAAAACTATTTTGATTCCTATTTTTTAGCTAGAATTCAAACTAAAAGCCACTGCCCAGGTCTTGTAAACCTTTTCACACAAGGATCTCATTAGCTTGGATCTGGCCTTTGATGAATTGCAAAACAAGCAAGGATTATCCAACCATGAGTGGTTTATCTATCAGACAGCTCTTTTAAAGCTATAATTTCCATAATTTTGAAATTTTGATCGAGCGAGAGTCAGGTTCTTTTTTAGCAGGCTCAAAAGTCTTGGAGGTTGTCAATAATTGTAGAGTAATTTTTAATCTATGTCATATTTTATTTTTGACTCAATCTACAATTTTGGTTCCTGCATATCCTGGACATCGCGAAAGAATTTTGAAGCAGAGGGCCGATTCATTTTGCCTAAGTGGCAAAGTGCAATAGAAGCTGCCAAGTGTCACCCTTTGGTAGCAGATCCCTTTTCCCCTTTTTTGTTTCCTTCATCTCATTTTTGCGCAAATATCAAATTCAAGTAGAAGTCACCAGGTGTCACCTTCCAAATCATGAAGCTAACCTGCTGGCACCCTCTGAAGCCCCTTTTGCACCTTTTGTGAAGGCCGCAAAATGCAACACATATCCAAGAGCAGCTGAGTAGAATGCACCATGTGCCAGCATCTACATCTCATAAGGGAACCCATGTTTTATTTTTGGCAAAGACTTTACACAAGCTAAGTAGTAGAGACAGTGAAAAGCACCAGGTGGCAGTTACAGAGACCCTGAGCTACCTTTTTGAAGAATAAACAAAAGTCACCATGTGTCATCATTCGGGAGACTTTGGTCTAACAATTTCATTCAATGCATAAAGGCATCATTTTATTTTGCTTAAGTGCCATAAAGTAGTGGCTGTTGCCAAGTGTCACTCTCCAGTCCCTTTCCACTCCATCCCCAATAGGCAGCAGAAGATGCCACATACCCTCAAAAGGAGAAGTAGAAGATGCCACGTATCTTCCCAAGAGTAGCAGAGGTCGCCACGTGTTAACCTTTGAGAAACCATCTTGAGCCTAATTGCCAAATAAATTTTGTGGTGGGTCTTGGATGATATTTCAAAGGATCAAGGAAGTGCCAAGTGTTAACAAGTGAAGACTGCCACGTGCATCCATCCCTTCCTAAAAGGTTTCTCGAGCAAAGGAATGCAATAAATTTTGTTTTGATAAAACTACAAAGTATTAAGGAAGCATGCTATGACAGGTGTTGAAGGTAGAGCATTCTTCAAGGAAATATAAAGAAAGTGGAAGTGGCCACGTGTCATCCTCCGGTGCCTCCTAGATCAAAAGGGGAGAATTTTCATGAATTGACTAAGTGTCTTCTTCTATTTCAACAAAACAAAGTGCCCGTCTACCTGTTATAATGAAAATGGAGGGAAATTTGATGAGAGTTACTCTAGGTAGATAGAACAGTGCAGTGGGTAGATTTTTGGGGCTTACAAGTATTAAAGACACCGTCTATTTGTCCCCTATAAGTAGAAATAGAGTAGACAGTTGAGCGGCCAAACAAATGATGGAATGAGGAATTTTAGGTGTGAAGAGAGGTACTAGATAGGGATTACCATGTCATAGTTAGGGCAGTTCTTGATAAGACCAAGATACATCCAAGGCATTGAATGTACCATCTATTTTGTCCCCTGTGAGTGAAGGACAGAGTGGAATTGCATGGGAAAGAAAGTGATGCAAGGAGACATCTGAGGCTATAAAAGTAGAAGATTTGTAATGAAGAAAAAAGGGGGGAATTTCCATAGTTTTAGACTTTTTAGAGTTTTCACCAATAATATCATTTGCTTTTATTTCATTTTCCTGAGTTGAAAGGTTTATATGACTGTGTGTGTTTTTGCATCTTTTCTATGATTGGAAGATTCAATAATAAGATTGAACACTATGCCCTTGTTGATGTTATTTGTGTCATTTGTAAAGTAGTCTATGCTGTAGATTTTCTAGTGTTGTGACTGGAAATGTTATTTGTTTTTGTCTCATTTTCTAGAGTCTAAATTTCTAGATAACTGTGCGTGACTTCTGCACCTCTTATGTGATTGGAAGATTCTATTAAGAAGATCAAACACTATGCCTTTGTTGACAATTCCTGTATCTCAGCAAAAGACTCCCCTATTGTGAGCCTCTATTTTTGTTATTCCAATCTTTTACATTGATCATGCACTTGTCTACTCTTAAATGTAATTAAATCATATAATAGTCTCACTATGCTTAGGTAAGGATTAGGATTACACTCAGGCGCATCGCCATAGTTAGGTTTCAATTCTTGCATTTTGTGTTTCTGTTTAGTCTCTTATCCCTTTTACCCAACACTTGATAAAATAGAAGAGACCAGCTTCTTTAAAATTTGGAGGCTATTTCAAGCTGCATTGTCCCACAGTTTGAAACTTCCCATTGTTTATTGATTAAGATCAAGCACAATTTTCATCATCAACAGTTTCTTAAAACAAGATTACTTGTAATACATTTGAGAAGAGAAAATAAGAATATTAAAGAAACGGAAAGGAGGAAGTCTCTTTTCAAACTTGTAGTAAACATTTAGTCTAATTCATGAACTTGTTCTCTACATTTCTCCTTGTATTTGATGTGCTAAGACATCATCAAGCTTAGTACATGTTTGTCTCTTTATTTCAAATCTTAGCATTTATTTCTCTAATCTCTTGCTATGAGCTTTTACCTTTTCAATCTTTGGCTCAAGTAATTTTTTATCTCTTATTGATATTTAATTAACTCCTTAATGGATTTGGTTGTGAAAGGAGGTGTAGATGTGTCCATAAATTTTTGAATTTTTCATATAGTTGCTTGAATATCCTCAGAACATTGTCAAACCAGATACCAATAAGACTAACCAAGGAATCTTCTAGATTTGTCTTTGCATTGTGGTGTTCTTCTTCCAAAGTCTTAATTTCCTCACTCATTTTTGTAGAATATTTACATGAAAATATAGGAGATACTATGCTTACTTTATCTTCTTCATAGATCCATCAGGGGAAATCTTGTCTTTAATCAGAGTTTTCTCATTCAAATTACCTATTATTTGTAGGCTTTCTTGTTGTAACTCATAAATACCATTTTCAAGCTCAATCTCTTTCATCACTATCTTTAATTCTACCAATTTCTTCAAAATATCAACATGAGCATTTGGAGTACTAGGGAAGATCTTATGAGCAATTTTATGCATTTTATCTATCTACATATCAATTGTTTTTACTTTGTCTCTAGTCTCTTCCACTTTTGTTATTACTTGTGTAACTACAACTTCTAAAAGAAGTGGTTGTTGAAGAATAGATTTTTCCACCTTGGCAATTATTTCACATAGTTTTGCATTTTGTTCCTTTAATTTGATTGTAGCATCCTTCTCTTCATCAAGATTTTTCAAAAGATTATTTATCAAAATTTGGGTGTCTTATTTCAAACCTTTAGTAGTAACTTATCCAAGAGATACCTTCATGATTTTCAAATCTTTTACAGTAACTTCTCATTTACTCATTCCTTGTGGAGGAGTTAACACTACTAAAAAAATTTGTCATGAAGATTCAATCAATAATTTGGAATTTAATTTGGCTAGTTTGGGATTTGTTGGATTATTTTTTTAATGATCCAAATGTTTTGTTAAGTTTTGTTATTCATATTTTTTACCCATTAGTTGGTTTCTCAACCAACTTATCTTTTTTTAAAGCTTATTTGTACAAAAATAAATTTTTAAATTTTCTCCAATATTTTTTTGTATCATTCATATGTTCTTAGTAGTCAGTGGTATCAGAGACTACAAATTTAAAAGGAGGATTGATAGATAAATGTGAAGAATCTTTCAAATTCTTATATACTTTTTAGCACCTATGCTGAAATGCATCAAATCTTGATCCAATTTTTAGTAAAAATGTTGCATTTATTGTCTTGAATCTCCTCTAATATGGTATGATGGATTCATTCAGTCAAGACATCACAAGATTAAATTATCAACATTCCTCTCTACTTCAATATCTCATTCTTGTATTTTTTTGTGGATAGTGAGTGCAATATAAAAAAGAAAAAAACATTTCAACTATGGCTATGAGACAAGTCATGAAGGCAAGGATAACATGGACTGATGAGGTAGTGTTGAAACCTGAGATTAAGCCTATATGATCATAGAAGAGCATTTACAACCAAAATTATGTCTTCCAATGAATATTCAACCTAAAATAATTAGTTTCCCAGCAATGATCTGCTAAGCGAACTAATACATATAGTGGGGGTAGTGATCTGAGTATGGCAATTTGAATGAAGCATTATATTAGAGGTGATATGACTGGGTGTAGAAATAAATCCTACTCACTATCATTCCCTTCTTTATTATTGCATCAATATGGCATAGGGGGAATGTGGTGGACCCTAGCTAAATCTTCATACAATAGCATAATCCTTCAAGGTAAAAATTCAATCGTAATTTTATTTTTATTATTTGTTTTAATTTATATAATGGGATCCATACAAGAAGGAAGGTGGAAAGAAGGTTGAGTTAAGTGGTAAAATAATTTACATTCCCTTTTTACATGCAAAGTGATAAAGCATTCCCATAAATATTATTATTTTGACATTCATGAAAAGAAGAATATATTAAATATTCACCCTTTACACTTTAAAGTACAAAACTTTGATTTATGAAATTACATTAAAAAGGAAGTTAGATGTATTATTAATTTTTTTATAGTATCTTGAAATTGAAAATTTAGAGGTTAGGGTTTCAAAACCCATAGTTTATTTTGATCAATTTAAATATTAGAGAAATAAGGGTGTAATAGGAATTATAAGGTGTAATTTTTTACAAGTCCCATGAATCCTTTGTATTCAAAAACTATGTTTAAAGGTAAAGGAAAAATCTCAAAATAGTATTCCCTTGTCTTATTTTGACTTAAATTTAAAAATAATGGAGTAGGAACATGAAAAATACATTCATTTTTATTGACCTATGAGAAATGACTAATAAAGAAAACACACCACCAATTAAAGCTATAAAGTTGATTGAATATCAAAAATGTGATAAACATGCACTCACTTGTTGGATGGATTCTATGTGAGGATCATTGTAGTTGGATAGAGTGTGATTGTGTTCTAATTTAGTGCATGGATGATCAAGGTATTGATCAATTTAGGATGCATAGTGTACCACTTTTAGTTGCAGTAGAGTCTACTTAGATGACTCATAGTTCATTGATTTAGTCTTTTCTATACCCCTTTAGATCAAGAGGGAGTTTTCTAGATTATTTTTTTAATGATCCAAATGTTTTGATAAGTTTTGTTGTTTAGGTATTTTTTACCCATTAGTTGGTTTCTCAATCAACTTATCTTTTTATAAATATTTTTAAAGCTTCCTTGTATAAAAATAAATTATTGCATTTTCCCAAATATTTTTTTGTATCATTCCTTTGTTCTTGAAAATCAAGATTTTTGCCTTTCTTATCTAGACTCCTTAGTAGTTATAAATCCATCTCTTCAAGATTTATCACTTATTTAGCTTCTAGAGTATTCTTCATAGCCAACCAAGACAATAAGTCTATAGAAGTGGAAATATCTGTATGAACCACCATCTGTTATTAATTTTCACTAATCACTGGTTCTTGAGAAGGAACTTTATGTGCCTCAATTTCTCTCTAAATATCTTTCTCAGAATCCTTTTCAACATGTTTCTCAATTTCTTTTTCTTTTCCTTTGTCAACTTCCTTCTCTTTCTTTATTAATTTTTCAATTACTACCTCCTTCTCCTTGGGTTTCTCAGTAACTTTCTTTATTTCTACTCCAAGATCTACTTTTTTCTCATCTTTTCCTTCTTTCATTATTTCAACTACTTTCTCCTTCTCATGTTCAGCTTCTTTTGACTTCTTAGCAACTACTTATTCTCTAGATTATTTCTCAGGATTAACTACTTCTTTCCATTTTTCTTATTATACTTCTTGAGATGGAGTCTCCTCTTCAATGGTTACTTTTTCAGATTCCTTCTCAATGGTAGGTTTTTTTTTAGAGGAGGTGATGGCTAAACATATGGATATAATGGAGGAGGAAGAGGAGGGGGAGTATTAGTGTCTTTTTAAATAGGCTTCTCAGGGCATTTGGTTCCATTAGACTTAGGAGGATGCATTAGTAATAATGGATCTATGGTGGATATAAAGAAAGTTGGAATGGAAGGAGTGGTAAAAATAGTAGGAGAAATCATATCAATATAATAAACCAATGGAGGAGTGGAAATAACTAGATGAATAGGCTCCTTATACTTTACTACTAAATAGGTATCATCACTATTCCTTTTTAACTTTATCTTCTTTATAGGTCCTTGGCTACTCTCTCCTTATACTATTTATTTTCTCTTTTATCCTACATGGGTGGTTTCCTTCACCAATTTCTTCATGTAATAGTCTTTGTTAAGGAACTAAGTATAATTCATTGCTAATAAATTTGAATTTTTGTTAGAAATAGTCTTATCATGATCTTTGACAAAAAATATTACTAGAATTAGAACATTACCTCCTCCTACTGTATGGAAAGCATCACTTGTGATAGCCCCATCATTTTCCATATCCTTGAGGATGGTGGTCAGATAGAAATCATGAATTTGTTCCATATTCAATCTATTATTATCTCTTATTCTCACATCAAACTTGTCACTATAGTCAGTCCAAAAATCCTCAAGTGTTAGGATATGCATGTATTCTAAAGACACTATATTTTGTGCCACCCCTCTAAATCAAAGTTGATCCTAGACTCAAAATGTGCTTGGGTGTAATAATTTTACATCTTTTTATTTACATTTTTGGCCTTATAAATGCTTGAATAATGGTAATGACCAATGAAAATGGGAAATTTGATGGTTTCACAATGAGCTTTTGACTGTAAGTCATATAGTTCAACTAGTTGTCTACACATTTCTGTGAGAATCCATTTATCACTTGGGTATTTGGGTAATTTAACAAGTGTTCCTAAGAAATATCCCACTATAATGTATGTAAATTCAAGGAATTGAATGAAAATACAACCATATTATGAAACTATATTCCATGATTCATCTAATACTCTTTTATGCTTCAGAACTATATTCCATTTGTAAATAAGTTTATAAAAGAACCCATCATTTACTACAATGTAATATTTATAGTATTCCAAAAGAACCAGTTGAGGATAAAACTCATATATTGGCACATTAATGTGCCTTTTTCCTTAGTCTTGAAATGGCTCCACTTGAATTTATTACATACACAAGGTATGAGGTCATTTTAAAGTCAAAAGTATGTAATGCATTCCTCAACTATTGATCCATATTGTCACTTATCATTCTTTCCCACTCAATCCTAGATGAGTTCCTAGTGGCATCAATTTTTTCTATTATAAGCATACATCCAAGGTGAGAAAAATTTGGCATTCTTATCTCTATTGATTCTACATAGTAATTAAATTGGTATCATCTACTTCTTGAATGAAGTCTAATCTTACTATTTTCTTTGGGAATCTTAAATCTTACTTCACCTTCTTCAAGTAATATGTATTCATTATCTTAATACATTCTGATGTCTTAGTTTCCCATTACTTATTGGCTTTTTACATTATCATATAAATTAGTTTTGGTGATGTTGGGATGTTTAAATAGTAGTTGAGATATTGAACATCCAATCTCACAACTACATTTTCAGCAACATCTCTCACAACCCTAGTAAGAGTCATAGTACTTGAAACATTTCATCACAAATTTAGAAAGTTGTGTTGAGCTTGGGAAATCTTTAGCTTGCATAATTCCACTACTAGTCATGGTATGTATGAGTGGAGTCTTAGTTATGTCCTTGGATTTCTCTAATTATTCATTTAAATACATATTCCCTATGTTTATGTCACTTATCTTAGTTATCTTAGGAATGATGCGTGATTTATTTGGGTACCCCTTGTATTCATACTTAATCTTTGGCTCTTGGGACTTAGCTCTCTTGGCTTTTGTTTTATCTTTCCTAATTTATTTTGGAATCTACTCAAGTACCAACTCTGGGACTTCTTCAATCTATGTTGTTTGAACTTCTAATTCAACTATCTCCTCATATGATCTTCTTGACCCCTCTAATCTAGACATTGGCTCTAAATCTTGAATAATTTTATGTGTGCTCTATAATTTTAATTAAATACTTCAACTCATTTTAAAAAAGAGTCAACTTATTGTTCTTATACTATCCTTAAGCAAACTTCATGTTTTGAGTAGCAAAAAGTCTTGAAAAACTTAACTTATTTTAAGTAAAAGGTTCCCATAACCACAGGTTGGTCTAAAAAGTGCACAAGTTTTAAGAATTTGGAGGCCTAGGTAGGTCACAAGTAGTAAGCATAAATAAATTTAGGTTTTAGTTTGCTAGTGACTTTGGGTTTTCATTAGTAAGTTACTTGAACTTGAAAACCTGAGTAAGTAAGCATATGGAAGGATTTTGGGTAGGTCTCAAGTATTTTTCTATGGTTTTCTCATTATTTAAGACTTTGTGTTTACCAAAGGAAGAAACTACATCTAATAAACTTGAAGTGAGTTATGTAAAATGGGAAGCCCAGGTAGGTTGGCTCTTTGAGGGTCAGGGTTTTTGAAGTTAACTGCATGGGATCAAAACCCCTGGTAATTAAGTTACTAGTAAATTAGGTTTTCTAAATGTATTTACTTGGTGTTGGGAACCATAATAAACAACATTTGAAAGCTAGAGTAATCACGGTTAATAAACCTGAAGGGTAAGGCTATTTCGAATCAAGTTTCTTGAGAGTAGTTACTTAGTGTCAAGAACCCAAGGAGTTAATTAAGGTTTAGGAACCTAGGGAAGTTGTCAGGTCTGGTAAACCTAAGTGGGTAAGGGATCCTAGTGACTAGGTTTTATGGTATAAATCTTGATTTCATAAGGTTTTCACAAATATTAAACATGATAAGTGACTAAAAATACAAATACATGTTTCAAAATATTTAATCATGATTAAGAAATCAAAATGCAAAATGAACAAAATAAGACGTAATTGAAAAAATAGCCATGGTAGCATAAGGAATATTTGTAGAGACAAATAACAAGAAAATGGTAAACAAAAATCTATTAAAATCACATGATTGGGATCCACCTACCTCAGACATAAATGGGTCGAAGAGAAAATGATCTAAGAGGCTCCAAAGGATGAAAATGCATGTCTTGGGGTTTGTATATGTGGTTACTTAGTTAAGTAGCTTAGATATCAGTTGGGAATGAGGTGGAGTTTCAATATATATATATATAAATACATCTCATTAATGACAATCTTGAGAAGGCCTCGTAATCCTTTGGTGCTTTTATCAAGCTCTTTGAATTACATTGCTTGTTTTTATCCTTTTAAGTAGAGCATCCTCACAAGCTCAGGTAGGTCTAAGTTGATGAGTAGATCAGGTTCATGAATGTACATATATTTTGATTATAAATTTATGTTAGTAAAGTAATACTAAAAACCTAATTAGGTCTAGGCCATTCTTGGCAGGTTTATAAGACTAATTTGCTTAGTTTTGGTAATTCAATAAAGTAATTTGATAACTCTGGTTTGAACTAGGAAGAGTAGTTTAGGTTTGTGAGACAACTTTACTTCTTTGCAATAAGTAAATTAGTTTTTAGAACTCAATTTATATTATGAATGAACCAAAACACTTAATCTTTTTTTATTTACTTAAAGAGATTAGTAAATGGGTTTTTAGTGATGGATTTAAGTAATTGTTTTCAATCCTCTAGAGTGACTAGGAGAAACTAGGGAAAGTAATCAACCAAACACAACAACTACTAAAATATAAAGGTTTTACTTAGAGGATTGGTTCAACAAGTACAACTGGCTCACATAATACAAGGATTCAAAATTTTAAATAAGGGTACCCCAAAATTTGAAGTGTGTAATTTTGGGGATACCATAAAGACAAGAGAACTTAAACGGTATAAGCATAATGTACTTGGAAATTTGGTATTCTGGGTGATAAATGTTAAGTTAGGACCAAATTACCTAGCTAAAATTGGATTAAATTAGGTATCTAAAGAGCCAAGACTCCTAAATGACCAAAAAACTCAAACAAGTAAACCTTAAGTAAGAAAGGCAAATAAACCAAGTCAAACTAAGGATACAAGTAAAAATGGTAATCAAACATCAATGTGAAATTAGTATTAATCCTCACTTAAACAAATATGGGAAATCAATGGTAAAAAAACATTTATAAGTGAGTATTAATAATCCTTACTCAATCAATAATGGAAAAAGTACATAAAAAGGAAAAATTTAGCGAATGAGAAGTAATAAGATAACCTCACTCAACAATGGAAAAAGTACTAAAAATAGAAATGGATGTAGGTGTCTATAAAAAGGAGGTACAATGATGGAAAATTTGTAATTGAACTAAGGCAATGGGAGGAATGTAAAGTAATGGTATAAATAAATTAATCCATAGTCACTCAAGAATATTGTTTTGTTCTAAGGATAGATAAAACTAAAACAAATTAGTGTTAGTATGTTTATAAGATGTGAAGAAGAGGGAATGTATAAGTGGGAAAATATATTTAGAATCAAATTTTTCTATCAAGAGGGGAAATGAAATGGGTGGTGGGGGAAATTAAGGAAAAATCAAGGTATATAAACTATTTATCAAAGTCAAGACACTTAGATTAGGTTTGTCAAAATAATAAGACTTTCAACATTAAGTATTATAAATAAATTTTACTAACCACATAAATCTTGGGACACCAAATGAAATATAAATATCATCCAATGAAGGCTATATGCATGAAAATTAAAATGGACTTACCTTCCCACAACATGTTCCCCATTCCTAAGGACCCTTTACAAATCCATTAGTCGACTACAAAGATTGGGTACTTACTTGATAAAGTAGGTAGCACTGATAAATTATTTTAAATTCTTCTATCCCAATCTACTAGCCCATTATACCCCAATGGACCTCAACTCTAACATGAGTCCAACTGTGGAGTTTGAGTTTTGATTGGATATAGGAGATGTGTTATGAATCACATATTTTGGTGTGATTTTGATTTTTAACTTTGTGAATTGCCTTTTGATCATTACCTTTTATTTTAAATGATTTGTCTTTTAAATTTTTATGGATTTTTTAATTCCTCCTCCATGCTGATTTGGAGAACCAAAAATGGGTGCTAAAAATGACTATCATTTGAAAATGTTGTACTTGGTTACTAATAAAGAGAACTTAGAGAGAATGGTGTCTAATATTCTTGTTAATTCATATGAAATAAAAGTGTTATCTTGACTTCAGCCTTGTTTTATCCAAAGCAAAAATAAAGTAAAGGAAATCAAGGGGAATGAACATAAAATAACTTGAATTACTTCAAATCTTAAAAAATGTGACAAAGGTGAAAAGAGGATACAATGATAGGTAAGTATTATTCCTTATCATAAGAATGGATGGAAGTGTATGAAAACATGATAAAATAATTTTTTGTCTAAGTTTCATCTACAAAATAAGAAAATCCCAAAGTTGAGAATATGGGATCATAAACTTGTAACCAATTTTAAAAATTCTAAACAATAAAAACATGGTAGAAAAATAAGGTGATTTGAAATAAAATGGTGATTTTATGAGGAGAGCCTAGTCCTATCCATGGTCTTACACTGAAACTCATAAAATATAAACCAAAGAGGGTGAATAAATCATGCAAAAACAAAATGGTAGAAATGGTATTTGTGAGAAGGGCCTAATCATATCCATGGTATTACACTATAAATCATAAAATATAAACCCATGAGGGTGCAAAAAGCATATAAAAATAACATGTTGATATAAGTGAAAGGAATTCATACAGACGATTGGGTCCTATCCACATTATTACAATGCAACTCATGAGAAGAGGAAACCATAGGACCAAGAAAAGTAACTAAGATTTTTGCAAATAGATATTGTTGCAAAGGGTGAAACCCATGAAGAAATTATAAAAAAAGTGTTAATAAGATATCATAGAGAAATATGATAAGAAGGTAAATATCTAAGCAAAGTATTTATTTAAACATTATGCATTAGTGAGATATTTGAGAACATAAATTTCTTTAGTTTGGAGGCAATAGGTGATAGGAATAAGAATATCTTTCACTAAATAAGGACCCCACCATTTTTGGACATATTTGCCTTCTATATCATGGGTATAGTATAATTTTAGGACTAGATCACCAACATTTAAATTGCATACTTTAACCTTTTTTTAATGTTTCTTGGTGATATAAGCCTTGTTTGGAAATTATGTTGAAGAATACCTAGATGGTGTACATAAATAAGATTGAGAGCATGAAGGCAAGCCTCACATAATTCTTCATCAAGAATGATACCATGAATATATATACATAATTAGGGAATCTTAAATTACAATGGTAGGATAAACTCAGAACCATAGACTAGTGAAAATGATATTGTCCTAGTGGTAGTATCAATGTTAGTATGATACACCCAAAGTGAGGGATATAAATGGAGATGCCAATCCATGTGGGTTTCATAGATGGTCTTTTAAATAATTTTATTGAGAATTTTATTAGTGGCCTTGGTTTGGCTAGTGCACTATGGATGATAGGGTGAAGTGCAAACTAACTCCATGAGAGGGATTTTTAAAGGCATAGAGTTGAGTCCTAATAAATTCCAATAAGTTTTGGGAGAAGAAGAACTAACACAAGGCTTAGAAGGTAAAATATCTTTACTAGGAAGAAAATGAGTTAGAGGTTTATATTGAGAAAATGGTTCCTCATTATTTTTTAAAGGTAAGTTAGTGGTAGTAGTGTCTTTATTAAGTTGTTCTTCTAAAGATGACTTTTTCATTTTGGTGACAGGACCTTTGTGGGCCAGTTTGCATTGATAATTGACCTTAGTTACATTCACATAATGGGAATTTGTATAGTGTTGATCATAATCAATGTCAATATCATAAATATCCTTATTTTATTATTAAGGGTTAAATGTAGAGAAATTTTTTGGATTGTTAGAGGAAGAAATTTGGAAGCTTGTTTATTTTTAGAAACATTAAATAATCATGATGATGAAGTTTAATCATGGTATCATGATTGAATGAATCACCTAACATAAAGGAAATGGAAAATTTTTTGAAGCTCCCAAAATGTTTCATTGGAATAACCTATATTGGCATGAAACCAAAAAATTGGTTAGGATCATACCATTTAGGGGGATTATTATGATACATTAAAATTTTAGAAGGCAATAAAATTTGTCTCATTTTTTGCATAGTTAATAGTGTATGGCAAGGTTGGAGATTTTCTAATTTGGTTACTCCTAGTTTAGGTTGAAGAAGATTTTTGGTTATCACATTGGTTAAATGATTTAAATATACATTGATGGTTTTAGTGTTAGGTTAAAGCTATTTCATTATAAAATCTTAAATCTTATCTTGGTCAAGAACATCATTTAAAGTTTGAGGAGTAAAAGTTTGAACCTTGTATTGGAGAGAAGGTGTTAAGGTTATGAAAAAATTTAACAATTTATCATCAATCATGTTGGTATTGGCTTTTTGAGACAAATATTTTCATTGTTTGATAAAAACATGAGTTGATTCAGTAGGGGATTGCTTAGCATTGATGAAATTGATAAGAATTTTTTTTAGAATATCATTATGTTGGAATTCTTTAACTAAAAGATTGACGAAATCCTCAATCTACCATATAGAATGTTGGGGAAGCTAGTTATACCATTCCAATACATCATCAATGAAGTTTTTAACTAAAATTTTAGTAGTGGGGAAGGTATTAGTTTAGATCCACTCTTTATAAATATTACTGAATTCCTTGAGAAAAGATGTAAGGTCTTTAGTCTTAACATATTTAATAGTTGGAGATATACTCTCAATATCGATAGACATAATGAAAGGGGCTAATGGCTCATTTAGAATGTGTTGAAACATCATATTGTGCATGATAGGTTAGCGAATAATATTTCTCTTAGAATATTAAATAGGTGGAGAAATAAAAATTTTAATTATTTTGGGGAAGAAGAATAGGAGATTGATTATCCATGCTTATCAAATGATGTTGTAGTTGAATCATTTGAGAGGTGTCATATATTCTCATGATGTTTATTTGTTAAAATATTTACACAAAAAATTTAGTAGTATCAATTGGTGGGTTGGTTTTGGTAGGAATATTCCATAAATTGGTATTAGGGGTAGGGTTACTAGGTGACAGATTGTTAAGAGGAGGGTTATTGGTGTTGAGAAGGTTTCATGTGGGGTTATTTATTATGATTGTATCAATCACCCCCATAGTATAAATAGATGTCTAAAGGTGGGAATTATATTGATGAGTATGAAAAGTGTCTAATCCACCAATCTCATTTTTTAGAGTGATTTGGACCATGTTTCAATCAAAAGATGAGGGAGGAGAAAAGGTTCTCCAAGAGTGAGGATCCTCTTGGATAACAAAGGTATGAAGAAAATAACATCCTATATATAATATAAATGGATTCAAATTATCTATAAAAAAATATAATAGGGGATTTCATGATGATTTAAGATAGAATATGAAATCAGAAAGTAAGAATCAAAAATGAAAAATATGGACAGAGTCAATCACACAAAAAAAAATCAGCCAATATGTATAGATTTGACTAGGTTGATATAGTCTGTGAAAAAGTTACATAAAATAAGATGTAAAAGACAATCAAACTATTTGACTATGTTGTGAAAATGATAATACTAAAATAGGCTAGAAAGATACAAAGACATATGGGTCCACTATGTACTATAGATGAAGAAATGAAATAGAAAAAAATATACACAGTCAAAAAAGTTAACTATGTAATTCAAAATTTGGAACTAAAGAGGTTGAAAGAGATACATAATCAGATAGAGTGGCTATGTACTTAAGATAAGCAAGATCAATAGTATGTAAGAGACTATGTTGATATGGATGACAGTGTTCTAAAAATAGGGAAATTTTGTATAAGATAATATCTTATCAAATAAATTGAAGCACACAAGTAATTATATCAATGTGGTTGATTTAATTACAACACATAGCATAAACCTTGCATTATGTAACAAACCTAGTAGGTTTTAATAGAATAGAGTAATTTTTTTCTTAAATTAATTACATATATTCATCTAATAGATTTCACCATGAGAAATTTAAGTGATCATTAACTAAATGTATTATTTATAGTTAAGCTTTAAAATGTCTATAAAAAAATCCATTTAGCCAATGATCATCATGATAATGATATATCAAAACATGAACAATGTTGAATAAATAATAAAGACTATATTTATTTAATAGAAGTAATTTTAAAATTTAAGCCATGATTGATACAACATTACATCCAATGTTGTAAATGTATAAATGAATAAATATAATTTCAATAATAATAATAATAATAATAATAATAAGCTCCATCAAGCATGAGTCTCAATGAACTCAAGTATCCATCGGTAATCTCAAGTGTAGTATTATTGTGGGGAAGGAGAGCATCATCTGAATGATTTTCCACACCAACCACAGACCATCGATCCCCCACATTATCTCCCAATAATAGAATGGCCCTCCCTTCATAGATGCGTAAATAATGATGGTGAAGGAATCCATAGTGAAAAAATATAATTTGTATGTTTTAAGGTAATTAATACATGATGTATACTATAAACAAATCCATTCTAACATGATATCATAAAAACATGTAAACTCTATCAAACACATGAAATGACAATGTTTAACTATAAACATTACTTTGGCCAATATTTTCATATAGTTATTAATTTCTAATATCAGTTAATTTCATACACAGCACTCAATTGGATTACATTTCATCTTGCATTGATGGTGTTAATTATGCTAGTAGAATCTATCACACTACTTATTTAGGGTCATAAATGCAAGATTTGGTTAATCATATATAATAATATAAAAACTAATAGAATCAAATAGAATATTACCTATTAGTAGATATAAAATATGCTAAGTATGGGAATATCAAATACATACATTTAATCCATCATATGTAATGTAATGAATCATAATCATCTAATTTATTATAAAATAATAAATAGATTTATAAACATCTCACTTAAGTAACATACCATCTAGGTAAGAAACATGTCAACGCATCTAATTACATAATATCAATGTGTAACTTATAAATGTTATTTCATCCATATAATAACATAAATTCACATCTCAATAACAACATAATAAAAGTACATTAGTAAGCTCATTTAGCTACACAACATTAAAATGACTAGTATTCCATCTCAAATACCTCATATTAAATGTTTCATCCTAACTAGTCAAACACACTCAAAACTTAGCCATATATATATATATATATATATATATATATATATATATATATATATATATATATATATATATATATATATATATATATATATATATATATATGTTTTACCATGCAATGTTTTAAGATAATAACTATGTATATAGATATATGATATACACATAGATTTTAACTAAATCAACTATCTACATGTATCTCATATATTTATATATAATCCATATACTCGGTTATGTATAACCAATATAAATTAATGACTAGTGTAAATAAATCTATTACAAACTATACTCTATATAATCAAAACTATGTCCTTAAATAGAATATCATGTATAATCAATTCATCAATTATTCATTACCATATATTATTCATAATAAAATCAATTCAAACATGAAATGCATGACAAAGTACTATGTTTTTATGCAAATAAACTATGTTTTGTATATAAATGTATATTGTCATACTTTATAACTTTGACGACTATATTTATATAGTCCTCAATAAATTATTAAACATATTACAACTCATCCATATATCTAGTTGATACTTTAAATTTTTCAATCATAACACAAATAAATCCAAATACATATCTATAGTAACACATATTGATCTCAAAATTTGTCTAAGATTCACATTATAAATTATGTATAGATAAGTATACTACTCAACCAATTAATTCCCTTAACCTCAGATCATAAACAATATTACATCAAACTTAGCTAATAATCCTATATCCAACTATATTTACTATGATTGCTTTCTAGTGAGCATTACTCTCTTAAGACATATGATTATTTTAATAGAGTATATTCTCAATCGAACACATAGGTGTTTAGGTTTGTGTTGAATAATTTCTTATAAATTATATTCACCTAACTTAAGGTTTGTAGTTATATTATACTAAAATTTGTTCACCTAAATCCATATTACTAATGTTCAAATTGTTTAGAACATAATAAATTGTATTACTCTCTAAGACATATGATTTTTTTAATAGAGTCTATTATTAATCGAACACATAGGTGTTTAAGCTTATGTTGAATACTTTCTTATAAATTATCTTCACCCAAAATAAGGCTCATAGTTATCCTCTAATGAAATTCATTAACCTACATCCATATTCCTAATGTTCAAATTGTTTAGAACATAGTAAATTATATAAGTGTAGGAATATATCCTATTTATATTATATGATAATATATAATGGTATACTCATACCCGTGAGTCACCTATAGAGACCCATATTTTGTATGAATATACCCATAAATATGCTCATATCAATTGGTTTGTAGTTAAATATAGGTTTAAATAAACTTAATTTATAATTATCTAAATATATCATTTTTTCATGCATATTTTTTTAGACCTAGGTGTGCCCTAAGAGGGTTTGAAATATTTACCAATTAGTTTTATACTCCCTAATAACAATAAAATAATCCCTTAATTTATCTTTGGGTTTTAGTTCAACCCATTAACATAGATAATTATTCATCATGGTAACACAATTAAAACCCAAATTTTTAGACAAGTAGAAATCTTGGCCCTATATTAAAATTTATTAAATAGAAAGCCCAATGTCCTTAAAAATAATATTTCGAATAACACAACATAGTCCTAGTTTTATACACTATATTTTGATAGAATCAACCTTTTTTTACTTATCTAGGGATTAAATTTGCATTAGGATAAACACATAGAATTTATTCCACTCAAATTTAGAGTTATATATTTTAGGATAAAGGATTACACAGTCACTTCTATTCTAGACTTAGGGTTTACAGGTTATAAGTTTGGTTTTGTGGATGGCTGAGCCATCCTCACGACCAAACTTTTAGCTTTATAAATAATTTCAAGACAATGAAACTTAGCTAAAACCTTATAAACATATTTACCATAATTTTCCAAAACTTCATAAACACACACATAAAATTTTAATACGAAACCTACCTCATATGAAGTCTTAATAGAATTTCTTTGCAATCATTTTTCCTCAATTATCCAATCTTCTTCTTTTCCTTTCCTCTACCATTGAGTTATCCCCATAAAGGCCTCTTTTTTACCATTTTATCAATCTACATGCTTAATTCATGTAACCCATTCCTCCGTTTTCTCCACCAACTCTCAATGTTATTGACGTCTATGTCTTTACATGGTAACTAACTCATAGTCAAAAAAGAAAAACAATAGTTTCCCCTTAATATCCTAATATTATTCCATAATGAAACTCAATTTTTTCCTAAGCCCTTGTTATCACCAATATATTCCATATAAACCCTAATCATCTTGAAATTCCATCATTAAACAAATAAAATATCAATTATAACATTCCCTTTGAACTATGCATGAAACAATGACTTCATTTAATGCAATCAAATTAACATAAAGTCATCCATAATCAAACAATATAAATTGAATAATACACCATGATGTTAACACAATAATGCTATCATTGGTATTGCCTTATCATATGGCTAATACTAATGTCTTTGACTATGATGTTAAATCAAATAAAGATATTTACCAAATATCATTTAAACAATTTAAAATTTCACTATATTCCTTATTTAATGCAACTATTGATAGATAAGATTTAATAATAATTCCATCTAAGAATTTCATTGAATTCAATAAGTTTATCTAACATTATATACATTATCCAAGAATTTGATCTTCACTAATAGTCATAAACACATTGCTTAAACATAATGACTTCACCTAGTCATTTAAATAATACATCCATTATTTATCAATATTAATATTATTATAATATTATAATCATTAATAATTACTTAAAATAGATCAAGTAAATTAAAAAAAAAACATATATTACTATAACAATGTATCCATATAAAACACTCAGTTGCATCTAAGATAGTGGTAAGTCACACTAGGATAAGTACAAAATTAGTCATTCATTAAAATAATAACATCAACAACAATTAATGAAATAACACAAATAGATTAGTGAAATCACACAACTAAATAAACATGATCATAAAAAGGAAAAAAAGATCATAAAGCATATTAATAATCATTTAAATACAGATAACACAAAATACATATTATAGCTATCTAAATCAAGAAATGAATAAGACATATTAATCTAAACTATTGGGGTGTGTGTGTGGGGTTCTAGTAATTCACTCTATCATCCCTCAACACCTCCATCTATACCACCCTCTCCAATGATGATCTCCCTCCTCACACTCTGAGGGATAGATCTATCATGCATCCATCTCAAAATAATGAAAGTAGTTAGCCATACATACATACATACATACATATGATTAACTATCTATCGGGTTAGATATACTTTTATATTTTGCACATGATGATTATGTTTGTAATTTTATATATATATATATATATATATATAAAAACTTACAAACATAATCATCATGTGCAAAATATAAAAGTATATCTAACTCGATAGATAGTTAATCATTTAAATTAAGAAACATATAACTATCCCATAATTATCATATGAAATAAAGCTTAATCAAATAGTAATTAACCATAATAATCCACAAATCAAAAGGTTATTTAGAGAGAAATTAGGATGTGACTATTGGAAATATTATCATTGATTTCAAATTTTTAGTAGTATTGGTGATAAAGGCCCCATAGCATTTAATGTCTAAAGGTGTTTTTAATGTTCATGTCTTGGATAAAGTGTGTTAATATTAATTAAATATTAATGAATATATTCTTGGTTGCATAAAGACAAAAGAGGGCCCATGAGGAAGTCAAAGAGTCACCAAGTAAAGACAAAAGAGGGAAAGGGAACTTTTCCCCATGAAGGGTCACCATGTGACTTTTCAAATGAAATAATTCAAAGAGTCATGAAAGTTTGGTGCCATTTTCATGTGAATTGAAAGGTCTCAAAGCGTGAATGCCAAAGGTCATTTGGAAAGATATAAAAGGAGGCTTGGGAAGCCATTTTTTATATGTAAGTGCATGGTTTATAATTCACTTTTGTAATCATTTTATCCAGCTGAGAAGATCAAGAGGAGAGAAGAGAAAAGAAAGAGATATAGTAGTGTTCTATCATTTATTGAGAAAGCAACATTAAGAGATAGTTGTGTTTTTTACACAAGAGGGGTTGGTGCTCTTATGAGTGGGTGCTCATAAATCATTATTGTGTTGGTGCTTATCAAATGGGTTGGTTTTCATTTACATAATTTAGATAGTTTTCATGGTTTTTCCCACTTTGGGTTTCCACATAAAAATATGGTCTCTCTCTCTCTCTCTCTCTCTCTCTCTCTCTCTCTCTCTCTCTCTCTCTCTCTCTCTCTCTCTCTCTCTCTCTCTCTCTCTCTCTCTCTCTCTCTCTCTCTCTCTTATGTGGTGCATGTTATTTCTTTCAATTTTATTGCATATCTTGAATGTATGACTAAGTGTTTAAAGTAGAGTAATTTGATTAATTAAAATATTTAAAAGATATATGATATAATGATTCACCCCCCACCCTCTTAATATATCCCATGCTTAACAATTGGTATCAGAGTAGGTACCTTAGGAAAGAGTTTAATAGCTTGAAGGTAGATTGGGTAAAGCATGATGGCTAGAGCACATGAAGGCTTTTTTACAACTAAGTCACCCTTTTTTGATGGGATAAATTATGCCTTTTGGAGCATAAGGATGAGGACTTACTTGATGGCCCTCAGATTTGACATTTGGCAAGTAATGATAAATAAATACGAAGAGCCACAAACACTTGTAACTACTCCCATGGATAAGAAGGTAAGTCAAAATAATGCTAAATATTTAAATGTTATTTCATGTGGTTTATGTCAATAAAATTTTTGTAAAGTTATGTAATGAAAATTTGCTCGTGAGACTTGGGTAAAACTCAAGATTATTACAAAGGTGATGGAAAAATTTAGCAAGCTAAGTTCCAGACTTCTAGGACACAATTTGAGAGTGAACATGAAAGAGGAAGAAAATATAGAAAGTTATCATTTTTAGGTTGATAAAATAGTAAATCAAATTCAAGACCTTGGATAAAAATTAAAATATTTAATGGTGGTACAAAATGTTTTAATATCTTTACCATTGCGATATGATGCAAAGGTATCTGCAATTAAGGAAATGAAGGATGTATCCAAGTTAAAGATGGATGAATTACATGGTATTCTTACAGCATAAGAGATGTAGACTAAACAATAAAAACCCTCAAAGAGGGAAGTTTCATTCAAAACATCTAAGGAAGACAAGGCCAAGATTCAAGAATCAACTGATAGCTCTAGTGATGAAGAAGATGACAATGAATCCCTATTCATTCACAAGCCTAAAAAGGGCACAAGTAAATATTAAGGAAAGTTATCATTTAAATGTTTTAAATGTGGTAAAATTGGACATGTTGTAGCTAAGTACCTAAATAAAAATAATGGTGATAATGAAGAAGGAAAGCCTACATACAAGAAAAAATTCAAAGGTAAATACAACAAGAGATTCAAGAAAAAGAGCTTATATTCTAAAGATCTTAGCTCAGTCGAAGACAGTGGAGTTAGTGACTTAAATGAAGAAGAGATTCTATTCATTATAATACATTAATATGCCTCCACAAGTAAAAGTAGAGATGATCAAGAAGAATAATATGATGAAATTGAGGATGGAGCACAGGTGAATCTAGAAGGAGAACTCATTTGTGCATTAGAAGAATTAAAATCTCTTGAGAATAAGAATCGAAGATTGAAGCTCCAAATTGAGAAAAATGAAAAGGAGTCAAAGGAAATAATTGAATATCTACAAGCTCACATTGAAGAAGCTAAAAATATTGAAGAAGTTCTAACAGGATAATAAAAAAAAGTAAGTAGAAAATGTGAAAAGTATGTTGTTGAAATTGCCTCTTTAAAAGAAGTTATCAAGAAAACAAATAAAGTAGATAATTATTGTTAGGATCCTCTACTGCCCACTAAGGGCACCCTTGATTACCTTTGTATTAGCAACTAAACACGGAATTTAACCAGAATGAATAAGTAACTAGAAATATGAAACAACATAGGATATGAGAGACAATACACAATCTTGTATTAATACTCATCCAGAAAGAAAATACAATAAAGAAGATGCCACACTTCTTCCACCTCTGTAAGGCTTCCCACACCTCAAGGGCTCCCAGTAATTCTCAATCAAGATTTCACTCTCTCTCTTATGGGTCCAACACACAACTCAAACACAGAGTTGGTGTTCACCTCCACCAGTCAGTAACAACGCTACCAATACACCAAGTACACAACCGTACTCCAAGTAGATCTTCCTTTCCTTGCTGCCACCTATAAATAAACAGACCTTACTTACCATGTAGATGTCTCTACACCCTGAAGAACCCTTGTCCTTGCCTCACCAAGTCCTCATGATTCTTTAACTAGTACCCCAGTGGATCTCTTAGTAGAACTTGCACAACCTGCAACTCTCCCTAATCATACACACTCAACACCCCTTTGGAACTAGGAGAAGCTACTCTTACTCTCTCTTCAAGCAGAATGGCTTTCTAGCACACTTTTACAATATAGCCCATGAGTCTATTATATAGATCTCATGCATACAATAATTAGACTTTCTTAATTACAATAATTAGACTCAAAACTCAAGACCAAAAATAGTCTTTACATGCAAATTATTTGTCCAAAAATAGACCAGTCTGGAACCCATATGCAAACTTCATGCATACATAGGTTGTTGACATCGGCTCCTTCCTGACCGATGTCAGCTAACTAATAACTGACATCAGTTGCTTCTGCACTATAGTATGACCGATGTCAGTTGGCCTGACCGACACCGGTTCCTCTGTAACTCGCTCTGCAACTTGCTCTATAACTCAGCAACCCAACAACCTCCTCCATGTTTGCATTAGTGAAGCTTTTAGCTCCAAAACCTAATAATCTCCCACTTGGAGATAAATAGTTTCACTATACCTGTACCTATATACCATCTAATTCATTTCCTGTCTTGTATCCCTCTTCAAGCTCAATCTTGAAGACCAACCACCACACAACCTATGGTGTACCTCCTGTCATCCAAGTAACCTACCACATCCAAACCTACAACTCCATGTAGTGAAGTCCTTGACCTTGTATAACATGAATCCCTGTTGTTAGTCCCTCTCAGATACCTAAGAATCCACCTTCCCTGAATTGACTCTAAACTCTCTGATAACTCCCACTGCTTGGGAAAACTCAGGCCTACACTAGACCTTATGTGATTTCAAACACTGTTTTAAGCTCAGCTTGAATTGTCCAGCCCTTAGTGTGCTTATCGGTTCTGCATCCTAAGTATTGAACCCCGTCAACACCTTTTTCACATCAGCTCCCACTGGAGACAAAAATCTCCATATCTCTTATGCCAAAGAATTTCGTTGCTCCCAAATTCTTCATGACATACCTCTGAACTAACCTTACCCTTAGCTCAACAACTCCCTATATGTATGAACTTACAACAAGCATACCATCCACATACAGTAACAAGATAATGTCACGATCATCATCCACCCTAGTAAGACAAACACAATGGTTACACTGACCTTGACTAAAGCCCTACTTTGTCATCCACCTGTCAACACTTGTACCACTATCTTGTAGCTTCCTCAAGACCATATACCTTGGCCTTACGTCTCACGTATCCATCCACTCTCTTCTTTAACCTAGAAACCCATTCGTCTATCAATGCTTTCATCCCGACTGGCAACTCTACCAAATCTCTCACTTGGTTCTCTTCTAAAAGATTCATGCCATTCTCCCACTATTTCTTGGATTCTACCTGCATTGCCTCTTCACGTCTTCCTAGTTCTTGACCATCAGTAAGCAACAAGTAAGAAGGTGAACAATGAATATGAGGTCCACTTACCATTTCAATACTCCATATGGTTGTTTGAGACTCCTTGATAGCTTGTTATCTGCCCAACATCCATTCCAGTGACTGATCTCAGCCATCTCCCAATCTGCACCAGACCGACGTCAGTTCCCTATGACTGACCCTATCTACCAACGTTGATTCCCTAACTGACACTAGTGTACCTTCTGCTGATGTTGGTTCTTATATGATCAACATTGGTTCCTGCTACCTGACACCACTGACTCTGTTAATCTGCACATGACTAATGTTGGTGCATATCTGTTTGACATTAGTTCCTCCTGACCGATGCCGGTACCTATGTTCACCTATGAGTGATGAATTTTTACCTATGAGCTCATTTTGGATCAAAACCCTGTTCAAATTAACACAGCCCTACTCAGAATAATTTAGTCCCCTCAGTTGATCTCTATCCATCATCTCCTCCATGAACACCAAGGCTTTCCAGTTCTTGAGTTTATCAAAAACATCTGTCTTCTACTTAAGAACATGCATTCCCTTCTTACATATGTCACCAAGCCTACAAAGCCACATCTCTGCAATAGAAGGTGAATTAGTAATATAAGTAGATAGATAAAGGATTACTTTCTTACCACTATCTAATTCAAGTACATCCGCTGTGAGAGTTATTGTGCATCTCTCATCACCCAACTTTCCTAAATAAATTAGACTCATCTCCAAGACTGGAATCTGCATGACCTTCTTCAACACCTGTGTGTTACCCATCTACAATTTCAGCTTCACTTCCCCTTCGCCAACCATTTGACAAGGCTCACTAGCTCCTAAATAAATATCTCCAAAGTCTCCAAAGACATACCCATAAAAAGATGCTCTATTTCAGGCTACATGGAAAGAGGAAATAGAATCTATAGACCAAGATTCTACTTTATCCAGAGCAACCTATGCAAAAACACCTGCAACATCTACTTTTACACGTTGATCTTCTACCGACCAACAATCTTCCTTTATCTGCTCTTTCTTTCCATCAATCTAACCATTCATGCTATTCAGTTTCTCCATTTGTAGCTTACTTTCTTCTGCCATTGCTATACTCCCACTCAATCAAAAACCCCTATGAGTAACCTATAATCAACAAACACTAACCAGATCTGAACCACCTATTAGTCAACCCAACCAGAAGCTTTGATACCAACTATTAGTGGTATCAAGCTATGAGCCAACAACCTCACTCTGATACCAACTGTCAGGATCCTCTACTACCCACTAAGGGCACACTTTATTACCTTTGTATTAGCAACTAAACATGGAATTTAACCAGAATGAATAAGTAACTAGAAATATGAAACAACATAGGATATGAGAGACAATACACAATCTTGTATTAATACTCATCCAAAAAGAAAATACAATAAAAAAGATGCCACACTTATTCTTCCACATCTGTAAGGCTTCCCACACCTCAAGGGCTCCCAGTAATTCTCAATCAAGAGTTCACTCTCTCTCTTACAATCCCAACACACAACTCAAACACAGAGTTGGTGTTCACCTCCACCAGTCAGTAACAATGCTGCCTGTACACAAAGTACACAACCGTACTCTAAGTAGATCTTCCTTTTCTTACTACCACCTGTAAATCAACAGACCTTACTTACCATGTAGATGTCTCTACACCCTGAAGAACCCTTGTCCTTGCCTCACCAAGTCCTCATGATTCTTCAACCAGTACCCTGATGGATCTCCTAGTAGAACTTGCACAACCTGTAACTCTCCCTGATCATACACACTCAGCACCCCTTTGGAACTAGGAGGAGCTACTCTTGCTCTCTCTTCAAGCACAATGGCTTTCTAGCACACTTTTACAATATAGCCCATGAGTCTATTATATAGATCTCATGCATACAATAATTAGACTTTCTTAATTACAATAATTAGACTCGTAACTCAAGACCAAAAATAGTCTTTACATGCAAACTACCTATCCAAAAATAGACCAGTCCAAAACCCGTATGCAAACTGCATGCATACACAGGTTGCTGACGTTGACTCCTTCCTGACTGATGTTGGCTAACTAATAACTGATGTCGATTACTTTTGTATTGTAGTATGACTGACGTCGGTTGGCCTGATCGACATCGATTCCTTTGCAACTCAACAACCCAGCAACCTCCTCCATGTTTGCATCAGTGAAGCTTTTAGCTCCACAACCTAACAATGATAAAGTAGCCAATGATTCAATTTTTGATAATAAAGATAACATGTTGAATAATATATTATAAAGTCAAAGATTAATGTTAGATAAGATAGGTATCAAGTTTGAAAAAGAGAAAGGGGAGGCTACTACTTTCACAGAACATCAAGACAAGGTTAACAGAGAAAAAGAAAAGAGTTATACTAAATCCCTTACTAAAGAAGAAATGAAAAAGGTAGAATTTAGGAATGCAGAGGTTAGCTCAAACAAAGAAGGCTATAAGGAATAAAACTAAAAAATACAACTAGGTCAAATATATACAAACCAAAACAAGTTCTATTTTCATGGTTATTATTTTTATTATCATGATTATGGCCATAAAAATATAGATTATAGGAAAAGAGCTAACAATTTTAAAAATAAGGAGAAGAGAAATTATGAAGAATCAATCAGAAGCCACAACTCTTTTACTCCTCTATCAAGATTTAATAAAGAAGTCATAGTATGTTACAAGTGCAATAGTTTTGGACACATAGCCCAACATTGTAGAAGCATGTTTGAGTCAGTCAAGAAGGACCAAGGCTTCAAGGCTCCATTCATCAAGAAGAGAGTTCAAAAAAATTCATGGTAGAAGAAATAAAGTAAAGATTCTATGTTAATTTAGATAGCTTTACATACAAGAAATGAAGAATAAACATTGTTCATCGATAGTGGATATTTGAGGAACATGACAAGAGATAAGAGCAGGTTCATAACTCTAAAGAAAATCAATAGTGGCATAGTGAAATTTGGAGATAATACCACTGTTAGGATAGTTAAATAAGGTACGCTAAGTTTGGATAGCAGTACAACCAAGACTTAGAATGTATTGTATGTATAAGATCTTAATAATAATCTATTGAGTGTAAGTCAAATGTGTGATCAAGGACACACATTAAAGTATTATGTAGAAGGTTATGATATTGGAAGAAAAGATTTAGATGTGTTGATTGAAAATGCTCAGAGGATAGGTAATAATTTATATTTGTTATCATGTATCAAAGATCAAAAATATTATTTGATTCAAGTTGAGGAAGGTTGGATATGGCACAGGAGAATGGGACAAATAAATTTTGACAATCTTGTCAACATCAACAAGAAGCAAGCAGTTAGAGATCTTCCAAAGATTATAAATCCACTTAACATGTTTTTTGAAACATGTCAACATGGGAAGTAGTTCAGGAGATGGTTTAAGACAAAGGAATATTCAACTACTCAGATGTTAGATATTGTTCACACTGATCTATGTGGATCTACTAGGACTCAAAGTACTCAAAGTGAGAAATAATTCATGTTGATTATTGATGATTTTAAACATATGACTTGGGTGATGTTTTTGAATAAAAAATCAAAATCTTTCATCCACTTCAAAGCATTCAAGGCTTTAGTTGAGAATGAAACTGGTTTGAAGATTAAGTGCCTAAGATCAGAATGAGAAGGAAAATCCATGTCAAATAAGTTTATTAAGTATTGTGAAGACCATGGGATAAAGAAACATTATTCAAAAGCCAAAACTCCACAATAAAATTATGTAGTTGAGTGTAAAAACAAAACAATTTAAGACATGGTAAGGATAATGTTAAATGAATCCAAGATACTAGACAAATATTAGAGAGAGGTAGTAGGCATAGTAGTGCATATCCATAATAGAGTGTTGTTGAGAGTCAACAATGACAAGACTTCCTATGAGTTATGGAAAGGTAGACCATCTACTGTTGATTATTTCAAAGTTTTTGGTAGTAGATGCTTCATAAAGAGAACTGATGGAAAATTGGGTAAGTTTGAAACTAGAGCAAATGAAGGTATATTTCTTGGATACTCCAACAAAATTAAATCTTACAAATGTTAAAACAAAATAACTAAGAAGATAGTTGAAGGTACAATTCTCAAGATAGATGAAGATGAGAAGGAGAAAAAGGACACCAAAACCCCATCCAAATATGTTTAGAGAAATCATAATGAAAGTGACTTCATCAGAAACATAAATGAAATAGTTCACATCAAAAGAATGTTAGTAAGTGAATTTGACCAAGTTAATTTTTCTTTATTATCCAGAATTCAACCTAGAACTTTTTTAGAAGCTAGACATGATAAGTATTAGATTAAAGTAATGGATGAAAAATCAAATCAGATAGAAAAGAATGATACTTGGGAATTGGTCCTTAGACTAAAAGATCAAAATATGACAAGAAAAAAATGGGTATACATAAATAAGTTAAATGAAAATGGTGAAGTTACCAGGAATAAAGCAAGGCTAGTTTATAAGGGATATGATTAGATTGAGGGTATAGATTTTAAAGAAACTTTTCCACCAATGGCCAGGCTAGAGGCTATTAGGATGTTTCTTGTAAATGTAGTGTTTAATAATTTCAAAGTGTTTTAGATGGATATTAATTCTACTTTCTTGAATGAGAAGCTAGAAGAGGAGGTCTACATTGAGCAACCTGAGGGATTCTTCTCTCAAATGATAACTATGTGTGCATATTGAAGAAATCACTGTATAGATTGAAATAAGCTCCTAGATATTCATATGTGAGGCTTGATAGGTACCTACAATATTAAAGCTTCAAAAGAGGTTTTGTTAATAGTAATCTCTAAATCAAAATAGAAGTTGAGTACCAATTGATTATTGTGGTATATTTGATGACATAATATTTGGAGGTAACAGTGAAAGGATGAAAAAGGAATTTTTTGATAATATGTAAAAATAATTTGAGATGTCTATGCTTGGAAAATTTTCATTTTTATTAAGCTTGAAAATTTCTTAGTCAGATAAAGGTGTTTTCATATCTCAAAGTAAATATGCCAAAGAGATGTTGAAAAATTTTGGTTTTGAAGATTGTGCACTAGTTGCCACACCAATGAGTATAGGGAACAAGGTGAATAAGGATGAAGATTCACCTAATGTAGATCAATCCTTCTATAGATCTATGATTGGTATTATTTTACATCTAACAGCATCAAGGTCAGACATCATGCATGTAGTAGGCATGGTCATGAGATATCAGGCAGCCCCAAAGGGAAGTCATGTTTAGTTGGTGAAAAGAATATTTAAATATGTCAAGGGGGCATTGGATTACAGATTGTGGTATCTCATAGATAGAGATTTTACTTTGGTTGATTATAAAGATTCAGATTAGGTAGGTTATTTAGATGATAAGAAGAGTACAACTAAAGGAGCTTTCTTCCTTGTTGATAGCTTAGTATCTTGCCTAAGCAAGAAACAGAACACAGTATCACTTTTTATAGTTGAAGTAGAATATATTATAGAAGTGTTATGTTTTACTCAAGTGATTTGGATGAAGAAAACTTTAGAAGACATAAAGGTAAAGTATGATGAACCTATCTCTATTTACTATGACAACACAAGTGCTATTAATATTTTTAAGAATCTAGTGATGCATTCAAAGACAAAACATATTCCTATCAAATATCACTTCCTGAGAGAGCAGGTTGTAGATCAGTAGGTTAAGTTGGAATATATCAATACTATAGAATAGATTCTAGAAATCTTTACAAATGCACTACCAAAGGACACATTCAAGTATCTATGAGATAAGTTGGGATTAGTTTCTTTTACTTCCTGTCATTGAGGATCAACATTAGTTAAGGGGGAGCTAAGTGTGAGCTCCAAGATAGACCCTTTCCCATTAATGTCAAAGGGTGAGAAGTATAGGAATAGGTTCAAAAAATAGGATTCTATAGTAAGGGGGAGTTATTATATGTTTTCAATTGGTTCAGTTTGCATTTTGTGTAAGTCTCAATTTTAGGTTGGCATGTGTAGTACAGGTTTTAGAATGTTGTAGTTTTAGTTTGAGGTTGACATTAATGATAAAGGGGGAGATTATTGGAAATATTTTTATTGATGTTAAAGGTCTATTAGTATTGGTGACAAAGGCCCCATAGAGTTGAATGTCTAAAGGTGTTTTTAATGTTCATATCTTTGCTAAAGTGTGTTAATATTAATTAAATATTAATGGATATATTCTTGGTTGCATAAAGATAAAAGAGGGCCCATGAGGAATTCAAAGAGTCACCAAGTAAAGACAAAAGAGGGAAAGGGCACTTTTCCCCATGAAAGTTCACCATGTGACTTTTCAAATGAAAGAATTCAAAGGGTCATGCAAGTTTGGTGACATTTTTCATGTGAATTGAAAGGTCTCAAAGGGTGAATGCTAAAGGTCATTTGGAAAGCTATGAAAGGAGGCTTGGGAAGCCATTTTTTATATTCAAGTGCATGGTTTGTAATCCACTTTTTTAATCATTTTATCTAGCTAAGAAGAGAAAGAGGAGAAAAGATAAAACAAAGAGATATATTAGTGTTCTATCATTTATTGAGAAAGCAACATTGAGAGATAGTTTTGTTTTCTATACAAGAGGATTTAGTGCTCCTGTGAGTGGGTTCTCACAAATAATTATTGTGTTGGTTCTCAGTAAAGGGTTTGTTACTCCTATAAGTTGGTGCTTGCAAACATTGTAAACTTGATTTGGTGATCGTTTACATACTTGAGATAATTCTCTATGGTTTTTTCCACTTTGGGTTCCCACGTAAAAATTTGGTGTTTCTCTCTCTCTCTTATGTGGTGCATGTTATTGTTTTCAAATTTATTGCATATTATGAATGTATGACTAAGTGGTTAAAGTAAAGGAATTTGATTAAGTAAAATATTTAAAATATATATGACATATTGATTCACGCCCCCCTCTTAGTATATCCCATGATTAGCATTGACATCCTTCCACCCTAAAGTTGGTCATCATTTCTATGACACTTATTCAAACATAAGTTTTGAATTTAAAAAATTATTAAATAGAAAATACCATAATATGCAATAATAAATCAAGAAAAAAATGTAAAAATAGCTTGTAAAAATCATCATAGTCTTCCCAAGTGGCACTATCTTCAAAATGTTGGTCTCACTATTCCTTTGAATGTGATACTTCTCTATTACATAAACTGATTTTATGAGTATAATTGGTTTTATCATAACCACCCCAAGATCCAGAACCTAAAAATAATTCTAATCCAACACATGTGAAGGATTAGCAACATATGTTTTAAGATTAGACATATGGAATACATTATGAAAAAGAACTAGAGCTAGTGTAAATGTAAACCTATAAGGTAAAGGATTGAATACTTCCAAAACCTTGAAGGGTCCCACATATCTAGGTGAAAATTTTGCTAACTTCCTCAACTTAATTGATCTTTTCTGAGGCTTAACCTATAGAAACACTTTATCACCTATAGAAAATTGTCTTGTTTGTTTCTTCATATCATCATAACTTTTATGGCTATCTTTGGCCTTGGCCAACCTCTGCCTAATTATCTTGAATTGCATTTTAATTTACACAAGCATCTTTAGTCTAAAGATTACCCTATCCTCTAACCTATCCTTACTGATTAGTGTTCTACACCTCCTTATATATAATACCTCAAATGGATCCATCTTCATCATTGATTTTTATGAGTTTCTATAGGTAAACTCAACTAATGGAAGTTAATCCTCCCACTTGTATTATTGATCCATGCAATACATATGAAGGAGATATTCTAAAACCTACTTAATTCTCTCTATCTATCCATTAGTTTTTAGGTGATAAAAAGTGATGAAATTTAACTACGTACCCAAAGATAAATTTAGAGTTAACCAAAATATAGAAGTCATCCTTGTATCTTGATTTTGAAATGATATTTTTTTGAAAATACATGAAATTAATACACTTCTTTCATGAATCTCTTTGCATTCATAGGGTAATATATATCAAGTTTCCTATTATGAAGTGGGATACCTTGGTTAGTTTGTCAACTACAACCAAGATTATATCATGTCAATTCTATGATAATGGTAACCCTTGGACAAAGTTATTTATAATCATGTTCCACTTATATTTTGATATATTATGAAGATATAATAATCTTGTCTAATGCACATATTCAACTTACACATGTTGACATCCCAAATAATGAGACACAAAATATGTTAAATATTTATGTATTCTTTTCTATAAATAGAGTCATCTTAGCTTGCCCATGAGATTGGTTACACCTAGACATCCTTAATATGGGGCATTGTGTAGTTCCTTTAACACCATACTCTTTAGATAATCTCTATCAATCACATATATCTTACCATTGTACCTCAAAAGAACCTCATTCTCTATCTTGAATCCTTTATACCTAGGATTTTGAGCATTTTCTAATAATGTTTTCTTGAAATGATCTTATAATTCATCTCCTGGTGATAATTTGATTACTTGATATCAAAAATCACTCATAATATTAGCCACAAGTGTTATGTACCTTTTATGTCTTAGAGCATCAAAAACTCTATTCTCCTTTCCCTTGATATAATTAATATAAAAATCATAAATAGATAAGAATTATAACAGTCATCTCTAATGATCATTTAGGTTTGTAAGATGTAATTGAGTCCTATGTTGTCAATATTGAACTCAAATGGTTTCCCTAATAGATAATGCCTTCAAAATTGTAAGTCATGAACTATTACAATAAGTTCTACATCATTAGGGTCATAATTCACCTCATATGACTTTAGTTTCCTATACTTGTATGCTACAATGGAACCATCCTACATAAAAACTCCTCCAAGTCCATCCCCAAATGTATTCATGATCATTGAGAATTGACCATTATGATAATAAAATCCTAGCACTAGTGATGAATTAAGCCTCCTTTTAGATTCTAAAAGGCTTTCTCACATTTATCTAATTAGATAAAACTCTAATTCTTCCACTAAATAGAGGTAATTAGATTAGCTATCTATGAGAGATTTAGAATGAATTTACTATAATAGCCCACTAATCCTATAAAACTCCATACCTCATATACATTCTTAGACACTGGCCATTCCATGATGACTCTTATCTTGACTTGATCCATTGAATTACATATGTGAATATAATATGTCCCAAATATTATACTTTCTTTTGTAAAATTGCACACTTAGATAACTTGCCATATAACCTGTGCTTTTTTAAAAGTGTGCAAAACTAGTTCTAGATGTTCAAGATGTTCTTCCTTATCCTTTGAATATATGAGGATGTCATCTAGAAATACCAACATAAAATGATTTATATAATCTCTAAACACACTATTTATAAGATTCATAAATGTTGTAGGAGCATTTGTCAACCCAAAAGATAACATTGTGAAATTGGAGCACCCATATCAATTTTTTATTATTGTTTTCAAAATATTCTCTTCATGGATTCTTAGCTAATGATACCCTACTCTAAGATAAATATTATAAAATATTATTTCCCCTTGAATTTGATTAAATATATCATTAATGAGGTAATAGATATCTATTCTTGATCATCACCTTATTTAACATCTTGAAATCAATACATAGTCAAAGAGTACCATCCTTCTTATTAACAAATACTATTGGTGCACCCCATGGTGACACACTTGGTTGAATCAACCCTTTCAACAAAAATTCCTAATTTTTAACCTTCAACATAAATAATTATGTGATTATCATCCTATATATTTCCTTAGACTATGGTTTTCATTTAGGTATGATATCAGTCAAGAAATCAAACTCACATTTGGGGTGGTAATCTAAGTAATTCCTCTAGAAACATATCCTGAAATCCTTGATGGATAGTTCCTTAGATTACTCCATCTCATTTATATTAATAATAAATTCTTGGAATCCCTTCCTCTGATCTTTTTTTAGTTTATTTATATAAATCTGCCTTAGCTTCAATTCCCTTTTCTCACCATGAAGTCATGTTTGATTTCCAAAATAATCTTAACACTTGATCTTCTTCAAATAGTAGTCAACCTTAAATTTATGTTTCATAATATAACTGAATCCTAGGATCACATCATATGACCCTAATGGTGTAGCATATAGATCCATTACTATAGTTAATTTAGGCAACCTAATCTCAACTTTGATTAAACACTTATCAACCTTAACCTTTGACTCATTTCCATACTATACTAACCATGCATTTTCCATAACTCTAGATTTTATATATAATTAACTAAGCATTATAGGAGAAATGAAACATTTTTTATCCCCCATGTCAATAAAAATATAAACTAGATGATCAAAAAAAATACCTGACATTTTTAAGGGTGAAGCTTGATACTCACCATGATGATTGTCAATAGCTGCATAAATCTACTACCAAAATGTTCCCTGTTAAGAATTAGAACCCTTGTTCTTTGACTTATCATGAGTACACTCTCAAGCATAATGTTCACCTCCACAAATGAAGTAACTTCCAAGTGGTCCTTTCCTAATAGACTATTTTTTTGCCTTGAAACCTCCCTTGAAACCATTATTAGGTTTCTTATTCATTGAGCCACTATTAAACTTAGCATTTTGGTTCTTGAACTAACTCTTGGAGTCTCCACTCCTCTACTTCTATTTATTCTTTTTGAAATTTGATTTAGGACTTCCAAACTTATTCTTAAACTTATTTCTAACTTTGGAAAAATATTTTAGTTTTTGTTCCTACATGACTACCTTCTCGAAGACCTGATCCATGGTAGATGGTTCATGCACATCTAATTTACAAAAAAATTAGGGTTTTAATCCCATGATGAATTATTGATCTTGAACATCTTATTCATCTGATACTAATGTACATACTTCAATATTTTGGTGAATTTCTCCTTATATTCATTCATCGATAGGTCTTCTTGATTAGTATTTTAAAAATATGTAAGCTTCTGATTGAAATATAGCTTTGGAATCCATAGTGACCTAAATAGTGTCATAAATAATTACCAAGTAGTGTTGGTAAAGTTGAGGTTCATCTCAAGCTTTTTGTTTTCCTACCATTTTTTTACTTCACTAGCAATTTGATATGCTCCCTAGATTGCTTTGGTAACTTTAGAGTAAGTTTGAATCTTGAAATACTTTTCCATCTTTGTTAACCAAGCTTCATCTCCATCTCCCAAAATAGTTCCATCTAACTTGGGCGGATTAACCCTTTTCATTTCATATGCCAACTCTAGAGCTACTCAATCTATTGAATCTTGTGACACTTCTCCATGCCTTTGCCCTTGAGTATTTTCCTAATCATCAAGATGTTCTTCATATTCTTCTTGAGCATTATCCTCTTCATGACCATGTATTTCATACTCTAGGATCATAATTCAATCCCTAGTTTATTACATGGTTGTTAATATCTGATCCAATTTCATAACTTTCTTAGTGGTGAATTGATTTAGATCAAAAGGGGGATTGGTATTTGAATTACCCTCACCTCCTAGTCTAACATGCACCATTCTTCTTCCTCCTTAATAAGAGAATAAGTTTTCATTAGTAAACACATAAAATCTTATGGTTTAAACCTCATATCTGATAACATAATGTAAAAACTCCATTAGGTTTTACCATAATAGAGTAAATGTGTTTTAAAAATTAAGTTCAAATATTCACACCTTAATAACAATATACTAAAATTACATTAATAATCTCATTTAACTACACAACATTAAAATGACTAGTATTCCATCTCAAATACCTCATATTAAATGTTTCATCATAACTAGTCAAGCTCACTCAGAACTCATCCAAATATACCCACATATGTTTGTTTTACCATGTAATATTTTAACGTAATGATTGTGTGTGTGTGTGTGCGTGCGTGCGTGCGTGCGTGCGTGCGTGCGTGCGTGCGTGCGTGCGTGCGTGCGTGTGTGTGTGTGTGTGTGTGTGTGTGTGTGTGTGTGTGTGTGTGTGTGTGTGTGTGTGTGTGTGTGTGTGTGTGTGTGTGTGTGTGTGTGTGTGTGTGTGTGTGTGTGTGTGTGTGTGTGTGTGTGTGTGTGTGTGTGTGTGTGTGTGTGTATGTATTATATACACATAGATTTGAACTAAATCAACTATCTACATGTATCCCATATATATATATATATATATATAATCCATATACTCAGTTGTGTATAATCAAGATAAATTAACTATTGTAAATGGACCTATTATATGTTATATTATATTTAGTCAAAACTATGTCCCTAATAGAGTATCGTGTATAATAAATTAATCCTTTATTTGTTACCATATATTCTTCATAATAAAATCAACTCAAACTAGAAATGATTGATAGAGTACTATGTAATTATGCAAAGAAACTATGTTTTGTATATAAATATATATTGTCATACTTTATAACATAGTTTACTATATTTATACAGTCCTCAATAAATTTTTAATAATATTACAACTAATCTATAGATCTAGTTGATACTTTCAACTTCTCAATCATAACACAAATAAATCCAAATATATATCTATAGTAGCACATACTGATTTCAAAATCCATCAAAGATTCACATAATAAATTATGCATAGATAAGTATACTAATCCAAATAATTCCCTTAACCTTAGATCTTAAATAATTTTACATCAAACAAAGTTAATATTCTTATAGCCAACAATAATTTTTATGATTGATTTCTAGTGAGCATTATTCTTTATCCAAGACATATGATTATTTTAACAGAGACTGTTCCTAATCAAACACATAGGTGTTTAGGTTTGTGTTGAATACTTTCTTATAAATTATATTTACCCAACTTAAGGCTCACAATTATATTATATTTAAATCAATTCACCTACATCCATTCTACTACTATTTGAATTGTTTATAACATATCAAATTGTATAAGTGTAGGAACGTATCATAAGTATATTATATGATAATATATAATGGGATACTCATACCCTTGAGTTACCTATAGAGACTTTTATGCTTTATGAATATGCCCTTATATGTGCTCATATCAACTAGTTTTTATTTAAATATAAGTTTAATTAAACTTAATTTATAAATATCTGTATATATCATTTTTATTCATACATATTATTTTACACCCATACATGCCCTAACAGGGTCTGAAATATTGACCAAGTAATTGTATACTCCCTATTAATAGGAAAATAATCCTTTAATTTATCTTTGGGTTTTAATCAACCCATTAACACATAGAATTATTCCTCATGGTAACACAATTAAAACCCAAATTTTTAGACAAGTATAAATCTCAACCCTATAGTCAGATTTATTAAATAAAAGGCCCAATGTCCTTATAAATAAGATTTCAAATAACATAATAGAGTGTTGCTTTTATACATTGTATTTTGAAAGAATTGACCTTTATTTTTTTACCTAGGGATTAAATTTGCATTAGGATAAACATAAATAATTCATTCCACTCAAAATTAAAGTTATATATTTTTAGATAAAGGATTACATAGTCACTGCCCTTTTAGACTTAGGGTTTATAGGTTATATTTTTGGTTTTGTGTTATTTCAATAAAATGACACTTAGTTAAAACCCTATAAACATATTTACCATAATTTAGCCAAACTTCATAAACACACATATGAAATTTTAATACGAAATCTACCTAGTATGAAGTCTTAATAGAATTCTTCTATAATCCTTTTCCTTAATTATCCAAGATTATTATTATCATTTCCTCTACCATCAATCCATCCCCATCCAAGCCTCTTTTCTTCCATTTTATCAATATGCATGCTTAATTCATTCAACCCATTCCTTCATTTTCTCTACCAACTCTTATTGTTATTGAAGACTATGTCTTTTCATGGAAACCAAATCATAATCAACAATAGAAAACCAATAGTTTCCCCTTAATCTCCTCATATTATTCCATAATAAATATCTATTTTGGCCTTATACCTTGTTATCACTAGTCAATGCCATAGAAACTATAATCATCTCAAAATTTCCATCATTAAATAAATAAAATAATAATTATAACAACCCCTTTAAACTATGCATGAAATAATGACTTAGTTCAATGCAATTGATTTAACATAATGTCATCCATAATCAAAAAATAACACTTGAATCATACACCATGATGTTACCATAATAATCCTATCATTTACATTGCCTTAGAATATGGTTAGTACTAATGCCTTTGACTATGACATTAAATGAAAATAATGATATTTACCAAATATCATTTAAACAATTTAAACTTTCAATATATTCCTTATTTAATGAAACTATTGATGGATAAGAATTAATAATAGTGATATCTAAGAATGTCATTAACTTCAATAGGTCTATCTAACATTATATCCATTATCAAATGATTCAATCTTTTCTAATAGTCATAAAAACATTGCTTAAACATAATGTCTTCACCTAGTTATTTAAACAATATGTCCATTGTTTAGCAATATGAATATTATTATAATTTACTAAGCATTAATAATTACTCAAAAATAAATCAAGTAAAATAACAAAATCCATCTATTAATATAAAAATGTATCCAAAAAAACACTATTTATAAAACACTCGGCTACATCTAAGACAATGGTAAGTCACACCAGGACAAGTATAGTATTACTCATTTGTTAAAGCAATAACGTCAACAACCATTAATGTAATAGCATAACTAGACTAGTTAAATCACACAAAAAATAAACAAGATCATCAAACAATAAAGAAGATCATAATATAAAACATATTAACAATCATTTAAATTCAGATAACACAAAAGACATACTATAGATATCTAAATCAAGCAATGAATAAAACATATTAATCTAAACTATTGTGGTGTGTGTATGGGTCTCTAGTATTTGTCTCTATCATCCCCTAATACCTCCATATACACCACCCTCTCTGATGATGCTCTCCCTCCATCACACTAAAGGATGGATCTATCCTATATAATATATAATTATCATGTACATAATATAAAAGTAAAAATAACCCTATATTTAATCAATCATTTAAATTAAGACATATAACTATCCCATAATCATAATATGAAATAAATATTAATAAAATAGTAGTTAACCATAATAATCTATGAATTAAAAGGTTATTAAGCTTAGAGAAAAATTAGGATGTGACACACCTACATTGGCTAATGCCAGTTTTTAAATATAAAATACAACAATCAAATATCAAGTAGAAAACTTGGTTGTAAATGCTAACTAATTGTTCATTCCTAAATGTTGTTAAGTTATAAAAAAAATTGAAATTAATGTGATGTGGATTTGGATATAAGAAGTAACTACAAGTAATCTATAGATAGTTTTATATAGTTTTGATGCAATAGATCTATATTGGTTATGTTACTAGCTTGGTATTAGATCCTACTCCCTCACTTCACAATCCCATAGAAAAAATGGTGTTAGGTGATTTTTCAATATATACCATCAACTACATGTTTATACTTGGATAAAAAATGAAGTTGGATTCTCCCTTGGTGATGAAATCCAAGTTGGTAAACCTTGGGAATAAAAATGTTTAATATTTTTTTAAGTGATTTGGAAGTGTGTACAAAAGATAAAAATAATGTGACTAATGGGTAAATTGAAAAACCACCTAATTATTCTATTTTTATTACTCTAAGCATGCAAGTAACTAAAATGAAAATTGAACTAATTACTAGAGAAATAGGTTAATTCCTTTGACTATAAAGATTAAAGAGTTGGTTCAAGTGACACCATATGCAAACAATATAAAATAGAGTTGATAGGGTTGTTACTATTCTATGGAGGCAAGATTGAGAAGAACACATTCTAATTTCTCAAAAGTGTCTTATAGAGAGAACACATGATATATCAATATATTAATCTAGTTGACCTAGTTCATTATAGGGTTATAGTTTTATAGACTGTAAATTTGTGAAAAATAGTACTATAAATGAAAAACCAAAATGACAATAAAGGTGAGAATGAACCTTGGTGGTTTTGAAGGTGCCTATTTTACAAATTTTATGTTGTGTTTATCAATTGTTGATTAAATATTTTATAAAAACATATGATTGGTTTGGCATATTCTACAAAACCTTTATGCTGAAAAAAATGTGTGAATAGTGTTAATTGGCTCGACTATGTCTACAAACCTATGTGTAGAAAAATAAGATCTATGAATAGATTCAATTGGATAAACTATGTATGAAATCTTTTAACTTAAAAAGAATATTGTGTCAAGATTATCAATCCAATCACCTATATTTTGAAAATACCCACACAAACATAATAGAGTCATTTTAGAGTGACTATGTGTTAAACTTGCACATAGACTATTAGACTATATTGATAAGTTTGATACAAAACATATATATATAATGAATGCATGAAATCAAACCTACAATTTTTTGATTCGTGTCGGGTTCACTAGATTGTATAGAAAATAAAATGCATCTGACCTATTAATCAATCCTAGTTTAGAAAAGATAAATCCTACTTACACTTTCATTTGTTGATTCATTAGATATTCAAGGTCATGATCAAGATGGATCTACTATACCTAACCAAGGGATCTCTTACCACAATAATGTCACTAGAGAGGGTTCCAAATCCTCTACTCAAACAACACTATGGAATAACCCTAGGTAAGTCCTTTGTTTTTATATTCGCTAAGTAAATGATAAATAAATTAAAATATAATCTAGTTCTCACCAAAATTTATGGCACAAATAGAAGGTAATAATCATAAGTAAACATACATAGAGTAGTTCTTTTATATATATATATATATATATATATATATATATATATATATATATATATATATACATACATACATACATATATATACATATATATATATATACATACATACATATATATATATATATATACATATATATATATATACACATATATATATATATATGTATATATATATATACATGTACATACATATATATATACATGTACATACATATATATATACATATACATATATATATATATATATATATATATATGTATGTATGTATATGTATACATACATATATATATATATATATATATATATACATATACATACATATATATATATATATATATATATATATATATATATATGTATATATATATATGCTTCCATTACTTATGCTACTTCTATCTAATAAAATATAGGAGTAAAGATAGAGATACTCACCTTGAAGATGAACCCATCAAGACTCAATCTCTCCCATGGCAAAGGGTCTTTCACAAGAAGTTGTTTTTATTTGTAAGGATCACTAAGATAGGCCTAAGCATCCAAAACTTTTACACAATACAAGATTATTCTCCAAGTATAGACCCTAAGCAATGACTCCTCAAGTAGAATGGTCGAAGAGCAAATTGTAAATAAGCACAAATGAATAATTAATTTTTTTTATATAATAAGTGTAAAAATTAATGTGTATATATAGATGAATATAACCTTAAAACTTTTTGAAAGTTTATTTGATAGGGTCAGCCCAATCGAACATGTATCATTAATTGATAAAAACAAGTTAGGTCTCAATCTAGGTCTACCAAGGCTAACCTAGACCCATAACATGAAAATATCAATTTTAATACAAGGTTAGCCCAAACTTCAATTGTTTAATAAATTTCAAAAAGGGTTGTAGGCTTAGGGAGGGGCTAAATAAGGTAAGGAATTTCTTATAGGAGTGTGTAAAGGAGTTTTCAAAGATTAGGGAAGTGTATAAGATAAGGTTGTATTTATTGTAAGTTTTGGTATAGGGGAAAATAATATTATAAAACATTAATGGTCCACCCATCCATTTCCAAATGTACCCTTTAAGGCATGCACTTAGAGAGATTGAGACTCGATGGATTCCTATATGGGATAATGTATCAATAATTGATCAAGTTTTAAAATATTATATGTAGACATAATATACCATTTCCACTTATCCAACCATGATTTAAATAATGTAAAAGATCAAAATTAAGGTTTTAACTCTTTACTTATTCTAAAAATACCAAAAAATAAATAAAAACTTAAAAAATCCAAAATATGTTCATCATTTATGTATCCTATTAACTCCTTGGAATATATGTTATTGGTTCCATGTTGGTAGATAACACATCAATATTTCCTATATACATGTGTTTCACATATATTTTGAGTGTGATATAGACATATACATATAAATGATCTATGCACTTTTCAATGTTAAATCTTCCCTCTACTCATGTTTCCAAGACATTGGGGGCATCCACTTCTATGATCATAATACATCCAAGTTATATCATTCTATGGTCACTTTACATTATCATATTTGAGCTCGTATATGTACTTACAAATGTCTTTATCTATGTTTATATCTTTCAAAATGTACTTGATATTTTGTGTACATAACATTGTTAACACATGTGATCCATGTACTAGTCTGTTATGTTTATGTTGGTTGTTTATGATTTCATTCATGTACTTCCTTGAGTGTCTTCTCTTGTTATTATATTTCCTATTTGATCATTTGAATATGCTCCATTGTGTGTGGCCCATGTGTCTTTATTTTCCATTTTTACATTTGAATATGTCATTATCTTTTGTATGTTGACAATTGACAAAGTTGTGTCCCTTAAATTTTCTGGCATTTGAACATGTCCCTTATTTGTAGTTTCCTTGGATAATTGTCTTTTGATTTTATTTTGACTGATTTTGTGTGTGTGCTTAATTAATTTTTGAGCTTATATTGTTACTATCTAGATGTTTCCATGATCTACATCATGCATATTAGGAATTGGCATGATCACATTCTTTGTGCTTCAATGATATATCTACCTAGACATGTTATTTTATATGTTACATGGTACTTCCACAATTTACATGGTTATATTATCCTTTTGAGGCAAGGTATCTACCAATTGATACTTCCCCTCACCTCAAAATGAGGTGCATATCAGTGGGGGAATAGCATAGAGGAATGAATTCCAAATTGCTTCATAAATTCATATTCTAGTTCGGGCATGTTCTCAAAACATGTTATCCATATTTTTCAAAGTTTTAGATTTAGTGGGGGAATTTTTTAGAAACATGTTTTCCACACTTATTCAATATTTATCATATCAAATTATAATGGGGGCATGTTTTAGAAACATGCCCTCTATATTGGCACTTCTAATAGTTTTCATATTACTCCATATACATTAGAGGAATGTTTTGGAAACATGTTTTCCACACTTATACCAGATCTCATATTTAGATTATAGTGGGGGCATGTTTTGGAAACATGTTTTCCATACTTTCATAGTTTTAAATTGGCCACAATAATAGTTATATGATTTAGATACATATTTGTTATAGAATTATATACAATTGTATCGTTGTTATGCATAGTTTTAGCATGAGACATATCTAAGGGGAATATGTTATGAAATGTGCACATAATATTGTAAAATCAAATTAGTTTCAGATTTAAAACACTTTCGATGATTGTCATCACCCATGAGGTTGGACTTTTATAGACTATATTAAGCTTATCTACTATAGTAGTTGGTTTACTTTTTGGTATGGTTGAGGTGATTAAATCACTCAATATTTCCATGTTTATAGGTTAGAATTGATTACATCATAAAAACTCACCATTTTAATAGTGTGAGTTGACTTTGTTCACTCACACTCACTAGGTTATAAGTATGATTTGGCTGCACCATTGAGCTAATCTCAACTATCAAGTGGCAACTCGTCTTTTCTCTAAATATGGAGGCACGTGTCTTCAAATATATCTTTATCTATTTATATATATATATATGCACTTTATATATTTATATTTGTCATGATCTCATTTTTAGTGATTCATAATGATACATATTTTAAATCAAATTACTAAAATGCAAGATAGTTACATCGATACATAAGTGTACTTCTCAACATTGCTTTCTTTCAATTTCAATGCTTTCAATTTCAAGTTATATGCATTCATTATATACTATAACATTCTCTTAGTTTCAAGTCAATAACTAAAAAATCACCCAAGTTGGACTCAATCAAAGATAAGGTGTGTTATACACACCTAGGTACACATTTGTTCTCCTTTAGACTAATAATTTAATTACTAGATTAAAAGAGGATAAATGTAGACACTATTTCTGAATTTTATAGCACCTTAATATTGTATACTTGGCAATACATATCATGAATGTACCTTCATCTTCTAGACATTTTCCACTACTAAAAGGATCACATACACTATCTCTATGCCTAATCACTTATCTCTTAGTCTAACCAATGTTATTTTGATGACTCAAGCCTTTCATCATCCAAAATGTTATAAACCGACTTATCTTCCAGCTCTATAAGTTTTGGACCTGCACCTATTTTTTATTTACCTAGACATTTGTGTCCTATTCAGATGCCTATATTGATGCAAGTGTCCTATTCCAATGTAAGTGTCCAGTGCCCTAAAACCATCTAATTTTTAAATGAAACATATTCCTATGATTTGTGTAATTGATTTATTTTAAGATATTCTCCATAAATAATGGTATAAATATGATATCAACCCTCATTCATTCACCACCTAGTAAAAACCTAAAAACTTTTTACCTACTCATAAGGCTACCTAACATAGAATAAAAACATTTAATCAAGCATTCAAGTGAACAAAGCTTCCTTATTTTATCATATTTCTATATTAGTCATAGGGATAACATGTCTATTGTTATGAAGTACTAAAGGATCATTTCATGAGCCATATTTACCATGTTATAAGCTAGGTCATTTTTGTACTTGCTTATCACACATTACATGATTCACACATAAGCCAACGTTCAGGGAGAACTACATAAGTCTAAGGCCCTCTTTGGATTATTAGCTATGTAGGTAGTATTCACTGGCATAGGGGTCTTTATGGTAGCTCAAAACCATGTGCTGACTAACCCATTTTATACAGATACTATGAAGATGAAGAACTAAATTTGTATTATTTTACAAGGAATAATAGTCCATGACCTATATCTGAATACACCAAAGAGAAGGTGACATAGAACCCAAAATCACATAGGTGGGTACATCCACTTTGACTAGGTATTGTATACTAGACACCTGCATTTAAGTTAGATAGTAGCATCAACATAAATGTCCTAGGTTGATGTAAGTTTTGTGCCTATAGAGGTACAATTTATATAATCAAGTGACTAATCCATAATCTATATCCAATCTACTTTCTACTTGTTCTAGACCTAGATTTGCATTAACATCATATCTAAGTATCTTGTTTTCATTATCATTGTAATATCTATCATATAATTTTAGCATATCTTAGCATAATAAGTTCAATATATGTTTATCTAAGTTTCACAAATAATTGGCTTGTTTTAGAGATAGTCTACCATCCTTATGATTTAGGCTATCTCTATCCCTTTGACCCTAGATTCCCTATATTTATATTTTAGGGTTAAACAAGAACCTTCCATGTCTCTTACTCTTGTATCCATTCAAAACACCGCATATTACTTTAGGACACTATAAATTATCCTTTTTCTCTAAGTTTTTCTTCCAAGCTTCTCTTTCTCTCCTTTACTTCTGGTCCTCTCAAGGAAGGATTTCCTTCATCATATATAATAAACTCCTTTCTTTAGAAACCAATGGGAAAGTGACATGTGTCCCTTCCCATAATTTATCTCATGGTCAAAAAGTCTCCCTTCTCCATAACTCCACTTACAAATCCATATGGGCAAGCAAACACATACAAACCTCATAAACCACTATCCTATACAATAAATGGCACATGGGCTACCTCAAAATTCCTATAAGGACCCTATAAAGACTCTCCAACCTAACTAATTGTCCAAAGACACAAAATTAGGCATAAAATATCTAATAACTATTTTGTGTCACTCTAAATTGTTGGATTTTCTAATCCATCTAAGTTTTGATTAAAAAGGGGCCACTTAAGTGGCTTAAAAAAACTATAATAATGAAATAAAACTTAAAACTAACTCCTAAGGTTAAGAATTAAAGGTTTGAATAGTAATTGAGGGGGTCAATAGTGCTAAATGGGTTAAGGATGCCTACACTTCCAACCAGATCCATAAATGAAACAAGTATTAATTTGGATCATGGTAGGTTCAAGTAAACATGTCACATCTCTACCCATGATGTGTTCATCCCTATCATAATCTTAGTCACCTCATCATCCTACCATGTCACATGCATAAAACTATGCACTATTTAACCTTTTTTTAGATATGTGGTGTTAAGGATTAAGGGGGTAAAATAACCTATACAAAAGGATGGATAAAAATATTTAAGAGTAGGCTAATTAATTGAAAACATATAATAATGAATATTATGAATTAATGTGTTGAGTTATAAAAAATATATAAATTACACTCATAATAGTAGTTTGATTACATAAACATGAACAATAGATCATACTTGACTTATCTTTAAATGCACAAGAGTATGTGATAAGTACAAATATGGAAACAAGTAGGGACAAGATGAGGATCCAGTCATTGTATTATATTAATACTATTTATAGAGGCTTGGATACTTGTGTTAATGTTGGTGTAGGCTTTTTCCAACCATGTGTTTTTACCTACATGGTCTAGTTAGCTTGCTTAGGTGTCACTTAGGTGTGTGATAAAGGTCATTATGGAAAATAATCCCACATTAATGAAGACGTGTGATCATGTTTAAATTCCACCTATATAATGAACCTTCCTATTTACTTTTGCTAACCAACTAGGAATGTTAATGAATTTGAAAAAAAAATCACATTATGAAGTTTCTTCTTCTTGTTTTCTCATGATTTCACTAATCCATATAGTTTCACCTTCATGCATTAGATACTATCCAATTATTTATCCTAAATTGTGGCCCACTCTAACATAGTATTAGAGTGGTATTAGTAGATGAATTCCATGGATTCTATTTTGATTTATTTATATTCTAGTTCATTATTGGTGTTCTTCACGATCTCAATTTTTCTGAAGGGTTTAGTAGGGTTTCATGTAAATCTATCCAAAATATACTATCAAAGTTTCCAAATGAAAAATATACATCAACATTGGATTCAGAAGATGTCAAGACCATAGGAACTATTATAAACATGACTTATTTTCATGATAGTAAATTTTTACCATTGGGGTCTGAAGGTAATTTTTAGTTTTCATGCATATATATCTAATGTTTTTTCCTCAAAGAAGAAAAAAATTTATGTTTTTGATTGGGTTTTTCAAAAAACCTAGTAGGTCTTTACTACTTTTGTAGGAAATCATACCATTTTTTATAGATATGAGGTTTTATGTGTAGGTTTGGCATTTTGGTGGGTTATACAGTCTTCATTTGGATTTGGTTTTGCATGTTTCCTACTTATTTTTTCCTAGATTTCTATGAGTTTTGGATCTTTGGACTTGTCCTCACCCTTATCTCCTAGTCACATAGGAATTTATCCCTTAGTTACAACCAACCCAAGGGAGCTTAAATTTTCCACCAAAAAATGATTCAAACATTTTGTAAGCCAAAAATATTAATTTTTCAAGGTGGATTTTTTTAATAATTTCAGACTCGCATAATTTTCAACATATAGCTCCTTTTCAAGCATAATTTTTTTTAAATTACAAGTTTTTCAATCTCTATACATTTATGTTATTCTAAATCCTTGTAAAATTTGTCATTTATAGTTTCATTGGGGTTATATTGCTTCTTATATTTTTCTTATTTTGATTATATATATATATATATATATATATATATATATATATATATATATATATATATATATATATATATATATATATATATATGTTGATTGTATACATACTTAAATGTGTTGATTGTATATACGCTCAAATATAAAGTGTCAACTTATGCAACATCAAGGAGAATTTGGTGATTATTATACAAATTTCTCATTTAGATGCATTTTTATCTAAGTTTAACATCCATAAAATTTAGTGTACATCATTATTTTTGGTCATGTTGCCTCACCTATATCTAATTGGGAGATACCAAATGAATCTATTGGTTATTCCTAACAAGACCAACTACACTTCATGGTGGATGTATATGGAATGATATCTCATAGAACAGGGAATTATTCCATTTCTATATGGACATATTATTGTCCTCACTAACCCAATTCAATATAATGACTAGGATAACTCTTTTTATTTAGTCTATTGTCACTTATTAATGTATGTTTCATGGGATCTACACCACCATGTGGATCACATTGAGTGTCCATCCATTATGTGGAGAATTGTTTAGACTCTTTTTGGAGATCCTACTAAGATTTATATCACTACTCTTCTTATTGTCTCTTCTATGATTGTTGTACTCTCTCCTCTTATTTCTATTTCTTTTGATGACACATTCTTGATAAATAGTGCTCTTCCTTTTGTCAAGCCACCACTATATGAAAAGAATATACCAAACCTTAGCTATCCTATTTTAGATTATATATTTGTTCTTATGCATGATTTTTTTCTTCCATATCCATCATATATTTTCACTCCATATGACTCTACTATTTTAAATGAGACTACAATTTTTTAGAGCATCAATGACTCATATATTCCTATGGATATTCATTATACATATCTTATTATTTCATCTGTAGTCTAATATTTAGTTTTGAGGGTTATTGATCCATGTTCCACTCTTCATATGGATATTATTTTAGTGAGTGTTCCATGCCATTTGTATTATAGGTTCACTTTAGTTGCATTACATTCAGTTTTTATGCATGATCTTGTTAGACCTATGCTACACTTCATTTTTGGACCATACTTAGATATATTCATACTATTACCTTCATCATCCATTTTAGAATGGGAAAGCTTTCAGTACAATCATCATGTTCTTCCTCTTACAAAGGGAGGAAACATTATTCGATGTGGATGGAGCTTCTTCAATATTCAAGTAGAGGATCTCATCATCAACCTTGGTAATTTATGAACTCTACTATAGATAGCCTCAAAATCATATAGGGCCTTCTATTCTTATCTATTTTATGTGTACTTGGATACCTCATAAAACCTTTGTGTCGAGACCCAATTCCACTACCCACCTAAAGTAAACTTAAATGGGGGTGTTGGTGTACTATTTTTCCTACCATATGCTTTTACCTACATGGTTTAGTTAGCTTGCTTATGTGTCACTTAGGTGTGTAACAAAGGTCATTAGGGAAGATAATACCACATTCATGAAGATTGATCATGTTTATCTTCCACCTATATAATGACCCTTTTTATGTACTTTTTCTAACCAACCAAGAATGTTATTACATTTGAATGATTTTTCACATTATGAATTTTCTTCTTCTCATGTGCTCATAATTTCACTACTCCATATAGTTTCACCTTCATGCATTTGATCCTATTTAGTTATCGATCCTCAAGTATGTTCTAATCCAACATGATTTTATCTGAATCTCAATGTGACTATCATGTAATAAATATTTATTATATTATGACATGACCACCGAGAGCCTTTTGGGTTTTTTATCACCTTTTTGTTGATGTATTTTATTCAAGTGCATAGGATGTCAATGATAGTATGTGGATTAAACCCTAACTCTTCACCTTAGGTCTTTTTAACTTGCCAAAACTGGGTTAGTGGACTCATGGTTTTGATCTAACCTTAAGGACCCATTTGTTAATGAGTACTACCTATAAAGACAATACTTTAAGGAGGTCCTCACACTTATATAGCTCTCCCCTAGGTGTTTATTTGATTGTGTGTAATTGTGGAATATACTATATGCAAAAGCATGCAATGATATAACTTTCAAATTGACAAATATTTATCATGAGCTACTATTTGAGTTATTCAGAGCTATAACATGATTGATCCTATGATAAAAATGAAAATACATAATAATAGGATAGTAGAACTCAGTTATATAATTGATTGAGTGAGCTTGATTAGGTGTTTTCTTGGTATTTTGATATATGAATAATGAGTAGACTTAGATTTATATTTATACTACACCATTTTAAAATATCTCATAGAATGGTTAAATTAAAAAATTTGATGACCCATAGGATTTAGAACATTTTTAATTTAGATGAATTTTGAGTATTGAACACTTGATAATAATTTGGACACTTGCATTGATGCAAGTATCCCTATGTGAGATGCAAATGTCTGACAAGATAAGAAGTTTCTAAATATATTAAATTTATAGTAAAAGATATATATTAGATTTTAATTTTTATACACTGAAGGATATCTAAGTCATAAAAATTGATAGGTTCATACCATAATATAAATAGTTAGGCATAGTGAGCTGGTGAATATGAGCCTTTCAACAACAAGGAGGTCTATAACTAAAGGGTAGATCTATATAGGTATTTTTCAAGTATACAATACCAATATGATATACAAAATATATTTAAGTATCTATATTCCCAATTTAATATAGTAATTAATAAATATGAAATAACTAGGTTAAAGGAAATAAATGCATACGTAGGTGTGTACAACATACTTTGCCTTTGTTTGATCCCATTTTGAGTGTTTTAATGGTATATGACATGTAACCAAGAGAATTTTATAGTATAAATTAGTGCATATAATTTTAAAAATTTCATAAATTAAATTCCTAAAAATAAATAAAAAAAGAAATGAGTACACATGTGTCAATGCAACCATATTTCCCCTTAGTATTTTGACTTGGTAATGATGCTTCCTTATGAAGCATTAGAGCTGAGAGGTTAAAAATTGAACCTTAGATATTTTAATGGGTATACTAGAAGGTAATAATGACTCTAAATTGGTGCAAGGGTGAGTTGTGACATGGCCATTAAGATCATTGAATCTCAATCGCACAACTCAAGTGATAGTACAATAAAAACCAAGTTAAGAGGTATAACCAGCTCAACCTAAAAAATGATAGTGTTAGACCATTGAGTTAATTTAATATTATACATAATAATAAATGGATCAAACTTATACAAATATAAAATTATCAAAATTATGCTTCCTAGTGAAAACAATCATTCTTAGTAAAGCATCGATGCTTCTTGCTAAATATGTTTGAATAAGTTTAAATATGTATTTGTAATTTTTGGTGTAATTTCATGGAATATGTACCTATAATGTGTCACAACATTAATTATCTAAAAAAATGTAACCTCAACTCTATAATTATGTATAATATAAGTCACAAATCTAAGAAAATTTGTCCCAAATCTATAAAAATTGGTACAATGTATAGTATTTTGACCCAAGTGCATATCTAAATCATGTAAATTGTATTAAAATTATGGAAGTTTAGATAATTGTATAAGTGTGGAGGTATTATTTTTATGAAATTTCCCCATAAAATCCCCTCCTTTTAGGTGAGTTAAATTGAATATGGTAGTTACCTTACCTCAAGAGGATAAGATAGCTATATAATATGTGTATGAATTATGTAACATATAGGACTAGCATATCTAAGTAAATACATCAATTAATCTCATAGTATATGATCATAACAATCCCTAAGATGGATGATATCTATCATAGTAATATCTAAAAATTAAAAATACAAGCTCATTATACAATCAATCACACATACAAGAGCACTCAATGTCACAGAAAATGGGTCTAATGAGACCATAGTTAAGGGCCATATTCAAATGCCACACTTTCAAATTAATGACATATTCAAATGTCTAAATAGAAAAACAAATAAAAATATAGTAGCACAAGGGACAAAAAAAAATTAATATATTCAAATTTTCCACAAGAAATAAAATAGCAAGAAATAAAAAGGCACTCAAGGAAGCGATAATGTGAATAAATGAAGTATAAGAAACCAACATACACATATCATACTAGTCCTTACATGTATGTGTTAGAAAAAATTTCATGTAACATAGTATATCAAGTACACTTTGAAAATATTAATCATAAATATAGGGATTTAGAGGCATTAGTCTATAATATCAACATGATAATGTAGAAATATCATAAACTAATGTAACTTGTATCAATCATGATCAAAGAAGCAATTGGCCCGAGCAGAGTATACCACACGAGAAGAGGAAATGTGAAACATATGTATGTTTGAGTATAATGGGTCTTGTGTATGATTTTATCATATTATATTATGCATGACACATACGTGTATGAAAATGATATGTCATCTAATAATATAAGGTAAGAAAAACAAATGCCAAGGATCTAGTAAACATTTGTATGCTAAATATTTTTATACTTTTGAATTTATTTGAATGTTTTGTATTTTTTTGAATATATTTTTTTTTTTTAAAAATGGAATATTTGTAAAGGAAAAATGTCTAATTTAATATCCCATATAAGGTATGCTTATAGGTATCTCCAAACATGGGATATGGTAAATCAAACTAGTGATACTACCAAGTAGTATTTATAGGTGTCATATTTGGAATTGTAGAATATATAGTACTTTGTGTATGTCTCATAGGAATTTTTGGTCATGAAGAGGTAATATAATGAGTAAGGTTTCATATGACCCATTGTTTAGTTATATATGGTTTCCTAGGTGGAACTGTAATTAGAACATGCTTATTTATGTCAGCAACTATGTGGATCGTGAAATCATAGATGAGGATTCCATGGAAAATGTTTTATATCTATGGTGAAATGGTATTTAAAGTATGGGTCACATAGTAAAGGGTATTTTCTCTTAATTTCCATTTCATTAATGATTAATCTTATCATGTTATATAATTATCTATTTGGGAATAAAGTTCTCTTATTCAAGTGGATGTTCGTATGAAATTTGAGAAACTTTTACTACCCTATTGTATGAATGTATTTAATACACCCATACAAAGTGTAAGGTGCTTCATGTATTTAATTTATATAAGTTCCTCCCAATTATATGTCAAACACTCTTGTATATGGTATAATAAAAACTTTAATTACATCTATTGGACCAATCTATAAGGGTAAATCAATCTCACCAATAATGTGTTGTGATGTCCTATCAAATGCTCTAACCATTTTGGTTAAAGGGTATAAATTATAATGTGTATATCCCAAATGTGTAAGTATCATCATCAAAAAAAAATTCTCACTGTCACCATTATTAATCATAACACTATGTATAAGTTGATGATCAAGGTATGCTCTAATAAATAATGAATGAATATCTAAGTTATCATCTACAATTTCCCTATCATCAAATGAAGTAGAATGTATCTGAACCATAGAAGGTATTGTGTATGTATAAGTTCCAATAATCCCATATAATGTGTTCTCATAATTTTATGGATTTGAATTTGCATTATATATAATTTACACTTTTGTATCTTTCTTAGAATGATCTTGCAATGGATTGTTAAATATCTTCTAGTTCTAAGGATCACCAGGTTGTGAACCTGAATCCTTTGGAGGATCATCAAAGGTAATTTTTTATTTATCAATAAGATATTAGATATTATATTTCGAGGTATAATATATTTTTATATAATGCTTAGGTCCTTGGTGATAGTCACAATATGCATTAGAATCATATCCATTTCGTATAAGTCAACTCATATCAACCTTTATGGGAGGAGGGAGAGATATGAGATTACACTCCACAATATTATTAAGTGTCAAATATGGATACTTGGATAATAATTTAAATTATCTCTTAGGAGAATTGGGTAAGATGATATGATTAGCTTGTTGTGGCACTACATTAAGTGTTGCGGTTGTTTTCATTTTAATTATTTTAGGTTTTATCTTATAGATTGGTTTGATATGAAATTTGGTAGTAGATGTGTTTTATACATACGTAATCTTGTTCAAGGAAATAAGTTTAAATTTATGATCTCTAAAAATATGGTATAAGTCATCAAAATAATTGAAATTCTTAAAAATAATGTAATCATGTAATAGGGAAAGTAAACATTTTTTAAATATGTCTTGAAACTTTTTATCTAACATTGTATTTTTAATTGTGGACAACATTGTTTTGTATCTAAAAACATATTCATTGATAGGTTCATTTGTTCCTTGTTTGATCTTAGCAATTTGTACATATGACATATTTACAATGATGTTTATGGAGAAATGTACAATAAATTGATCAATTAGGGGTTTGAATTAGTTCACTAATTGGATTGGTAAGTAATAAAAAATATTTAAAAATATTCATTTAGGTTCCTTAGAAATAATTTGGTCAAAATTTTATCATTTGAAACATATTAAAGGCATGTTACATAGAAATATCAAAGATGTCATTCAAGATCACCCTTGACATCATAAAATGTGAACTTGGGTACAAAAAAATTAGTTTTAATATGGTGTAAATATATCTTAGGCACTAAATGATTATTTAGTACATCTTTTTAATCAATATCAAGAGTTTATTTCAAACCATTTTTTTCAATGTTGTTAACCTTGGCTTCCACAGGTTTTATTAACATGGATAAGAGTATGCAACATAAACCCATTGGGATTAAGATTTAATATTTGAGAAGGCATTAAAGGGGATGAAAACAACACTTTTGTTGACGTAGGCACTGAAACCAATAATTGGGTTGAAGTATTAATTTTTCCCATGGAGGATGTGGCAAGAGTTTTTCCATATAAGGATTCACCATTATTGGATGTGGATGTAATAGCCTTAACATGGTTATTGATTTCTTCTTGGGTAATATGTAAGAATACATTAAATAGTTCTTTATTTTATTTAGATGATTGACTAAGGCTGCTTTATATTACATTTTTAAATAATCTTTCTTAACATTTTACATTTTTGATGAATGAAAATAAAGGTTCTAAAGTAAATTAGAAATTTTAGATATATAAATTACTAAAATTATAAACCCTAGAATATTGAAAACCTTAGAACAAGCTAGAATTTGCATGAGAAAATATATTGGTTAGTTTCACCAAATGTTTAACCCTTTTTGGATATGTGGTGTTAAGGTTTATGGGGTTATAATATCCTATACACAAGGATGAATATAACTATTCTACATTAAGCTAATTAATTAAAAAAATAGATAAATGAATATTATGAATTAAAGTGTTGATTTATGATAAATATAGAAAGTACACTCAAAATAATAGTTTTATTACATAAACATGAATAATAGATAATACTTAACTTATCTACTAATACACATGTATATCTAAGAAGTTCAGAGGTGAAAACATGCAAGGAAATGATCAAGATCTAGTCATCAAATTCTTGAGGCTTGAACACTTGCATCAACCTATAAACATTTGCATAGATGTTATTTTTAGATCTCAACACAACTATATTATGAAGTAACCACCTAGATCCTTTATTTTTTATCACCTTTATGTTGATGTCCTTTATTCATGATCATATGCTGATGATTATATGTGGATCAAACCCTAGCTCTTCATCTTAAGTCTTTCTACCTTGTAAAAAATGGGTTGGTGGGCTCATGGTGTTGAGCTGGTCTCATGGACACCTCTATCAATGATAATTTATTACATAGTCAATAATCTAAGGAGGGCCTTAGACTTATTTGGTTCTCCCCTAGGTATTGTCTTGTGTGCACACAAGGGTGAAATATACTATATTTAAAGACATGCAATGATATAGTTATCAACTTGACAAATATTTCTCATGGGTTGTTCTTTGATTGATTCAGACCTATAATATGACTAATCATATGGCTAATATTAAAATAGGAAAGAATAGGGAATAGAAACTAGTTTTGCAATTGATTAAGTGAGCTTTAATATGTGTTTGATTTGTATTTTTCTAGATGAATAATGAGTAGGTTCAGATTTATATTTATACAACACCTTTTTAAAATATGTCATGGAAGTCTTAAATAGAAAAATGGGCCAATCCATAATATTTAAAATATTTTTAATTTGGATTAATTTTGAGTACTAGACACCTGATAAGAATCTAGACACTTGTGTCAATGTAAGTATCCCTATATGGGATGCAAGTGTCTAATAGGGTAAGAAGCTAACAACGATCTAAAACTAACATTGAAGGATATATGTTAGATATTATGATTTTTGTATAATGTAGGAGATCTAATTCATCAAAAATGATATGGGTGGACCATAAGATAAATAGTTAGGCACAATAATATGGTGAATGTGATCCTTTCAATAACTTTGAGGTATAAAAATGAAGGGTAGAGATGTGATAAGTATTTTTCAAATGTATAAGAATACGATGTTATATAAATCATATTTTAGTATCTACATGAACATAACATACCCTACCCTGAATAGCCAAAGTTGCAAAATATGTATAATACAAGTGATATCAATCCATAATCATTCACATAATATATCCAAGACATCACATATCAATTTTAATAAACTAATACTAATTATCTAAACATATGTGTAATCAAATACATGTTTAATAAAAATATATCTTATATTACATAATTAATATGCATCATAATACACAACCAAAAATAGCATAAGCAAACTTATATCATACTGCATAAAATAATTATTTAATCTAAGCATATATTTTCCTTGTGTAATCAAATAAAAAACATCACATAATATTACATAATATTTAGATCATTCATAATGAACCAAACAACATCTCATGTCTCAAAAACACAAAAGGCACATCTCAATAGGACATGAGAAAGACACAATGGTCTAAAGGTAAACATTGTGAAATTTTGGGGTCTTGTATCCCCCTCCCAATATGTATACTTCCTTTTAATATAAATTATATTAATGTTTTTAAGCTAAGGAATAATGGATATCAATCATCAAACAACTCAATAAAGTCAATTCAACTGTAAAATTGACCTTCTTGTGGAACATAGAAGGTACTTCATGCAACAACAAATAAGGTAAGACACATAAAACACATACACAAGGGAATTGAAAAATGCCTCTAACATAAATGATACACTAAGATCAATAAAGGGCACAAGATTTAGATGAGGGATATTACAAAATATGTTACTCCTCCTTCTTGGTGGGGGTTGCTAGCTAGCCCTAGCCCCTTTAGTACTATGGTAAAACCTCCTACTAAGTGGGAAATTATTATTTTTTGGTTCTTCTAGAACCCATGGATGGTTGGGTGGTTCTATATCCTCCCTTGATAGATCCTTAATCTTGGAATGATTTTCCACCCAAGGATGAGTATATTGAGCACCCATGGAACTGATGAAACCTTAATTATTTTCCTTACAAACTCAAAACCTCTAATCCAATTTAATTTAATTTGTATATTGAAAAATTTTCAAGACTTCATCAAGAATATCAATCATATTGAGTACTTTGGGTGCTTTAGGAACATAGATAACTTTGTCTTAGACTTAATCAAAAAAATTGGGGAAATCAGTAACTTATGGAACTTAGACCTCATCAGGAAGATTGGGTATATCATGAACCCAAGGAGTTTAGGTAATTTCTATTGATTTAAAAAAATTCTAAGAGACCCAATGGACATTGAAAATATAAAAAGTTTTCTAAGTGTTTATAATGAAAATTTATCCTTTAGATTTGATCTAAAGGTGAAAATTTGGGAAGTTTTTGGAAGTTTAACTTTTGGCAAAAACAAGGCTATAAGTGTAAACAAATCAAAAATGACATGTGGGTTTTTTCCTCTTCAAATCCTCCCCCTTCATTTACATGTATGTGTTATCATTAAAAAACCATAACATTGGATTTATAAATGATTTCAATGGTTTAAAAATATTTATTTTAATCATGTGGTAATTTATTAATTAATACCCTTTCCTAGAGTAGTATTTTTATCATAAACATAGGTAAAATCATGGGAATGGGCCAAACAAGAAACAACCAATGTTGGGAAGCTAGACAAGGGACAATAATGAGTAGAGGAGTCTTGACAAATGTAGAGTGAGGCATGTCAATCAACTAAAATAAGGTTATTTGGAGAGAAAAGGTGTGTTTTCTTAATCAAAGGTCATAATTTAATAATCAAAGTGGAATGTTACCCCATGACAATTTTGGTTATTTATAGAACTAAAGCCTAAGTAAAAAAAGCATAGACTCAAGATTGATTAGAGTAAAAATTAATCCACACTCCATCTTATAGCAAACATAGGGAATGTGACCCCTAGGTAGTCAATGGTTTCATCATATTCATATTATTTATCATTTGGAGTAATACAATTTGAAATATAACTATTAAAATTATTAATGATACAGCTTGAACAAAATTGAAGGTAATGGCATGTTTTCTTAATAGAAAAGGTTATACTTTCAATTCAAAAGGAGGATTTGCACATAATAGATAAGATAAATATAAAAACTATTTTTATTAATTTAATATAATACAATTTAAATATTAATGTCCACTAAAGACTAAGAATAGCCCACAAAATTATTTAATATAAATATTAATGTCCACTAAAGACAGAATATCTCTCATAATTGAAAAATAAATTGCATAAATCTAACATATAAAAATAGTACTAAAAACATCTTTTAAATTATGAAAATAAAGTTTTAGGCATGTAAAATTAACATTTAGTGGAAACCATGCACTTGTGACCACTCTTTTACACACTTAACTCTATCTTAAGGCCCTTTTTGATCATTTTTGACCACCTTTCACACTCTTCTAATCTGATAGATGACCCCCGAATGTACTCATACTAATTATTATCAACCTTAGCCATACTTTAGGCCCTAATTAAGTAAAAACATGATTAAAACACCCATAGGATAGGATCACCCTAGGGGACATGAGCACATTACTCTACTGTCCTTCCCCCCTCTTGTATTCTTATCAAATAATGACTAATTTTACAAATTTGAAGCTATAATAAGGTTATCATATCTCGATAATGAGATAAATTCAAAGGATATTCAATGATATTACTATATAAATACTTTTCAAACCATTTTACACATAAGATGTTTCCAAATCAAAAATCACTAGAATCACACTTACACATTGAGAGTAAAATACCTATTTCTCCTAATTTTGATTGCATACAACCCTAGTATCCCAAAGTTCATGTTTGAATACCTTTTACATGTCATAATTTATAGTTGAGTAACCTAATCACATCATAATTGCACTAACATATATCATATTACATAAATTAATCACACACCAACATAACATGGGATAACTACATAAATTTTGATCCCTCTTCAGAGTATTGGTATGTAGGCAATCCTCAACACTTGGGGTGTTGAGGTCTCACCCAACTTCAACCATTGACCCCTTTTCCCCCATTGATTTTCATTTCTATTAAAATGTCAAGTAGCTATGGTTTTGAAGGAAAATCAGTCACATAGTGGTTTCTATAAGTGATCATGAACTCCCATACTAGATACAAGCTCTATAGATGAAGTCATAGAGAACCTAGAAACATTGATTTCCTCAATGAATGTGGATAGGAGCACCCTATGTTGGATATGAACTCCACCCCTCTAGTGTCCTCTTTATTGTTTTATTTTCATGCCTAGATCTAGTTTTAGATTCTTGATTCTGATCACCAAACCTCTCTACACATCAAGTTTTAAACCCTAATTAATCCCAAAGGCACAATTTTCAAGAAAGTTTTTATTTTCTCCTTACACTTTATAATTTTTAGTAAGTTTATATAATATATTAGTTCCAAATTAGTGAATGTTATCATTGTTATATTATTTTCCTAATTTTTCATATTAGATTTGTCATCTAGGGCTTTCACTTTGAATCACAAATTTTGATAAAACTTATTGGTGAACCTATGTCTTATTTGAATGTTTCCAAACCCTATCTATAGATTTTTTAGGGTTTTTATGATTATTTTTCTTGTTCCCATTTTATGTTTTAGTATTTTTTAGATATGATATTTTTTATAACATTAATTTTCTAGGTTTTAGTGTCATATTATATGGATATAACATAATCTCTTCCTCATCATCTTAACCCTCAAGTTTATGATATCTAATTTCCCTCTAAACATGTTCATGATATCACTTTCCAAAGAGGTAAGCTAGCACATCATATAATGAAAAATTAAGATAATCAACCTATCCTTCCTTAAACCCCTCCACCTCCCACATCTTTTCTTTAAGGTGTATGTATGCATGTTCAATCTATAGCTCTTAGGGCATGAGATTGTGAGGCTCTAAAAGATCAAATCGTCACTATGGGAAATTTAATAGTAGATTTGTAAAATAAAAATCATATTTTCAATTCAAATATCACATTATTTGAACATCAAATTACATGTCAAAGAATATATAATATGTTAGTAACAATCATGTATGTGCATCTCCATTTAGAAATTTTGTACCTAAAAAGGTTTCATATCAAGATTAAAAACTATAATACAATACATCTACAATGAGTGATTCAAAAATTATGCAAGTGGATAAGAATATTTCAATTGATATTCTAAGTGGGGGTGACTAGGAGTAAGTTGATTAAACTACCTCCTTTATATATTATAAGGAGATTATTTTAACCTTTTAGGACTTAGGTAATGTAAATCCTATGTTGTTAAAGATATAATTATATTAAATCATTATAGAAATATGCAATAAGTATAGCTACTAATCTATTATAGAATTGACTTAATTTGACCTTTCTAACAATATAAATAAATAATGTAAATGATAACTTAGCTAGAAAATGACTAAGATAGATGATCTAAAGGATGAAAACTAAGGCAAAGGATAGTCTACGTATTTAAAATATGATTCAAGTGTCAAAACCCCTCTTTCTAAATATCTCCCTAATTGGATAGTAACACCATGTGGCACTAGTGTCCCCATTTTAGCAGTAGTGTCCTCTATGTAGGATTATTTTGAGCTTCTAGGTGCACTTGTCTCCAGATTTGTAAGGATTGTTCCTATGTGCATGAGTTTTTAATCCCTATATATGGAATATTTTGACTAATTTAATTATAAAATATTAATCCTCCATATTTTTAGGGCATCTAGTTAATACAAACAAAAAAGTGTGTTTATTAGTGGGGTAGGCTAGACATCCTAAACACCCTGTTGTGATGAGAGTCGCCTATATACCAATACTCTAAAGAGGGATAAAACTTAATATAGTTATCACCACATAAGTGGTAGTGCAAGTGAAATTTATGCTAGTGTGATAGCTAACTTAAGTGATTTAGATGTGCTTGAGACTATAAATCTAGGTAATCTGAGCTTAAGAATGTTGTAGATGGTAGTATGTAGAAGTAGTGTAGAAAACGGATTAATAAACTTAATTGTGCATAAATTTTTAAGTTTTAATATGTAATTTGTACATGATATACATATTGATATGATCCTTCCTAAATAAATTATAATATAATTTCAAATACAAAAAATAAACTATGAAAACTAGCAATATATTAATTCAAATAAACAAAAATGAATTACAATAGCTAAATTATAGAATATTGGATTCTTTGAGTGGGAAACCTCCTTTGAGAAATCTAAATTCAATATAATTCATGGATACATTCATACTATATTAGTCTCCTATTTAATTTAATCTATCACTAAATAACTACTACTCCTTACGAATGTGGGATTAAAAACTACTATTACACTATTACATTCTATTATTATAATAAGCTTGAGGGATGAATTAAAAATCATATGCATCCATATCTTTTTATTAAATAACAAACTAAAAATATATGGTTAGGATGAAGGGTCCTAACTTTCCCTCCCCCTTAAAAGCTTTGACCTCAAAGCTTGAAGTGAGGAAACTGTTATTGAATGGAAAGAAGAGGTTCCCAAGTCACATCCTCTGGTTACATCCATTGTCACTAAATGAGAACTTTAATGATGACCCAATTATAAAGGAAGCAAGAGTACTTAATGATGATAGACTAAGGTTGTAAAATGAGAGACCCTTCTACATCAAGTTTGGGAAGTACTATCTAAGTGTGGACATTACATCCATGTACCTTATTTAAGCAAGAGACATGAAAAATAGGGTGCACACGTGATGAAGGTGGTAGTTTCAACTTATAGGCAATAGGTCCAATTTTATATAGAATTTTATAAGGCCCATAAAATTTTGGAGATAATTTTTGATGGCCTTTGAGCTTCAAAAATGATTTCTTATAAGGTTATAGACAGATAAAAACCATATCTCTAGTTTGAAAGGATCACTCAGAGTAGTGTTGGTCTACCTATTGCTTCATGTGATTTTATGCCATGTGAATATTATCCTTGAGGAGGTGAAGGATATTGTCATGTGTATAAAGGGTAGAATCAACAGCTTGGATAGTGGATCTTCTTAGTAAATATGAAATAAGAGAAGGTGGATTATGACCATAAACAACCTCATATGGGGTGAGTTTGGTAGTTGTGTGGTAGGAGGTGTTGTGCCACCATTATAAAAGAGGTAACCACTTTATCCACTGATGTTTCTACTCTATGTTAAAATAATGAAGATAGGTTTCCAAACACTTATTGGGAATGTTGGTCTAGCCATCAGTCTATGGATGATATCCTGAGCTCATTTTCAATTAAGTACCTAGATGTTTGAATATTTATTGCCAAAAATGGCTTATGAAGGAAGGATATAAATCTGAGATAATAGAGGTAGGAATACTATAGAGTCTAAATATTTTTTCTATAAATATGTAATCAATATTAGAAGTAGTGTATAGATGGGATAGAGCATAAAAATAAGCATATTTGGAAAGCCAATCAACTACAACAAGAATCACTTATTTACATCTAAATTTTGGGAGACCATCAATAAAATGTAAGGAAATGTTTATCCAAATATGTGTTAGAATTGGAAGTGGTTAGATTAGACTAGGTGGAGTAACTATCTCACCTTTATTACGTTGGAAAATATCACATTTTGTAATAAATGTTTTGATATCTTGCTTAATTCTATCTAAAAAGAAATCATGATGAACCTGCTCATATGTTTTTAGAAGCCCTAAGTGTCTGGCCAAAGGGTAAGCATGCAGCTCTTGTAAAATCACATATTTAAACTTGGATCCAACTATCAACAAAAGGCAACCTTTATATCATAATGTATGTCCATCCTTAGTAAGGTTTAGAAAATGAATCAACATATAATTAAAGAATGAACTGGTGTGTTGGGATGTCATCATGCCATTCTTTTTTAATATCATGGAGTCATGTGGAAATGGGAACAAAGATGGCACATAAGCACACTGGGTCTTCAAACTGGTGAGAGAGAACATCAACCACCACAGTTTCCTTACCTTTTTTATAACTAATCTTATATTCATATCCCATGAGTTTAGATACCCATTTTTTTTATCTAGGGAAGATACCCATTATTTTAAGAATTATTTAAGACTCTAATGGTCTATTTTGATACAAAAACATTATTCAATCAAGTATAGACACCATTTATGAACTGCATAGAGAATAGCCACCATCTCCTTATCATATGTGGAGTGTGTCAAATTATGTCCAAAGAGTGCCTTGTTAGTGAAGGTAATGGGATGATCTTGTTGCATGAGTACCACACCAAGACTGATGCCACATGCATCACACTCAATAATAAATGGCTATGATAAATCAGGCATGGCCAAGATGGGGGTGGTGTAAATTACTTGTTTGAGGCTATTTAATGTTGTAGTAGATGTAGGTGACCATATAAAGGAGTCTTTCTTGAGCATAGTTGTTAGTGGTGCTATAATTTTTCCATAATCCTTGACAAATTTCCTATAGTATCCTATAAGACCAAGAAATCATCATAGAATTTTGAGTGTGGAAGGTGTTGAAAAAGTTGCCATAGATTCAATTTTAGTAGGGTCAACATGAACACCATCATAATAAATAATATGTCCCAATTACTCAACTTATGATTTCCCAAAAGAACATTTGGAATGTTTAGCACATAAGTGGTTCACAACTAGAATGCTTAGAGTTATATCTAAGTGGTTGATATTATCCTCCCTTGTGTGGCTGTAGATGAGTATGTCATCAAAGAATAACAAGATAAAATTCTATAAGAATCATCAAAATACTTAGTTCATTAATCTTTAGAATGTGGAGGGGGCATTGGTAAGCCCAAATGGCATGACCAAAAACTCATAATGACCATCATGTGTGTGAAATGTTGTTTTGGGAATGTCTGCATCATGAACATAAATTTAATCATAGCTAGGGTAGAGGTCTAATTTGGATAAAAATCATGCACAATGTATTTCATCAAGAATCTCATCAATGATTAGAATGGGGAATTCATCTTTGATTATTAGCTTGTTCAAGTCTCAATAGTCAATGTAAAGTCACCAGGAACCATCTTTCTTATGAATGAGAAAGATCAGTGAAGACTAAGGACTAGTGTTGGGTGGAATGATACCTACTTGGAGAAGTTTATGAACAATCTTTTCAATATTATCCTTGTGATGAAATGGGTAATGGTAGCACTAAATATTGTGGGGTATACTACCAATGAGAATCTAAATATCATGATCTTCATGGTAGTGAAGTGGTAATCATGTTGTTTTTATAAAGATAGCTACATGCTTGACCAAAATGTCTTCCAAATCTAAATTTTAGTTGGAATCTAATGGAGGAGTAGTGTGCAAATAGAATAAGTGAGCAATGCTTCCATGGGACCAATGTTTAAGAAGTTTCTCCATATGGTGAGAGTTGATAACACTAGTAGAGAATAGAAGAAGGCCTTATAGAGTGTATTGATGACCATTCTAAGTGAACTACACCCATAGTTTATAAAAATCCCAAATAATGGGACCAAGAGTGTGTAACCATTGGGTACCCAATACAACATCACATCCACCTAAAGATAAAGCAAACATATTATCCCTAACATTATAGTCACCCATATAAATGCAAACATTATGGCACTTGTCGTTCTAGGGTAAAGTTCCACCATTGGAAATCATTAGTTCAAAGTTGGAACAAGGGTGGATAAAATAGTATACTTGTTTAGACAATTGAGGGTCAATGAAGTTGTGATCGATACTAGAATTGATGAGAATGGTGAGTGGTTATTTCTTAAAAAATCCTTTGACACACATGGTTTAAGGAGTGGTGACTTCTTTTAAGTCATGCATGGAGATATCATGAGTGGAATCTAATTTTTTGGAATCATTAGCTATCAGTGTGATCTCCTTAGTGACATCCTCATAATCTTATATATATGGTGGAGAATCAACATCTAATAGATATAATTTTTGCTCTATACATATATGCTTGAGAACCCATTTATCATCACAATTGTAACAAAGACCTTTTTCATGAAGTGCACACATTTTAGTTCTCATTAGATGTTTGATGGGGGTTTTCCTTGTGTTGGGCTATTGCAAATAGTGCTTGGAGGGTGCCCAATTAGAAGAGTGATGCTAGGAGGTGATTTTTTCTTTAGCGAGCTAGGTGAGACCCAAGGTTTCCATCATGGTCTGAGGTTGGAACATCTTGACCTTAGAGTAGATGACCTATTTGAGGTCACTAATAAAACAACTCTTGAAAAAGTCATCTGATAACCCTTCAGTCTAATTAACCAACTTCTCAAATTCAATTTGGTAATCACTAATGGTGCCTATTTGATAAAGTTTGGTGAGGGCTCCTATAAAATCCTTGAATGTTGAGGGACCAAACCTATCTATAATTAGGGATGCAAAAGTTGTCTAATCAGGTTCAATATTAGATTTGAGATATGAATGGTACCATTGGAGTGCCTCCAGTTCTAATTGGAAGGAAGTAATGGGGATTTTATTGATGTGATAATTATTAAGAAGGTTGAAGTATTGCTTGACATGATAGATCTAACATATTAAATATATACCATTAAACTTGGGAAAGTCTATTTTGGGCCCACCTAGTGGGTGGGTGGAAAAAACATTATTCTTAGAAGAAGACTCCTATAATTTCCTAAGTAAAAGGGCATCGATGTCATTCACTCCACACACCATATCATCTAAGTCAGTGACTCAATCTATCAAAGCTAAAATTTCTTCATCCATGATCTTGGTGCTTGTACATGTGACTACCATAACCTATTATTTTTTTATCTTTTTTTTACAATGGGTGGGAAAATAAAAGTTAAGATAGGTTCAATAAAGGAATTTTGTTATTTGGATGAAATTAGGAGGGGTAAAGGTAGTTTTACTATAAAAATTTGCACAATAAGAGTATGATTAACAAAGATGAGGGCAATTTTGGAAGTGAAAATGGAAAAACTCAAAAAAATAGAAAATAAGGATAAAGAAGTAGAAAAGGAAGATGAACACTGTGTAAAAAAATTGAGGGAAATGGACAAAAATTGAAGAATTTGAAAAAATTCAAGAAAAGGGGAAAATGAGATTTACAAGAACTTGGGGTAGAATCATGATATGGGGCCTTAAGGAAAAAAATGTGGAGAATTGAATTTTAGGTGTCTTGGTAAATTTTGAGAAACAACAAGGTTACAAAAAGGGAGGTATTTCAAACAAAATTCTAACACTTTTTTTTGGTTTCATGTTACTCTACTGAGGTTTTTGATTTCTATTCTATTAATATTTTTCTAATTTCAAGGATGATATGTTATATAAATATGGGCTTAATAGGCTCATGTAGTTAAATGTAAGAACTTATGGGAGTGTTTATTTATGCGTTCATCATCTGTAGTCTAGCCTTCCTTGAGCTTTTTACAATCTTTTTATGCCTAAAACTTCATGTCAAACAAGAAATATTTGAGAAGTCTTTGGCATACTATTTCATCCAATTGAATATTAGTAATGTTCTGGAGGGTAGCTTATAAAGCATAATAAAATCTAGTGAAATTCATCCAGTCCACTCATTCCTTATCGATCACTTATACACTTGTTATATGCTTCTGTTGGCATTAATAAGCTTTCTTGGCCACTTCTTCAAGTTTAATTTTAGGATTATACACTTTCACCTTACAAAAAATGGAAAGTGTAATAAGCTTCAATTAACAGCTTATAACTATCTCAACTAGACATTCTCTTGTCAAGATTCTATAGCACACATTAGGTTTCTACTCTGTCTAGTAGAAAAGGACCCCAAGTTTGAGTGGATGCCAAAGGGTTTTTAGAAATATCTCTATCCACCAATGCTTTCTAAGAGATTACCACTCTCCAAAAAAAAATTCCATGGATTTATCTCTTGGCAATAGCTCTTGGTTTTTCTCATAGGTCAGAACTAGTCGATCGAGAAGGGGTCATTGCCGATTTCACTAGTAGGTCCTCTCAATGGGCCATCTACTTTGGATTACTATGGTAATCCTCACAATGATTTTTATGTCTTTGACCCAAGCACTTCCCATAGTTATGTAGATAGGTTTTACCCTGATCCAAATTAGATGATAAAATTTGAAGCAAAACAAAATCAAAATCTGGTAGAGCAAAAAATCATGATCTTTGATGATGACCTATTGCCAAAATGAAACTAAAAATATGTATTATCACATGAAAGGGTTGGGAATGGATCTGTCACCACTCTTTGATCACTAGGGTCTAATTACAGTAAGGTGAGAGCATATGGTGTGTAGAAAAAAATATCCCTATAAAGCACTCTGATACTAGATGAGATGATCCTTCCTACAAAAATTAGAATATAATTTTAAATACACAAAATATATTATGAAAACTAAAAATATATTAATTCAAAAAAAATGAATTACAATAGCTTAATTATAGAATCACTAGCCTCTTCAAGGGGGCAACCTCCTTTGAGCAAGCTCAATTCAATATAATTTGTGGATGCCTTCATACTAGACTAAGCTCCCATTTAATGTAATGTATCACTAAATAACTAATACTCCTTGAAAATGTGGGATTAATAATTACTAATACACTATTACATTATACTATTATAATGAGCTTTAGGGATGACTTAAAAAGCACATGCATCCATAGTCTTTTATTAAATAACAAACTACAAATGGATGGCTAGGATGAAGGGTCTTAACACATATAGTGGTTATAATGCTAAAATTCATGTATATACAATATTCTACTACTTGTGTAGGTGCTAAAAGAGGTCTAGGATGAGCCTAAGAGTTCTAAGACTTGAAAATTTATCTATTTATGAAAAAAGAAAGGAAAGGATAGTAGTGCCAATATTGGAACACTAGTTCCATCTGGTGCTACTATCACTATTATGGTGTTAGTGTCTAAGTGGAAAATTCTAAGGAACAAAGGATAGGACATAATAATGAGTGTTTGGGACTACTTTAGGGATGACTAAGGATGCTTGTGTCTCACACAAATACTGGATAAGAGTGAAAATAGGCCTTAGGATAGGTATAGGGTTAATCTAGGGATAGGTGGTCTCAAGTAGCACTATTAACAATCAAGTTTCACTTTTAGGTGATTGTATTTCCTCCCTCCCCCTTATTATATAAATATAGCAAAGCAAAATGAATAGGATAAAGGATAAATAAGCATACCTACACTTACCTAATAGGTGAAGCCCATGAATCTAGATCTGAGTATGTGTAATATTTTCCATTTCATGTCCTCGAAGTGAAATGTGCATAAATCAATCCTTAATAGATATCAAAATCAAAGACAAAATTGAGTAAAGAATTAAAACTAAGTAAAAATGTGTAAAAGAGATAAGACAGAGGAAATTAATGAATACACCTCATTAGGTACACAAACTAATAGATAAACCTGGTGACAACCCATGTGTGTGCATGTATATAACGACCAATTAGTGAATAACTTGGAATGCACTAATGTCTTGCTCAATCCCCATGTGTGATTGGCTCAATAACTCAATCTAGTTTTAAATTTATTATTTCCCACCCATGCTTGGTGGATCATGACTTATGAATATCTTGGATTGGAATGATGGTGTGTTAGATCCTCTCATGTGGGTGGCTCAAGAACTCATGTGGAATATTACTCCATCATTACCCACCCATGTGTGGTAGATGCATCTAAAATTGAAACTTCATGATTTAATTGTAAATTCTAGCTTTATGGCCACTTAGGTATATTAGGTAGCTCTAGGCCACTCAAAAATGTCAACCGTTATAGATGGAGTAAGGCATGAAACTAGTCTGTAACTTTAAATATGGTCTCTAATGTATATAATTTATATAATGACATGGAGTTTGTCATTCCATCTAATCAATCAGTGCATAAGTGAGAATACAAAAATAATGTGTCATATACATGCCCTTAAATTTGATATTTGAGCATATGGATTTTAGACTAAGTTTTAATAATTTGTATCCAAGTATCTGAACTAAAAAAAGGAAGGGTCATGTTATGCATGACGCTACTAATCTAAGTAAACTAGTATGAAACTAAGCTAAATTGGTATGAATATAAGCTAAACTAAGCCCAAACTGGTAAATCTATAACTAAACCTATGCAAACCTAGATTATACCTATTTTACTTTTCTATCCAATCTAGATTTTTCTAAAACTAAGGTTACTAGATACTAGTGCCATATTCTAGAGAGTAACACCATATGCCACCAGTATCCTAATTTGGGTGCTAATGCTTATTTATTTTAGTTTTTTTGAAATAGTATTGACCTTTGTGTCACTATTTTCCACTGTGTTTACCTAATTTTGGTTTGTATAAGTTGACCTATGTGTTGAAAATTATACTTTGAGTTTATTTTCATAGCTTGATCTATGTGACAAACCCCTATGAATGTCTCCTATTATGAGGGGAGTTCATGTACCTATGAAAGAATTTCCTTCAAAATAAAAAGCTTTTCAAAATGTGTGTTATCCATAGCATATATGATATATGTGTAATAATCCAATATAATGTGCATACATAGCATAAAAATGTAAGATAATATGAGCATAATTTTGTAATGTGTGATGTATGTTATGCCTAGAATTCATAAGGCTATCAAGATAGATATAACAATGTATGTAATATAAAATCTAAGAAATAACTAACTACTTAGGGGGATGGGACATGATGTCTATCATGACACCCAAGTAGGAAGGGGAGATGCATGAGGTCCCTCATGGCTTATAAAACTAGAGTGTCTAATAAGTAAGAGATAAGTGTCATGGCCATGAAAAATACAAGAAAACATACATACAACACACATGAGGTATGCAAAGTAAGATAAAGGACCATAATACAAGGTACATGGGCACATATCACTAAATTTGAAAAAGCAAAAAAACATACAAGGACATGTTCAAATGTTCACATATACAAATAGCAATCAGTTTGGCTTAGAGACACATAGAAGGTCATGGTTAAATTTCTTCATACACAATCATGAAATCACACACAAGGACATGGGCACATGTCTAAAGTATACATATTATGAAAATAAGTGGTGTAAATCCAAAGAGTAATGGCATATTTAAATTCCCTCAAAGAGAAGAAACATAGAGATACAATTAATTATAAATTGGGAAAGCTAAAGAGGAAAGTATGCATGAACATGTAATATAAATTTGTGTAAGAGCCAAGAGGTATATATGTTGAGTCTAAAGTAGTAATAGTCAATGAAAAAAAATGGATTAAGTTTATCATGATCAATATTAAGATATAACAATGCTAAATTTGTGATGTAGAATTTAGAAGCATGTAACTTGGTAATTGAAACTATGTATAGGGTGCCCCCAAATGGGTGAATGTGTTAAATTAAGAACCCACATATCTATGTATATGCCTCCAATTGGTAGATGATAGGTAATCTAGATAGATGTTGTGGACTTGAGTTATATAAGTAATCTACAAGCATTCGAAAAGAACAAGTGAATCATGTATGTATGATAAAAATTGACTATACTAAGATAGCTAGCATATGTAGTGTCTAGTGAATATAATAAATGTAAACATGGAAATTCATAAAATTTGTAATTTTATGTTTTCTATGTAAATATTTGAATGTTTTTCATGTTTTTGACATATTATATTGTTTTTGTATTTTTTGGATATAAGTTATGTATAAATAACATGAAAATGAAACTATGTACAAGGAGAGAGAAATAAGGAAAGTATGTGAAATATGGAAAGTATGTGAAAAAAGGGAGGAATAATACTAACCAATGAGTCTCATGAGATGCTACCTATCATTGTGGCCTGTGTTAAAAATAGGAATGGTAATCCCTCCTTTAGTGTGATTTTTGTGTTATAGTTGAATGGTGTTGCAGTATGAATATGGGTGTTATTCATCACTTAAATCATAATAACCTAAAATGCTAGATGGAATTACCTCATATTATGGAGTTGACCTTTCTAAATTATGCTTTGGATTATTGATTGTTTTACCCTTTGAAACTATGCTTGTTGTAGGCATATGGGGCTTTGGAGGCATATGACTAAGACATTTTTTTAGAATATCATTATATTGGAATTATTTAACTAAAGGAATGACTAAATCCTCAGGTTGCCATATAGAATGTTGGGGAAGCTGGTTATACCATTATAATACATCATTGATGAAGGTTTTAACTAAAATTTTAGTAGTAGTGAAGGTATTAGTTTAGATCCGCCTTGAGAAAATATGTAGAGTCTTTAGTCCTATCAAATTTAATAGTTGGAGATATATTCCCAATACCACTAGACACAATGGAAGGAGCTAAAGGATCATTTTGAATGTGTTGAAGCATCAAATTGTGCATGATAGGTTGGGGAATAATATTTCTTGTAGAATATTTAAGAGGTGGAGGGATAAAATTTTGATTATTTTGGTGAAGAAGAATAGGAGACCGATTATACCTACTTATCAAATGATTTTGTAGTTGCATCATTTGAGAGGTGTTATGTATTTGCATGATGTTCATTTATTGCACTATTTACATTATAATTTTATTAGTATCAATTGGTGGGTTGGTGTGGGAAGGAGGATTCTCCAAATTAGAATTAGGGGGAGGGTTACTGGGTGAATGATTGTTAGGAGGTAGGTTGTTGGTGTTGAGAAGGTTTATTATGGGGTTATTTGTTACAATTGTATCAATTTCCCCCATAGTATGGTAAGATGTCTAAAGATGGGAATTATCTTGATGAGTATGAAAAGGGTATGATCCACCAATCTCATATGTTAGATTGATTTGGACTATGTTGCAATTGAAAGATGAGGGAGGAGAAAAGGTTCTCCAAAAGTGAGGATCCTCTGGTGTAACAAATCTTATAAAATCCAAATGGATTCAAGTTGTCCAAAAAAATTATAATAGTGGATTTCATGATGTTTTAAGATAAAATATGAAATCAGGAAGTAAGAAATAAGACAGAAAAATATGGATAGAGTCAGCCACACACAAAAAAATATTGGCCAACATGTACAGACTTGGCTGGGTTGATAGAATCTCTGAAAAAGGTCCACAACATAGGATTTAAAATATAATGAAACTATTTAACTATGTTCTACAAATGATAAAACTAAAATAGGCTAGAAAGATACATAGTCATATGGGTCCACTATGTATTTTAGATGAAGAAATGAAATAGATGAAAAAGATACACAGTCATTTTGGTCAATTTTGTACTTCAAAATGGGGAACTAAACATGATTAAAAATATACATAGTTATACATAGTGACTATGTACTAAAGATAAGTAAGATTAATAATCTATAAGAGACTATGTCATAAGGACAATAGTTTTCTAAAATTAGGGAAAATTTTTGCAAGCTAATAGCTAAGCAAATAAATTGAAGCACACAATTAATTATATCCATTGATTTAATTATAACATAGTAAAAACCTCTCACTATATAATAAACCTAGTAGGTTTTACCAGAATAGAGCTATTTTTTCTAAATTAATTACATATATTCATCTAAGAAAAACCTATATGATCTTAAACTAAAAGTATTATTTCTAGTTAACATTTAAAAGGTCTATAAAAATCTATTTAGATAATGATCACCATGATAATGATATATCAAAACATGAACAATGTTGAATCAACAATCAAGACTATATTTATTTCATAGAAGTAATGTTATAATTTCAGCCACGGTTGATACAACACTATAGCCATTGTTGTAAATGTACAAAAGAATAAATAGTATAGTTTCAACAATAATAACATCATAATAATAATAATAATAATAATAATAATAATAATAATAATAATAATAAAGCTCCATGGAGCATGAGTCTCAATAAACTCAAGTATCCATCGGTAATCTCAAGTGTAGTCTCTAGTGTAGTAATACTATGGGGAGGGAGAGCATCATCTAAATGCTTTTCCACACTAATCATAGACCATATATCCCCCACATTATCTCCCAAAAATGGAATGGCCCTACATTCATGAATGGGTAGATAATGATGGTGCAAGAATCTAGAGTGAAAAACTACAACCCATATTTTGTAAAATAACTAATACATGATATATACCATAAATAAATCCATTCTAACATGATATCATACAAACATTTAAACTCTATCAAACACTTGAAATTATATTGGTTAACTATAAAAATTATTTTGGCCAAAGTTTTCATAAAGTTATTAATCTATAAGATCAGACAATTTCGTGCACACCACTCAATCGGATTATACTTCATCTTCCGTTGATGGTGCTAATTAAGATACTGGAATCTATCAAACTACTTATTTAGGGTCATAAATTCAATATTTGGTTAATTTTATTTAATAATATAAAAACTAATATATTCAAATAAAATATTCACTATTAGCAGATATAAAATATGCTAAGTATGGGAATATCACATACATACATTTAATCCATCAAATGTAATTCAATGAATCATAATCATCTAATTTATTATAAAATAATAAACAAATTTATAAACATACCACATAAATAACATACCATATGGGTAAGAAACATCTCAAGGCATCTAATTATAGAATAGCAAGATGTAAGTTATAAATCTTATTTCATCCATATAATAACATAAATTCACATCTCAATAACAACATACTAAAATTACATTAATAGTCTCATTTAACTACACAACATTAAAATAACTAATATTCCATCTCAAATACCTCATATTAAATGTTTCATCATAACTAGTCAAGCACACTCAAAACTCAGCCAAATATACCCATATATATTTGTTTTACCATGCAATGTTTTAACCTAATACCTAATGTGTATATAAATATATGATACCTGTAGATTTGAACTAAATCAACTATATATTTATACTCAACTATGTATAACCAACATAAATTAATAGCTAGTGTAAATAAATTTGTTATACATTATACTCTATTTAGTCAAAACTATGTCCTTAATAGATTATTGTGTATAATCAATTAATCGTTTATTCGTTACCATATATTCTTCATAATAAAATAAACTAAAACTATAAATGCATGACAAAGTACTATGTCATTATGAAAATAAACTATGTTTTATATATAAATTTATATTGTCATACTTTTTAACTCAACCAAATGTATTTGTATATTCCTCAATAAATTATTAAACATATTACAACTAGCCATATATTTAGTCGATACTTTAAACTTCTCAATCATAACACAAAGAAATCCAAATATATATCTATAGTAACACATATTGATCTCAAAATCCATCCAATATTCACATTATAAATTATGTATATATAAGTATTCTACTCAACCAATCAATTCCCTTAACCTCAAATCATAAACAATTTTACATCAAACTTAGCCAATAGTCCTACAACCAACTATATTTACTATGATTGCTTTCTGGTGATCATTACTCTCTATCCAAGACATATGAATATTTTAACAGAGTCTATTCCTAATCAAACACATAGGTGTTTAGGTTTGTGATGAAGACTTTATTATAAATTATATTCACCCAACTTAAGGCTCATATTTATACTATACTCAAATCTATTCACCTATAAACATATTTGTCATGTTCAAATTATTTAGAATGGAGTAAATTGTATAAGTGTAGGATCATATCCTAAGCATATTATATGATAATATACAATAGTATACTCATACCCTCGAGTCACCTATAGATACCCATATGTCATATAAATAGACCCCTATATATGCTCATATCAATTGGCTTATATTTAAATATAATTTTAAATAAACTTAATTTACAATTTATTTATTTTATTTTATTTGTGTGTGTGTGTGTGTGTGTGTGTGTGTGTGTGTGTGTGTGTGTGTGTGTGTGTGTGTGTGTGTGTGTGTGTGTGTGTGTGTGTGTGTGTGTGTGTGTGTGTGTGTGTGTGTGTGTGTGTGTGTGTGTGTGTGTGTGTGTGTATCATTTTTATTCATACACACTATTTTACACCTAGTTGTGACCTAAAAGGTCTAAAATATTGACCAAGTAATTGTATACTCCCTACTAATAAGAAAATAATCCCTTAATTTATATTTGGGTTTTAATTCAACCAATTCACACAGATAATTATTCCTCATGGTAACATAGTTAAAACCCAAATTTTTAGACAAGTATAAATTGATAGGTGTGGAGCCTAATTGTATTCTAGGATCAAAGGTTAAAACTTTGATTTTATTTTCAGCTGGGTTTGGATCCCATTCTTTGAATCCCTAACATAATTTTGTAGTCAATCTAGGATGTTGATTAAAGGTCTCCAGATCTGACAGTAGAGGTTATGTTTAGGTGTTTTTAACCCTAAAATGTATTGATATATGGTTGAGATGTATGAGTCTAAAAAAAATGAAATATTTTACAAAGAGAGGAGGTGGAGAAGGTAGAGAGGTGTATCAGGGTTACTAGATAAGTTTGGTGGATGTAACCCATCTTTGGTAACCACGTTAAATCTAGTGTCTCCTATTATATGCATGTTTATGTTTATTTTTAAAATGTTTGATTAATTCATTTCATAGTTTCTCTTCTATGTGATTTGGGGATAGATCTGGGTTTTAATTTATCCTAACATAAATCTCGACCTTATATTCAAATTTATTAAATAAAAGGCCCAATGTCCTTATAATGAGATTTCAAATAACACAATAGAGTATTAGTTTTATACATTATATTTTGACAGTATCAACCTTTGTTTTCTTAGCTAAGGATTAAATTTTCAATAAGATAAACACACAAAATTCATTCCACTAAAACTTAGAGTTATATATTTTAGGATAAAGGATTTCATAGTCACTTCTATTCTAAACTTAGGGTTTCAAGGTTCTAAGTTTGGTTCTATGGATGGCTGAGTCATCTTCTGGGCCAAAATTTTAGCCTTATAAATAATTTAAAGATAATTAAACTTAGTTAAAACCCTATAAATATATTTGCCATAATTTCACCAAACTTCATAAACACACATGAAATTTTAATATGAAACCTACTTGGTATGAAGTCTTAAAAAAATTTATCCATAATCCTTTCTTCTCAAGTATCCAAGCTTCTTCTTATCCTTTCCTATGAAATCTAGCCATCCCCATATAAGTATTTTTTATACCATTTTATTAATATCCATGCTTAATTAATGCAACCCATTCTTCCATTTTATCTGCCAACTCTCAATGTTATTGAATATTACATCTTTGCATGGTAACCAACTCATAGTCAACAAAAGAAAACCAATAGTTTCCCCTTAAAATCCTCATATTATTCCATAATCAAACTCGATTTTATCCTAAGCACTTGTTATCACCATTCAATTCCCTAAAAACCCTAATCATCTTGAAATTTCCATCATTAAATAAATAAAATAATAATTATAACATCCCCTTTGAACTATGCATGAAACAATGACTTCATTTAATGCAATCGACTTAACATAAATTCATCCATAATAAAACAATAGAACTTGAATCATACACCATGAATTTACCACAATAATTATATTATTTTCATTGCCTTAGTATATGGTTAATACTAATGCCTTCATGAAGGGGTATGTGGAACTCAATCTAGCATTAAGAGAAGTTCACGAAGGGGTATATGGAGCTCATTCTAGTAGTGCAATCTTATTCAGAAAGTTCTTACATACTATTTATTATTGTCCCATGATGGATGAAGATGTAGTGACATATGTAAATAAGTGTGACAAATGTCAATGGCATACTAATCTAATTCATGCCCCAGCCCAAACTCTGAAACTAATGTTGACACCATAGTCATTTGCTACATGGCGACTCGACCTCATTAAGAAGATCAACCCTACTTCATCTGATGGCCATAAACGTATCCTTACCACCACCAAATATTTTACTATGTGGGTTGAAGCTATACCCCTCACTTACATGATTGTAAAACAAATTTCCAAGTTTATCTTCAACCATCTCATTTGTTGCTATCGTATCCCCTCCAACATTATATCTAATAATGGAGCATCATTCAAGAATAAGGATGTCGACAAGCTATGTACCAAATATAACATCACACAACATTTTTCTACAACATATTACCCTTAAGTTAATGTCCAAGTTGAAACATCAAACAAAACCATTGTCAATATTCTCTAAAACATTGTCAATGATGCCAGTCATGATTAACACCTACAAATATTTTATGCCCTTTGGGTATATCATACCAATCATCATACCCACATAAGATCCACTCCATATTTACTTGTTTATGGTACTAAATCTATTCTTCCCATTGAGTTCAAGTTACATATATCTTTCAAGCATGACCTAGATGACCATGACTATCAATTAGCATACCTGTAAGAGATAGACCTGCTTGATGAAAAATGCTTAGCTACACTCAAAAATATTTAGGCATATTAGAATTGACTCAACGGCCACTATAATCATCATGTCAAGTATAGAAAATTTGAACTTGGTGATCTTTTTCTTAAATAAAATCAAAATAATACCATGACTGAGAAGAAGCATAAAGGTAAATTCAAACCAAACTAGATAGGGCCATTCATCATTATGATGGATTACGGATCATAAGAATATAGGCTAACCACACCAAATGGAGAGTAACTTCTTGAGCTAATGAATATTATTCACCTTAAGTGGTAATATGCTTGAGTGCTAGGGTGTATTTTCTACAAGGACCATTTTAGTTGTGCCATTTTATTACTTTTTTCTTTATAAGAATATCATGTTTGTCATTCCTCTTAGCCCATTACATCCACTTTATTGTTATATTATATCCACCAGGCATGTTCTAAATCCTATCTACCTAGCTCATTTGACCTTGGTTTCTCCATTGGTTTCACCTTTTCAACACCAAAGAATTTGATCAATTTCATTAGTTGTTTTCAAGTACTTCAGACAAAGATCATATTTTGGAGTAGTATGATAAAAATTTTGACAATTGCATCATTCATTTGTTGTTCCTTTCTTATCACCAGTATTACTACTAATTATAACCACCTTTAGGAAAATTAGTACCATTTATCTATGTCATTGTGTCCTAGTTATAACTACCTATGGGAAAACTAGGGGAAATATTTGTTTATTGATCCTTGATGTACCAACTTGCTATATCTTATGCCATATTATGCCTTTTTACCAATTGTGCCTATTTTGTTTGAATTAATGGCTATGTTAGTCAGGTTCCTCTATTATAAATGTAAAACTATAGTGACTTGAGGTCCTACTTTGCGACTATGTAGGTAATGCTCGATACTTCTTGAGGTCAGCTCAATTACCCTTTCTACCACACTCTTGTTATTTTATAAGCAACCTAAGTTTAAACACTCTCACCATTTTGCAAACAACCTAAGTTTGAATTCTCTCATTATTTTGTGAGCAACCTAAGTTTTAACACTCTCACCATTTTACAAGTAACCTAAGTTTGAACACTCTCACCATTTTATGAGCTTAAACCATTTAGTGTCTCATCATTATTGATAGAGTTGATATACTTCAAAAATTCTAAAAACATTTATAAAACTGTTAGAAAACCAAAAACACTGACCCCTTCTTTGCCTTAAGAATTTTGGGAACATTTACTAAGTCACAAATCAATCACTTATTTCTTATTTTCCCCATCCTTTTTGGCCTTTTTCTCTCACACACTTGCCATTTTTTAATACCATTCCTATTTTTCTATGACATCCATTCTATTTTTTTCATCAATTATCATTTTCTTCCCATTTCCTAGGAGAAATACATTTGGCCTAAAGTTTTTCTTTGATAATAAGTCCATGGAACTATGTAGGCAGCAGCCACTTGCCTAGTGCATCTGGAGACAGCTTGACTACCCCCTTGCTTTTATTTTATTCCCCCATTTTTTTTGATAAGCTGTCACCTATTTTCTAGAGGTAATGTTTATATGGTTTATATTTCATTATTTATTTGTTTGTCTCTATTTATTTTGTTTTTGTTTACTTGTTTATTTACTTTCAACACTATTGCCTTGATTTAGTCTATATGCATCCATTGGGTGATTCCTTGTGTGCACCTATACATGAATCCATCCATATTTATCTGCTAACATTGACATCATGGTTTTTATCATTGATGAATTATTTTCTATTGAGTATTGCTTTATGGGAGTAAGTCCTTATGCATATTTTGGCCAAGTCATCATAATGTTGTACCATAATGCCTATCAACACATACTATAACAAACCTCAGCTTCAAGAAGTTTATTCAATAATGGAGACATCAAAATCTCTTTAGCATCTACATCTTGATTCAATCCCAAACAGAGTAATTAACCATGAAATAATTTCAACCTTTGTCAGTTTGAATGAGCATCTCACTACTAGTAGGTTGTTCTAATTCATCATTTTCCATTTATGTTAAGTTCCCCTCATCTTTATCCAATCAATCATGTTTGCAATAATTGGGGTGCAATTATTATAACCACTTATGGGCAAATCATGGCTCCCTATCCCACCTACATTTCTCAATGATTATAACCACCTTTGGGAAAATCATTATGTTGTCACCACTTTACTTTTTCTACCCATACAAGGGCATGTTATTTTCTTGTTTGCCTATCCTAACTGGGGTAGCTCTATCTTCTCAATGATTTTAACCACCTTTGGGTAACTCATTTTGTTATCATACCACATTGCCACTATCAAGGTACAATGCTTATAACCACCTTTGGTAAAACCATTGTACACCATCCCACTTACATTCTCAGTGATTTTGACTAATTTTTCAAAATCATTATGTTCTCCTCCCATCATCTTTCCTTTCTTTGGTCCCCTCATTTTGCTTCTTTCTTTTCAAGGGATCGTTCACCAACGTACTTGTGCCAACCATTCCCTTGAGAGGGCACCATATAGTTAGTTTATTATCATTGTATTTTTAGGCATGCAGGTCCTTTTCATTCTATGAAAAGACATCACTATGATTATAGATTACAATTCCTTGACAAATAGGGGCAAATTGTAGGCACCTAAATCTAACCACCAATGAGCTCCAGCCAAGATTTTGACCAGTTTCCACCTAAAATGCATAATTTAGCCTAAAAACACTAAAGCACATTAAAAGCTTTGAATATGATATGGTCAACTGTCAATTTTGATTAGGGTATCCATAAATGGGGTAGTTTAATTTATGGGCTAGCTAACTTTGATCAAATTAGTTTGCGTCAAAATGCTAATTTTGCACTTGGGTGCTCTAGATTGCTCTTTTTTGTCAAATATCTTATATGAGACACATGATTTTGTTATTTATTATTGGTAACATCCTAAATTGGATAATAGATCCAATGCATCTTACATTGACTCCCAATTCTAATCCAGTCAAATTTTGGACCAATAACAAGGCATTCTAATCAATTTTAGTAATTTGTGCACAAAGTGCTTAATCATGCTTAAGAGATAATTCAACCAAATTAGAGCCTAATTAATAATTCCATGGAAACTTGTTAAATACTTGTTTTTAGAATTAATATTGAATGTCTACATCATTAGGTGACACCATTTCTTAGAAAGACATCATTAGGCCATAAATGCCACAAATATCAAGATTCATGCCTCCCATGCCTCATCAAAACCCTTCCATTCCTATTCAATTCCCCTCTATCCCAAATATTAATGGGGATAATTGTAGAATGAATTTAATATGTGGATTTACCCATTTCCACACATCTCAATCTTGAGATGGATGGTCATGGTTGATCCTCTATACATTCTAAAAATCTATAAATATAGAGGCCATGAACATCATAAATAGACTAAAAACTTCTCTTAACCAATGTTCTCCCATAAACTAATGTTCTCCCTCAAACCTATCATCCCTCTAGTTTCCTATCCTAAGAATTACAATAGATGAAGGATGCAATTTTTGCCATTCAAGCTAGGAAACAGACTAAAAAGTTTAAGTTGGATGACGTATGTTCTTATCCATTCAACATGGATTACTTATAGATACATTTTCTCTAGGATACGAACCACTAAAATTTAAAAAATACAAAGAGAAAGGTGACCCTAAGGCCCATTTAACTAATATCTTAATCACATGTCAACTAGTGGCATATAGTGATATATACCTTTTGTTGTTGATTCTAAGGAGCTTGGCTGGACAAGCCTTGGAGTGGTTTTTAAAGTTTCCCAAGAATTTAGTAATAGATTTTGATGATCTTTTTGATAAGTTTTTGCAGCACTTTTCCTATAATCTCAAACATGGAATTTTATTAGTTGATTTGACACAAGAAAAAAAAAAGGTTGGTGAGAGTTTTATAAGTTATCTACAGTGATGTAGATCCCTTGTAAGCCAATTCACCCATAGTTTACTAGATAAAAAATTATCCATTGTGTTTACTAAAAATTTTCATAGTGAGATAGCTTATCATCTAGAACTACAATGTGTGCATACTTTCAAAGAGATCATCAATAAAGGCTTATTTATTAAGTGATCCCTTATTAATAAATAGATCACCAATCTTACTTCAACTAATCAGAATCAAGGTACCAATCATGGAAGTGGCCAAAACAAACTTTCAATCTAAGTGCAAGCATTATAATGAACACAGGTCAATAACCAAGATAGACCAAAATAATTCAACCACTATAGGAATGTTGTGGGCAATAGAGTAACTAAGTCACATCATGTCCAAATAGTACAAACATCATCTACACCACCTTTTTAGCTTACTTCTACCTAAAAACCTCTCCAACCAATGTCATAAGCAAAAAATCCAACACCTATGAAACAAATACAGTAACCTTTACCATTTCAAACCCCTCCTATGAGAAAAATTGCACCTATTGGTCATGTCTATAGTGACCTAGGAGAGCCTATTAAGTCTGTATTTTGAAAACTTACCACTACAAATCTGATTAGTTAGCCTTTACTAAAACATTATCTGTAAGGCATTTCTTATCTTGATTGGTACCATAAAAATGAATTCTATGAATATCATCAGGTCAATGGAATAATTTATGAAGATGTGTGAAAATCAAGTATTTGATTGAGAATATGATGGAAAATGGGGAGATAACATTGGATAATGGTGCTTCCACCTCTAATAAAACTCTTGGGATTTATCAAAACCCCTTTCCATAACATAACACTCAATAAAAACATCACAATAAACAACCACAACAACAACAACACCAACTGATGTAACAACAAATTCAATAATATCAAAATCAAAGGTTGAACTAATAGAATTAGCAAAACCCACAACATCAAAACAATGGACAAAACCAAGGTCATAATGGTAACAACTTACAAACCTACCATGTAGCTACACATGACTAAAATAGGGTTATAGGTCATATTGGAGGGGGTAGCATTAATACCATCTCCATTAATCTTAGTTCAAGCACTAATCAATATAGACCATTACTAAACAATACCACTCAACTAAATTACATGGATAATCCTTCTTTGACCTAGGACCACACACAAATGAACCAGTAAATTAGGACTTCCACTTTTATATCTTATATGGATAACTTGCACTTGCCACATGACCACATACAAGTGAACTAACAACTGAGACTTATCTTATCTAGGTCCCATACCATTCTTACCATTCATTAGCAATCATGGTCTAGTATCTAATATTGATTATACATTCACAACCCAAAGGTCAAAAATTACTATCCCAAGCCCGCAACCATCTACCACTTTGATTTTTATCCAACTAACTATTTAGCCTCAAAATAAACCATTCACCATTGACCAATATAAGAAGTTTGATATTTTGAAACAATTGTAGAAGACACCAGCACAAATCTCTATTTTAGATTTGTTGCAAATGTCAAAAATATATAAAAACATTTTGAATGAGTTTGTAACCCAATCCACTATTGCTAATGACATATCCCCTGATAAATTTTAATCTTTGGTTAGACACCTAGCTCTAGCCTAGTGAGTCACATTTAACCAAAGTGATATGTCTTCCCTTGGCCCATTCCATAATAATCCATTACACATAAAAGCTTATATAAAGTAGTATAAAGTGAAATTTGTCCATATAGACAATGGATCAAGCATCAAAATAGTGTCTCTAAAGCTTATCAAGCTTCTTGGGTACACAATGGTAGATCTCTAGCCAAAAATGATAACTATCAAAGCCTATGATAATCAGGAGAGAGAATCATAAGGCACCATTAGCTTACTAGTTATCATTGGGCCTTTAACCCATGATACACTTTGCCATGTGTTTGATCTTGAGTTATCATATTATATGTTTCTAGGAAGGCCTTAGTTACATGAGATTCATGCAGTTCCATCAATGTTGTACCAATGTATCAAGTTCTCTCACTCATGGATGGAAGTAACTATACTAGGATATCTACACCCATATGAGCACTACAAGCACCGTGAGGCTAAGTTTCAAATCTATAATTACCAATACAACATGAATCTAAAATCCAAACAAGATAAAGGAAAGGCCATACTTATTAATCCTCCATAAGATAATTATATAGATCCTAATACCTTAGATTCCCTTTCCTGCATGCCACCTCTTGAAGCTTTCAATCATTTCCCCATTTTATATAATAGCCTAGGGGAATATATAACCCTTGATACCTTCCATATTACCAATCTTCCTCAAAATACAAACACCTTTGGATGACCTAAAGTTACCCCATACATGCATTGGAAACAAAATAACAAAGATAAGGGACCTATCATGTTTGTACCAGCATCTGGCCTAGAACCAAACCTTCTTAAAGGGGATGAATCATGGTTGTATAATAACAACCAAGATTATTTTTTATAAAAGTTTAAAATATCCTATTCCCATTAGGATCATGGAGAATTAAGACTATGAAAGATGAGGCCTCAAACCAAACTAACAAGGAACACTAGAGCCAATTTTTATGACCAAGTATAAAAGACCTTATGACCTTAGATTTAAACTATTTGGGGATGACACCACATATCTTATTCAAGTTCCATCACTAGTGACTAGTGATGATGATACTGACAGTGAATCAGAGTCCCATCATAGCCTCATCTTTGATGACCTAGATGAAACCAATTTATTTACCTCTCATTTCATTTATACCCTTACATCGGTCACTCATAGTAACCCATTACCATTATACTATCCCCAACTAATATATTGGGACCAACAAGAATCTAGTTTACCAGTTGATGAGTTTTAGAATGATGAGGCATTATGTGATTTTCTAGGCCTTAGAGATAAGGTTCCATTGAGAGATCATAAATCAGGATTCTCAATCACATTAGATTCTAAAGCCTATTTTGGAGAGTAGGTGAACACCCTTAGCCAAAAGCAAATAAATTAAACATTGAGGTCCAAAAGTGAAAACCTCTTTGAGGCATTTTTTGACTAGGGAAAAAGTAAAGATAAAGGCCAATATAGTAGTGAAAAACTATTTCAAGTACCATTAGATGGGGTTGTTCATTCTTCTTTAAATTTAGACCAAAAAGCTACCAATGATGAACTTGTCTATGAATCCAATTACAATTTTGAGTAACAACAAGTGTTTGATCAAATTCTTCAAGAATTTTTAACTATTTTTGTCACATGCCAAATATCCCATTGGGGGACTCAGATTCATCATGCCTAGGAGAAGCTAAAGATCAAGTCCTAATAGAGGACCCTAATATAGTCCAACAATTCAAGTCTTTGCCTACTATCTTAGAAGATGGTTTGACCCTTCTAGTCGAAGATAAAATAGAGGTAAACATCAAGACTCCATCAGACCTAAAATGGATAAAATTAGGCATGTCCCTTACTAAAGAGGAATGTAAAGTCTTTACAGCTCTACTAGGAGAATTTGTAGATATCTATGCATGGGCTTATTCTGGCATGCTAGGTTTATACCCCACCTTAATTCTACACCACCTTATGGTCATTCCTAATGACAAACCTATGAAATAAAAACTATGTAAGATGCATCCTCATATTGTTATCTTGTTAAAGAAAGAGTTGGAAAAACTCTTAGAAGCAAGATGTATTTGATCTATTGACTACTTAGAACAGATATCTAATATTGTACCTATTATAAAAAATATTAAAATAATCAAAATTTTTACTAATTTTTGAGACATCAACAAATCTTTACCTAAGGATGACTTTCCATTACCTAATATTGACATGATCATTGACTCCATAATAGGTTATGAAATGCTTTCACTCATGGATGGCTTTTCAGGATACAACTAGATCAGAATAGCACCAAAAGACCAACATAAAATAGTGTTCATCACTCCATGGGGAACATTTTGTTATTAGGTAATGTTGTTTGGTCTTAATAATATTGGATCTATGTATCAAAGGGCCATGATCATTATATTCCATGATATGATGCATGATATTTTTGAAGACTATGTTGATGACATACTAGGAAAATCAAAGACCAAGGTTGACCATCTAGTAGTGCTACATCAGATATTTGAAAGACTATAGGAGTACAAATTTAGACTCAATTTTAATAAATATGTGTTTGACATAACCTCAATCAAATTTCTTAGCTTCATCATGTCCCATAGAGGCATTGAAGTTGATCTAGCCAAAGTTCATGCTATAACTGAGATGCTACCACCAACTAATTTCAAGCAACTTCATTATTTTTAGGGCAAGATCTAATCAATCTAACACTTCATCTCTCAGTTAGTAGACAAGTGTCATCCATTTACACATCTTCTAAATAATGGAGTTACATTGCATTGGGATGATCACTACCAGATAGATTTTCAACAACTCAAGGACTATCTCACTAATTCACCTATTTTGTTACCTCCTATGTCGGGAAAGTTGTTCTTGATATATCTATCAACTATCGATAATGCCCTAGGGGCACTTTTGGATCAACATGATAATAATGGAAAAGAGCATGTACTATACTACTTAATTTCTACCCTTGTCACATATGAACATAGATATGCACCTATTGAAAAACCTTATCTAGCCATGGTCTTCACAACCCAAAAACTATGCCATTACATGTTGAACAATAAGACCATGATCACTTCAAAAGTAGATCCACTCAAGTATCTACTATCTAAAATAGCTTTATAAGGTAGAATGGCCAAATGGATAATGATTATTAGTGAGTTTGACATAGAGTATGTCAATCAAAAGGCAATCAAGGGATAGGTCCTTCTAGATCAACTTGTTAAAGCACCCCTAACAGACATAAATCCCCTCATAATTCAATTTCTTGATGAATTCATAATCATCATCACTGACACACCTCTTGAGGATCAGCACTAGAATCTATATTTTGATGGATCATTTATTACACATGTATCAGTGGTAGGCCTCTTATTTATTATTCTTTATGGTGATTTAATCCTTAAATCATTTAGAATCAATTTTCTTTGTATAAACAACATGGCTAAGTATGAAACACTTGTCATAGGACTTTGACAAGCAATACACCAAAACAAATGTCATCTCTAATTTTATGGTGATTATTAGTTAATAATCAATTAGGTCATTGACCATTTCCAAACTAAAGATGACAAGCCGGTTCTATATAAGTCTATGGTCAATACACTAAAAAAATAAACTACAAATATCTAATTTGAGCATATACCAAGGGCTAGTAATAGAACTATAGATGTCATGGCTAGTATTAGCTCTCTGATTTGACAAATAGACAAAGTTAGAGAATATCAATTCCTTGTTGAGAATTTGCTCACACCAGCTCATGAACCTTTAACCATTGTAATGATTTGTGATATTGTTGGTCCTAATTCTATCTAGTACTCAAACCTTTACAACTACCTTCATGACCAAGTTATACCACCTAACCTATCTCAAAAAAAATCAAAACCTTTATTCATCACTCCATTCATTATACTCTACTTGGATCCACCCTTTATCACCATAGTCTTGATGGAACTATGCTTCGTTGTTTAACTTTGATAGAGTCTACACTAGTGTTAAGTTCATAAAGGGTTATGTAGAGCTCATTTTATTAGGGTAGTCCTATCCAAAAATCTCTTGTGTACTGGTTATTATTGGCCCATGATGGATGTAGATTTAGTGGCATATGTAAAGAAGTGTGACAAATGTCAATGACATGCTAATCTAATTCATGCCTTTGCCCAAACTCTAAAACCAATGTTGACACCATAGTCATTTGCTACATAGAGTCTCAACCTCATTGGGAAGATCAACCCCACTTCATCTAATAGCTATAAACATATCCTTGCCACCATTAAATATTTCACTAAGTGGGTTGTAGCTATACCCCTCAATTACATGATGGGAAAGTAAATTTATAATTTCATCTTCAACCATCTCATTTGTCACTACGATATCCCCTATGAGATTATATCTGATAATGGATAATCATTCAAGAATAAGGATGTCTATAAGTTATCTACTAAATATAACATCACACAACATTTTTTTATATCATATTACCCTTGAGGTAATGGTTAGGTTGAAGCATCAAATAAAACCATTGTCAATATTCTCAAAAATATTATCAATGATGTCAGTCATGATTGGCACCTAGAGATATTATGTGCCCTTTGGGCATATCATAATAATCATTGTACCCCATAGGATCCACTCCATATTCACTTGTTTATCTTAATAAATCCATTCTTCCCATTGAGGTTGAGTTACCTTCACTGTGCATATCTTTTAAGCATGCCCTAGATGATCATGACTATCGAGAATCCCACCTGAAAGAGCTAGCCCTGCTTGATGAAAAATGCATAGCTACACTCAAAAATCTTTAGGCATATCAGAACTAACTCAAAGGCCACTAAAATTAACATGTCAAGTATAAAACATTTGAACTTGGTGATCTTGTTCTTAAATAAAACCAAAGAATACCACAGCTAAGAAGAAGCATAAAGGTAAATTCAAACCAAACTAGATAGGGAATTTCATCATTACTATATATTATGGATCAGGAGCATACAAGCTTGCCACACCAAAAAAAGAACTTCCTAAGTAGATGAATATTGTTCACCTTAATTATTACTATGCTTGAGCATTAGGATGGATTATCTACAAGGACCATTTTAGTTGTGTCATTTTATCACTTTTTTCTTTATATGAATATCATGCTTGTCATTCCTCTTAGCCCATTACATCTACTTTACCATTATATTCTATCTACCAGGCATGTTATAAATCCTATCTACCTACCCATTTGACCTTGGTTTTTCCATTGGTTGCACCTTTTTAGCACCAAAGAATCTGATCTATTTCATCAGTTGTTTTAAGTACTTCAAATAGAGATCATATTTTAGAGCACTATGATAGAAGTTTTGGTAGTTGCATCTTTCATATGGTATCCCTTTCTTATCATCAATATTGATATTAATTATAACCACCTTTAGGAAAATTAGTACCATTGATCTATGTCATTGTGTCCTAGTTATAACTACCTATGGTAAAACTAGGGGCAACATTTGTTCATTAAGCCTTGATGTACCAACTTGCCATTTCCTATGACATACTATGCCTTTTTACCAATTGTTCTTGTTTTGTTTGAATTGATGGCTACATTAGTCAGGTTTCTCTACTTTAAGGGTGGAAGTATAATGACTTAACGTCCTATTTTGGGACTATGTAGGTAGTTCTCGATACTTGTTAAGGTCAGCTCAGTCACCCTTTCCACCATGCTCTCACCATTTTTTGAGAAACCTAAGTTTAAATTCTCTTATCATTTTGAGAGTAACCTAAGTGTAAACACTCTCACCATTTTGTGACCAACCTAAGTTTGATTGGTCTTGTTATTTTATGATCAACCTAAGTTTGAATGCTCTCATTATTTTGCGAGCTTGAACCATTTAGTGTCTTGTCATTCTTGATCGAGTTGAGATAATTCAAAAATTCCAAAAATATTCATAAAATTGCTAGAAAACCAAAAACATTAACATCTTCTTTGCCTTAAGGGTTCTGGGAACTTTTACAAAGTCACAAACCAATCACTTGTTTCTTAGTTTCCCCATCCTTTTTGGCCTTTTACTCTCATGCATTTGTCATTTTTCAAGACCATTCCTATTCTATTATCACTTCTAATCTTTTTGTTTTCATTAGTTATCATTTTATTCCCATTACCTGAGATAACTACATTTGACTTGAAGTTTTTATTGAATATTATGTCCATGGAACTATGTAAGTAACATCCACTTGCTTCGTGCATCTAGAGATAGCTCATTTACCCCCTTATTTTTCTTCTATTCCCCCATTTTTTTTGTTTGTGAATTTGTCACCTATTTTATAGGGGTAGTATTCATATGGTTTTTATTATATTGTTTGTTTGTTTGTCTCTACTTATTTTGTTTGTCTACCTGTTTGTTTACTTTCAACACTATTACCTTGATTAAGTATATGTACATTCATTAGGTGATTCCTTATGTGCACCTATACTTGAATCCATCTATATTCATCTACTAACATTGACATCATGGTTTTTATCATTGGTGTATTATTTTCTATTGAGTATTAGATTATGGGAGTCAGTCCTTATGCATATTTTGGCCAAGTCCTCATGATGTTGTACCATGATGCCTATCGATACATGTTACAACAAACCTCAGCTTCAATAAATCTATTCATCAATGGTGGCATCAACATCTCTTCGACACTAACATCTCGATTCAATCCCAATCATATCCCAAATAGAGTAATTAGCCATGAAATAATTTCAACCTTTGTTAGTTTGGATGAACATCTCCCTAGTAGCAAGTTATTCTAATTCATCATTTTTCTTCTATGTTAATTTACCCTCATCATTATCCAATTAATCATGTTTTCCATAATCAAGGTATAATGATTTTAACCACCTATGGGCAAATCATGACACACCATCCCACCTACATTTCTCAATGACTATAACCACCTTTGGGTAAATCATTATGTTGTCACCACTTTACTTTTTTTGCCCATATAATTACATGTCATTATCTTGTTTGTCTATCCTAACTAGGGTATTTCTATGTTATCAATTATTATAACCACCTTTGGACAAATTATTGTGTTATCATACCATGTTGCCACTATTAGGGTACAATGTTTATAAACACCTTTGGTCAAACCATTTTAAACCATCCCACTTGCATTCTTAGTGATTTTGAATATTTTTTCAAAATCATTGTGTTTTCCTCCCATCATATTTCCTTTCTTTGGTCCTCTCATTTCACTTATTTCTTTTTGAGGGATCATTTTCTAACCTACTTTTACCAACCATTTCCTTGAGGGGGCATCATATAGTTAGTTTCTCATCATTGCAGTTGTAGGCATATAATGCCTTTTCATTCTTTGAGAAGATGTTATTGTGTTTATATCTTCCAATGCCTTCCAAAATAGGGGCAAACTATAGACACCTAATTTGGCCACCAATGACCTCTAACTAGTCTTTTGACCAATTTCCACCTAAAATACATAATTTAGCTTTAAAACACTAAAACACATTAAAATATTTGAATATGATATGGTCAAGTGCCAATTTTAGCTAGGGTATCCCTAAATAGGGTAGTGGAATTTATGGGTCACCTAACTTTGATCAAATCATTTCGAGTCAAAATGCCAATTTTGCAACTAAGTGCTCTAGATTTCTCTTTTCTATCAAATATATTGCACGAGACACATACCTTTGTTATTTGGTTTTGGTAACATACTAAATGGGATAATGGAACCAATGCATCTTACATTTACTTTCAATTCCAATCCAGTCAAATTTTGGGCCAATAACAAGGCATTCTAATTAATTTGAGTAATTTGTGCGCAAAGTGCTTAATCATGCTTAAGAGCTAATTAAACCAAATTAGAGCCTAATTAAGAATTCCATAAAAACTTGTTGAATACTTAATTTTTAAAATAAATATTAAATATCTACATCATCAGGTGACATCATTTTTTGGAAAGACATCCCTAGGCCATAAATGCCATAAATATCAACATTCACGCCTCCCATGCCTCATCAAAGCCCTTCCATGCCTATTCAATGCCCCTCTATCCCAAATATTAATGGGTATATTTTTATAATTAATCTAATATATAGATTTATCCATGGCCACACATCTCAATCTTGAGATGAATGGTCATGTTTGATCCTGAAAACATTCCAAAAATATATAAATAGAAAGGCCATGAACATCATTTCTAAGCTATTTTGATGCAAATTTATTATGCTCAAATATCTATAGAAATATCTCATATTCCAAAGTTATCCTGCCAAATTGATTTCAAAAATCCATACAAGGTGCCAAGGAGAGATTGACGTAGTCAAGCTTCCATTGATGCAGACTTCATGAGTAAAAATCGAGCAAGCTACTACAATAAGCATTTGGAGCATCCGAGGAAGGTGAAGGATTCTTGTTTTTCCTTACTTTTTAGTTGTGATTTTCATTTGTTTTTGTTATTAAGCTCACACTAGTAACTAGGCAAGAAGGTGTTAGTTTAGTGTGCTTTTAATTTGATTTGTCCACTAACACAATACTAATCTTCCCTTCATCATCAAATTCCTAGTTCACAATTATGACATTAAATTAAAACAAATATATTTACCAAATATTATTTAAACAATTTAAAATTTTAATATATTCCTTATTTAATGTAATTATTGATAGATAAGAGTTAATAACAATGCCATCCAATAATTTCATTGACTTCAATAAATTTTTCTAACATTATAGACATTACCAAATAATTTGATCTTACTTAAATGTAATGAATTCACCTAGTCATTTAAACAATATATCCATTATTTAGAAATATGAATATTATTATAATATTCTTAGCATTAATAATTACTTTAAAAATAGATCAAGTAAATTAAACAAATTTTTCTATTACTATAACAATGTATCCAAATAAAAAACTATTTATAAACACTAAACTATATCCAAGATCACGGTAAGTCACACTAAGATACGTACAAAATTAATCATTCATTAAAATAATAACATCAACAACTATTAATTCAATAACACAACTAGATTAGTGAAATGAAACAACCAAATCAACATGATCATCAAAAGGTAAACAAGATCATAATAGAAAGCATATTAATAATCATTTAAATGCATATTAATAAAAGACATACTACAGCTATCTAAATCAAGTAATGAATAAAACATATTAATCTAAACTATTATTATGTGTGTGTGTGTTTAGTATTTCACTCTATCATCCTCCAATGCTTCCATATACACCACCCTCTCTGATGATTCTCTCCCTCCATCACACTTTGAGGGATGGATCTGTCCTACAACCACCTCACAACAATGAAGGTAGTTAGCTTGAAACACACACACACACACACACACACACACACACACACACACACACACACACACACACACACACACACACACACACACACACACACACACACACACACACACACACACACACATGCACGCACGCACGCACGCACACACACACACATGTATGTGTGTATGTATGTATGTATGTATGTATGTATAATACTAATGTATAAACTAATAAACATGATCATCATGTGTAGAATATAAAAGTATATATAACCCCATAGCTAATTAATCATGTAAATTGAGCAACATATAACCATCATATGAAATAAAACTTAACCAAATAGTACTCAACCATAATAATCCACCAATCAAAAGGTTATTAAGTTTAGATATAAATTGGGATGTGACATCCTTCCCCCCTAAATCTGGTCATAATCTTGATGACACTTATTCAAACATAAGTTTTGAATTTAAAACATTATTCAGTAAAAAATAACATAATATGCAACAACAAATCAAGAAAACAAATGTGGAAATAGCTTGTAAAACTCATCATAGTCTTCCCAAATGTCATTATATTTAAAATATTGGTCCCATTAAACCTTTCAATGTGACATTCTCTATTACACAAACTAAGTTTGAGAGTATTAATTATTCTAATAAGTTTTATCATGACCACCCCAAGATCTAGAACCTACAAAGAATTCCAATCTAACACATGTGAAGTATCAACAAAATAATTTTTAAGATAAGACACATGGAAAACATTATGCAAAAGAGTTAGAGATGGTGTAAATGTAAGCTTATAAGTTATAATATTGACCACTTCTAAAACCTCAAAGGGTCCCACATATCTAGGTGAAAGTTTCATTGACTTCCTAAACTTAGTTGATCTTTTCTGAGGTTTAACCCTTAGAAACACTTTATCAATTATAGAAAACTACCTTGTTGGTATATTTATATCAACATAACCTTTAATTCTATTTTTGGCCTATGCTAGCCTGTGCCTAATTGTCCCAAATTTATCTTCCATTTCCACAAGCATCTCAAGTCCAAATATTACCATGTCCTCTAACCTATCCCAACTGATTGGTGTTCTACACCTTCTGTATAATGCCTCAAATGTAGACATCTTCATCATTGAATTGTATGAGTTACTATAATCAAACTCAAATAATTTAATTTAATTTTCCCACTTGTATTTTTGATCCATGCAATATCTATGAAGGATATCTTATAAAACTTGGTTAACTCTCTCGATCTGTCCATCAATTTTTGGGTGATAAGCAGTGCTGAAATCAAATTACATACCCATAGCTAAACTAAAAGTTAACCAAAATCAAGAAGCCATCCTTGGATCTTGATTTGAAATGACCTTTTTTGAAGATACATGTAACTGATACACCTCTTTCATGAATCTCTTCACAATCATAGGTGCATCATCTGTCAAGTTTCCTAGTATGAAGTGGAATACCTTGGTTAGTTTGTAAACTACAACCACAATCATATCATATCAGTTATATGATACAATAATCCTTGGACAAAGTTCATTTTAATCACCTACCACTTCCATTCTGATATATCAATAGGATATAACAATCATATCAGATGCATATGTTCAGCTTTCACACGTTGACATTCTAAACAATGAAACACAAAATCCATTGCATTAGTTTTTATTTTTTTCTAAAAATAGAGTAGTCTTAGCTCAGTCATGAGATGGGTTACACATAGATATCTTGAATATGGGGCATTGTTTAGTTTTTCAATACCATGCTCCTTATAATCTCTATATCAAGCATGTATATCCTACCATTGTACCTCAAAATACTATCATTATCTATCTTAAATCCTTTATACCTAGGATTCTAATCATTTTTTAATAATGTTTTCTTGACCTGATTTTAGAATTCATCTCTTGGTGATAATTTGGTTACCTAATCTCTAAAAGTACTCATAACAGTATCCACAAGTGTTAAGTACCTTTTATGTCTTAGATCATCATCAACTCTATTCTCCTTGTCATTGATATAATTTATATCAAAATCATAATCAGATAAGAATTATAACCATCATCTCTGACAAGCATTTAGGTTTGGTTGGGGGAAGATATAATTGAGTCCTAAGATGTTAATCTTGATCTCAAATGGTTTTCCTAATAGATAATGCCTCCAAAATTTCAATTCATGAACTATTATAGCAAGTTATAGATCATGAGGGGCATAATTCACCTCAATTGGCTTCAATTTCCTAGACTTGTATGTTACAACTGAACCATCCTACATAAGATCTCCTCCATATCCATCCCCAGATGCATTCATAATCACCAACAATTGACCATTAGGATTGGTAACTCATAGCACTAGTGCTAAGGTAAGCCTCCTTTTCATCTTCTAAAAAGATTTTTCACACTTGTTTGATCAAATAAAACTCTGATTCTTTGACTGAAAAGAGGTAATTGGATTATCTATCTTTGATAAATTCATAATGAATTTATTATAATAGCCTGATAATACCACAAAACTCCTTACCTCATGTACATTCTTAAGCACTGGCCATTCCATGATGGCTCTTATCTTCACTAGATCCACTACAATTCCATCTATAAAGATAATATATCCCAAATATTGCACTTTCTTTTGGAAAAATGCATACTTTGATAACTTTTTGCATAACTTGTGCTTTTTTAAACACTACAAAACTAGTTATAGATGTTGAAGATGTTCTTCCTCATCCTTGGAATATATGAGGATGTCATATATAAATACCAATACAAAATTATCCAAATAATCTCTAAACACATTATTCATAATATTTATAAATGTTGTAAGAATATTTTTCAACCCAAAAGCTAACACTATGGACTCAGAGTGCCCATATCGATTTCTAAATATTGTTTTTGAAATATCCTCATCATGGATTTTTAGTTGATGATACCCTAATCTAAGATAAATCCTATAAAATATTATTTCCCATTGTATTTTATTGAATATATCATCAATACAAGGTAATAGATATATATTCTTGATCATCACCTTGTTCAACATCCTATAATCAATACATAGGCAAAGAGTACCATCCTTCTTATTGATAAATACTATTGGTGTACCCCATGGTGACACACTTGGTTGAATCAACCCTTTAGACAAATTTTCCTAAATTTGACCCTTCAATGTAATTAATTAGGTGGTTTTCATCCTATACATTACCTTATAATATAGTTATAATCTAGGTATGGTATCAGTCAAGAAATAAAACTCACATTTGGATGGTAATCTAGGTAATTCCTCTTCAAACACATCCTAAAAGTTCCTTAAAAAAGGATAATCCTTGATGGATGGTTCTTTAGATTCCTCTATCTCATTTATATTAATAATTAATTCTTGGCATCCCTTCCTCTAATCTTTCTTAAGTTGAATTGTATAATTATACCTAAGATTTAACTCCCTTTTCTCACCCTAGAGTTGTGTCTAATTTCCAAAATCATCCTTACACTCAACCTTATTTAGATAATAGTCAACCTTAGCTTTATGCTTCATAATCTAATTGACTCGTAGGATCATATCATATGACCCTAATGGTGCAACATATAGATCTATTACTATAGTGAATTTAGGCAACCTAATCTCAAATTCGATTAAACACTTGTCAAGATTTACCTTTGACTCATTTCCATATTGTATTTACAATGTATTTTCCATGACTCTAGCTTTTATAGATAATTTACAAAGCATTCTAAGAGAAATGAAAAATTTTATAGCCCCTGTGTCAATTAAAATAGAAATTGAATGATCAAAAAAATACCTAACATTTTTATGGGTGAAACTTGATACTAAGCTTGATGATTGTCAATAGTTACATGAATCCACTACTAAAATGTTCCCTATTGAGAAGTATAACCCTTTTTCTTTGACCTATCCTAAATACACTCTCAATCATAATGGTCACCTCCACAAATTAAGTAACCTCCAAGTGGTCCTTTCCTATGAGACTATTGGTTTCCCTTAAAACCTTCCTTCAAACCATTATTGGGTTTCATATTTCCTGATCTACTATTAAACTTAGCATTCTAGATCTTGAACTGACTGTTGGAGTCTCCACTCATCTACTTCTAGTTTTTCTTTTTGAAATTTAATTTATAACTTCCAAACTTAATCTTAAACTTATCTCTAACTTGGGAAAGATATTTTATTTTTTGTTTAAGCTTAACTACCTTCTTAAATACCTAATCCATGGTAGATGTCCCATGCACATCTACTTCACAACCAATTTGGGGTTTTAATCCCATGATGAATTTCCTAATCTTAAACCTCTCATCCACCTGATACTAATACACTTACTTAAAGAGCTTGGTGAATTTCTCCCATTATTCATTCACCAATATTTATCTTTGATTAAGAATCTAAAAATATGTAAGATTATAATCAAAATATAGTTTTAGAATCCATCATGACCTAAAAATTGTCACAAACTATTCCCAAGTAGTGGTGGTAGAGTCAAGGTTCATCTTGAGCTTCTTATTTTCCCACCAAGTTATTGCTTTACTACCAAGTTGATATGCTTTCCAAACTACTTTGGTGATTTTAGAGTAATTTTTAATCTCAAAATATTTTTCCATCTCTATTAGCCATGCTTCATCTCCATCTCCCAAAATAGTTCCATTGAACTTGGTTGGATTCACCTTTTTCATTTCACATGCCATCTCTATAACTACTCAAGCTATTACATCTTATGTCACTTCTTCATGCCTTTTCTCTTGAGAATTTTCTTAATCAATAGGAGGCTCTTCAAGTTCTTCTTGAGCATTCTCCTCTTCATAACCATCTACTTCCTACTCTGGGATCATGATTCAGTCCCTATTTTCTTACATGGTTGTGAGGATCTAATCCAACTTCATAGTTTACTTAGTGGTGAACTGATTTGAATAATCAAGGGGATTGGTATTTAAAGTACCCTTACCTCCTAGTCTAGCATGCACCATTATTTTTCCTACTTAATAGGATAATAATTTTGCATTAGTGAACACATTAAGTCCTATAGTTTGATCCTTAGCTCTAATACCATAATGTAACAACCCCACTGGGTTTTACCAAAATAAAGTAATTTTTAAAAATTAAGTACACATATTCATCAAATAAATTTCACCATGAGAAATCTAACTAAATGATATTTAAATAAATGTATTATTTTTGGTTAACCTTTAAAATGTCTATATCTAATACATTTATCTAATGATCACCATGATAATGATATATCAAAACATGAACAATGTGGAATAAATAATAAACACTGTATTTATTTCATATAAGTAATTTTAATATTTTAGCCACAGCTGATACAACATTATAGCCACTACTATAAATGTGCAAATTAATAAATAGTATAGTTTCTTCAACAACAACAACAACAATAATAATAATAATAATACAAAAACCCATGGAGTATGAGTCTCAAAGAACTCAAGTATCTATCAATAATCTCAAGTGTAGTCTCTAGAGTAGTACTACTATGGGGAGGGAGAGCATCATCTATCTGAATGCTTTTCCACACTAATTATAGACCATTGATCCCCCATAATCTCCCAACAAGAAAATTTACCTCCCTTCATGGATTGGTCGATAATGATGATGCAAGAATCTAGAGTGACAAACTAGAACCCATGTGTTGTAAGATATCTAATATATGATGTATACCATAAATAAATTCATTCTTACATGATATCTTACAAACATGCAAACTATATCAAACACATGAAATGACAATGTTTAACTATAAACATTACTTTGGCTTATGTTTTTATATAGTTACTAATCTCTAAGATAGGTTATTTTAATACACACCACTCAATAGAATTACACCTCATCTTAAATTGGTGGCACTAATTAAGCTAGTGTAATCCATCACACTACTTATTTAAGATCATAAATTTGACTTTTGGTTAATTATATATTATAATATAAAAACAAATATCAAAAAAATTAATCCTTATTAGTAGGGATATGTTAATAATGGTAATATCACATACACGCATTTAGTCCATAAAATGTAATGCAATGAATCATAATCATCTAATTTATTATGAAATAATAAACATATTTATAAACAACCCATATAAATAACATACCTTCCAGGTAAGAAACATGTCAAGGCATCTAGTTATAGAATATCAAAATGTAACTTATAAATGTTATTTCATCCATCTAATAACATAAATTCACACCTCAATAACAACATACTAAAAGTAAATTAATAATCACATTTCACTACACAATATTAAAATGACTAGTATTCCATTTCAAATAACCTTATATTAAATGTTTCATCATAACAAGTAAAACACACTCAGAACTCAGCCAAATATACCCATATATATTTATTTTACCATGAAATATTCTAACATAATAACTCTGTGTGTGTGTGTGTGTGTGTGTGTTTGTGTGTGTGTGTGTGTGTGAGTGAGTGTGTGTGTGTGTGTGTGTGTGCGCGCGCGTGTGTGTGTGCGCGCGCGCGCGTGCATGTGTGTGTGTGTGTGTGTATTTGACCTAAATCAACAATCTACATCTATCCCATATATTTATATATGATCCATATACTCAATTTTGTATAACTAAGATAAACTAACAACTATTGTAAATAGACCTATTATATAGTATACTCTATTTAGTCAAAATATGTCCTAAATAGAGTATCACATATAATAAATTGATCCTTTATTTGTTATCATATATTCTTCATATTAAAAGTAACTCAAACTAGAAATGCATGACAGATTACTAAGTCATCATGCAAAGAAACTATGTTTTGTATATAGATATATATTTTCATACTTTGTAACTCAGCCAACTATATTTATATAGTCCTCAATAAATTGTAAACATATTACAATAATCCATAGATCTAGTCAATACTTTAAACTTCTGAGTCATAACACAAATAAATCCAAATATATATTTATAGTAACACATACTGATTTCAAAATATATCAAAGATTCACATAATAAATTATGCATAGATAATTTTACTAAGATAATTAATTCCCTTAACCTTAGATCATAAACAATCTTACATTGAACACAGCCAACAATCTTGTAGCCAACTATATTTGTTATGATTGCTTTCTAGTGAGCATTACTCTTTGTCCAAGACATATGATTATTTTAACAGATAATATTCCTAATAAAACACATAGGTGTTTAGGTATGTGTTGAAGACTTTATTATAAATTATCTTCTCCCAACTTAAGGCTCATAATTATATCATAGTTAAATCCATTCACCTATATCCATATTCCTACTATTCGAATTGTTTAGAACACAATAAATTTTATAAGTATAGGAACATATCCTAAGTTTATTATATGATAATATATAATGGTATACTCATACCCTCAAGTCACCTATTGAGACCCCTATTCACATGAATATTCCCTATATATGCTCATATCAACTGGTTTATATTTAAATATAAGGTTAAATAAACTTAATTTATAATTATCTGTGTATATCATTTTTAGTCATACACATTGTTTTACACCCATTCATGCCCTAATGAGGTCTAAAATATTGACCAAGTAATTGTATACTCCTTAATAATAGTAAAATAATCCCTTAATTTGTCTTCATGTTTTAATTTAACCCATTAACACATAGATTTATTCCTCATGGTAACACAGTTAAAACCCAAATTTTTAGACAAGTATAAATCTCATCCCTATATTCAAATTTATTAAATAGAAGGCCCAACATCCTTAAAAATAGGGTTTTAAATAACACAATACATTCTTATTTTTATACACTATATTTAGAGAGTATTGACCTTTATTTTATTACCTAGGGTTTAAATTTGCATTAGGATAAACACATATAATTCATTCCACTCAAACTCATAGTTATATATTTTAGGATCAAGGATTACACAATCACTTATCTTTTAAACTTAGGGTTTACAATTTATAAATTTGGTTTTGTAGATGGCTGAGCCATCCTCAAGGACAAACTTTTAGCCTTATAAATAATTTCAAGATAATGACACTTAGATAAAACCCTATAAACATATTTACCATAATTTCACCAAACTTCATAAACACACATATGAAATTTTAATACAAAACCTACTTGGTATGAAGTCTTAACAGAATTCATCTATAATCCTTTTTCCTCAATTATCCAAGATTTTTATTCTCCTTTCCTCTACCATCGAGTCATCTCCACACAAACCTATTTCTACCTTTTTATCAATCTGCATGCTTAATTCATGCAACTCATTCCTCCATTTTCTCTACCAACTCTCACTATTATTGAAGACTACATCTTTTTATTGCAACCAAATCATAGTCAATCATAGAAAACCAACAATTTCCCCTTAATCTCTTCATATTATCCCATAATGAAACTCTATTTTGGCCTTATCCCTTATTAACACCAATCAATGCCATAAAAACTCTAATCATCTCAAAGTTTCCATCATTAAACAAATAAAATAATAATCATAACATCCCCTCTAAACTATGCATGAAAATTTGACTTCATTCAATGCAATTGACTTAACATAAATTCATCCACAATCAAACACCGTAACTTGAATCATACACCATGATGTTACTAAAATAATTATATCATTGACATTGCCTTAGCATATGGTTAATACTAATGCCTTTGACTATGACATTAAATAAAAATAATGATACTTACCAAATATCATTTAAAAAATTTAAACTTTCAATATGTTTCCTATTTAATGAAACTATTTAAGGATAAGAGTTAATAACAATGAAATCCAAGAATGTCATTAACTTCAATAACTTTATTTAACATTACATCCATTATCAAAGAATTTAATCTTTGTTAATAGTCATAAACACATTGCATAAACATAATGGCTTCGCCTAGTCATTTAAACAATATATCCATTGTTTATCAATATATATATTATTATAATCTTCTAAGCATTAACAATTGCATAACAAACAGATCAAGTAAAATAAAAAAATCCATCTATTATGATAAAAATGTATCCAAACAAAACACTATTTATAAAAAACTCAACTACATCCAAGATAATGGTAAGTCACAATAGGACAAGTATAGAATTGTTCATTTGTTAAAGCAATAACATCAACAACCATTAATACAATAACACAACTAGATTAGTGAAATCACACAACTAAATCAACATGATCATCAAACAATAAACAAGATCATAATATAGAACATATTAACAATCATTTAAATGTAGATAACATAAAAGACATTCTACAGCTATCTAAATCAAGCAATGAATAAAACATATTAGTCTAAACTATTATTGTCTATACATGGGTTTCTAGTCTTTCTCTTTGGCATTCTCTAGTCCCTCCATATACACCAGCCTCTCTGATGATGCCCTCCCTCCATCATACTCAGAGGAATGGACTTGTCTTACATCCACCTAATAAAAAATAATTTATTTATCCCTAAACATATATGTATGCATAAAATACTATTGTATAAACTAACAAACATAATTATCATGTGCAGAATATAAAAGTACAAATAACCCCATAGCTAAGCAATCATTAAAATTAAGTAACATATAACTATCACATAATCATCATATGAAATAAATCTTAATAAATAGTAGTTAACCATAATAATCTATGAATCAAAAGGTTATTAAGCTTAGAGAAAAATTAGGATACAACACATTTACATTGACTAATGAAAGTTTTACAATATAAAATATAATAATCAAAGAGAAAGTAGCAAACTTGGATGCAAATGCTAAGTATTTTTTCATTTCTAAATGTTTTTAAGTTATAAGAAATTTTGAAATTAATGTGATGGGGAGTTAGCTATAAGAAGTAATTATAAAGCAATCTATGGATAGTTTTAGGTAGTTTATGTTGAAATATATTTGTATTGGTGATGTTACTAGCTTGGTATTTGGGCCTACTCCCTCACTTCACAATCCCATAGAAATAAGAGTGTTTGTTAATTTTCCAATATATATCATCAACCACATGTTTATACTTGTCTAGAAAACCAGTTGGCTTCTCCCTTGGTGATGAAATCCAAGTAGGTAGACCTTAGGAAGAAAAATGTTTAACTTTTTGAAAGAGATTTTAAAGTGTGTCCAAAAGAGAAAAATAGTGTGACTAAATTGGTAAATTGAAAAACCACATAATTAGTCTATTTTTGTTAGCATATAATCAACTAAAATGAAAATTAAACTAATTACTAGCAAAATAGGTTAATTCATTTCACTATGAAGATTATAGAGTCGATTTAAGTGACACCATATACAAATAATATAGATTAGAGTCAATAGGGTTGCTACTATTCTATAGAGGCAAGATCCAGAATAACACATTCAAATAGGTTGATAGTTGATTATAGAGAGAAGACATGATACAAAATTGTATTGAGCTAGTTGACATAGTTTGTTGTAGGGTTATAGTTTTATAGACTACAAACTTGTGAAAAATAGTATTGTAAATGAAAAACCAAAATGATAGTGAAGGTAAGAATGAACCTTGGTGGTTTTTAAGGTGCTTATTTTTAATAAATTATGTTTTATTTCTCAAGTTTTGATTAAATATTTTATGAATAGAGTCAATTGGTTTGATGTAGTCTACAAAACTTAGATGCTAAAAAAGAATCTGTGAACAATGTCAATTAGCGTGACTATGTCTATAAACCTATATGTTGAAAAATAAGAACTATGAATAGATTCGATTGGCTCGACTATGTATGAAATCTTTTAACTAAAATATAATACTATGTTGAGTTGATCGATCTAGTCACCTATATTTGGAAAAGATCTACACAAACATAACATAGTCATTTTGGAGTGACTATGTGTTAAACCTACACATAGATTGTTAGACTATATTGACAAATTCAAAACATAACTAAAAAAATAAAAATATATAATATGACAATAAAATGAATGCATGAAATAAAAACTACAAGGTTTTGATTCATGTCGAGCTCACCAAAATGTGTACAATGGAAAATGTAGTTGATCTATTAATCAATCCTATCTTAGAGAAGATAAATCCTACTTACACATTCAATTATTGATACATTATATATTTGAGGTCATGACCAAGATGGATATGTTATACCTAACTAAGGGATATCTTACCATAATAATATCACTAGAGAGGGTTCCAAAGCCTCTAGTCAAACAACACTATACAATAAGCCTAAGTAGGTCTTATGTTTTCATAATCACTAAATAAATGATATATATATTAAAATTTAATCTAGTTCTCACCAAATCTTATGGCACAAATTTGGGGTAATAAACATAAAAAGTAAACATGCATAGATTAACTCTAATTAATCTATGTATAGATATAACCCTAATGGAAGGAGAGTAGTATATTTAAAATACATTACTTATGCTATTTATATCTACTAAAATAGATGAGGAAATTTAGAGATACTTACCATGAATATGAACCCATTGAGACTCAATCTCTCCTATGGACAAAGTTGTTTCATGAGAGGTTTTATAATTTGTGAGGATAACTACGATAGGCCTATGCATCCAAGACTTTTATGCAAGACAAGATTATTATCCAAGTATAGAACCTAAGTAATGACTCCTCAAGTATAATGGTTGAACATAAATTTGTAAAGAAGCACAAATGGATAATTAACTTTGTTGTCTATAATAAACTCCAAAATGAATGTGTATATATAGTTTAATCTAACCCTAAAACTTTTTGAAAGTTTGGCTGACAGGGTAAGCCCAATCAACCCTATATCATTAATTTATAAAATTAAATTAGGTCTTGATCTAGTTATGCCAAGGTTGACCTAGACCCATAGCATGCAAATATCAATTAGAATATAGAGGCAGCCTAAGATGATCTTATTTGATAAATGTCAAAAAGGCTTTAAGTCTTAGGCAAGGGCTAAGTAAGTAAATAAATTGATTATAGGAGTGTGTAATAGAAGTTTCAAAGCTTAGGGAAGTGTATAGGATAAGTTTGTATTAACTACAAGTGGTGGTATAGGATAAAACAATCTTAAAAAGCACTAATGGTCTGCCCACCCCTTTTCTAGTACATCCTTTAAGGTATGCACATAGAGAGATTAAGACTCGACGAGTTCCTACAAGAGAGAAAGTATCAATAATTGATAATGAAAATATTAAGTGTATACATAATGTACCATTTCCACTTATCCAACCATGATTCAAATAATGTAAAATATCCAAATTAAGGTTTCAATGCTTTACGTATTCTAAAAATACCAAAAAAATAAATAAAAACTTCAAAAATCTAAAATACGTTCAACATTTATGTATCTTATTAGATCCTTGTAATATATGTTGTTGGTTCCATGTTGGTAGATAGCATATCAGTATTTCCTATATACACATGTTTCACACATCTTTTGAGTGTGATATAGGCATACATAGATACATGATATATGTACTTTTTGATGTTGGGTTTTCCCTCTACTCATGTCACAAAGACATTAGGGGCATCCACCCCTAAGATCACAATACATCCAAGTTATATCATTATATGAGCACCTTAAATTATCATATCTTATCTCATATATGTACTTACATATGCCTTTATCCATTCTTATATCTTTCACAATGTACTTCATATGCTATGTACTTTACATTGTTTACTAACACATATGATCCATGGACTAGTATGTTATGTTTATGTTGGTTGTTTATGCTTTAATTTATGCACTTCCTTGAGTGTCTTGTATTGATATTGTATTTCTTATTTGATCATTTGAATATGATCCATATTGTGTGGCACATGTGCCTTTTTTTGCTTCTTTGACATTTAAATATGTCATTCTTAATTTTGTGGACATTTGACTAAGTTGTGTCTCTTTGATTTTGTAGTATTTGAACATGTCCCTTATTTGTAGTCTCCTTGGATAATTATGTTTTGATTTGATTTTGAGTGTTCTTGTTCATGCACTTGATTACTTTTTGATCTTGTATTGTAACTATCTAGATGTTTCCATGATCTACATCATGCATCTTAGGAATTGGTAAAATCACATTCTTCAAGATTTAATGATATATCTACCTAGACATGTTCCTTTTATATGTTACATGCTACTTTCACAACTTAAATGGTTATATTATCTTTCTGAGTTAAAATATCTACTAATTTATAATTCTCCTCACCTAAAAATGGGGTACATATCAGTGGGGGAATGTCATAGAGGCATGAATTTAAAATTGCTTCACAAATTCATATTCAAATCGGGGCATGTTCTAAAAACATGTTCTCCATATTTTAAAAAATTTCAAATTTAGTGGGGGCATTTTTTTTAAACGTGTTTTCAACACTTATTAAATATTCAACATATCTAGATGATAGTGGGGGCATGTTTTGGGAACATGTCCTCCACATTGGCATTTATATTAGTTTTCATATTACTCCATATATATTAGAGGAATGTTTTGGAAACATGTTCTCCAAATTTATACCAATTCTCAAATTTAGATTATAGTGGAAGCATGTTTTGCAAACATTTTATCCACACATACGCCAATTTTTAGTTTTATACAATAGTAGGGGCATGTTTTGGAAACATGTTTTCCACACTTACATAGTTTTAAATTAGCTAAAATCATAGTTATATGATTTAGATACACATTTATGGGGGAGTTATATACATTAGTATCATTTTTATACATAGTTTTATTATGATACATATATAAGGTGCATATTTTATGAAATGTGAACATAATATTACAAAATCAAATCAATTTTAGGTTTCAAACACTTTTAGGGACTGTGATCACCCACCAGTTTAGACTTTTATAGATTGTATTGAGCCAATCTACTGTAGTAGTTGGTTCACTTTTAGGTATGGTTTAGGTGATTAAATCACTCAATATTTCTAATTTTATAGGTTATAATTGATTATATCATCCAAAATCACAATTTTAATAGTGTGAGTTGACTTGTTTCACTCATACTCACAAGGTTATAAGTATGATTGGGTTATATCATTGAGCTAATCTCAACTATCAAGTGGTAACTCATCTTTTCTCTAAATGTGGGGGCACATATCTTTGAATATTTATCTATCTCTTTAGATATATGCACTTTATATATTTATTTTTGTCCTAATGTCATTTTTAGTGATTCATAATTATACATATTTTTAATTAAATTACTAAAATGTAAGGTAGTTACATCGATACATAGGTATACTTCTAAACATTATTTTCTTTAAATTTCAATCATTTCAATGCTTTCACTTTCAAGTTATATTCATTCATTATGTACTGTAACATTCTCTTTGTTTCAAGTCAATGACTAAAAATTCACCCAAGTTGGACTCAATCAAAGACAAGGTGTGTTATACACACTTAGGTACACATTTCTTCTCCTTTATACTAACAATTTAATTACTATATTAAAGGGGGGAAATGTAAAACTATTTTTGAACTGTATATAACCTTAGTCTTGTACACTTAGAAAATACATATCATGGATGTACCTTCAACTTCTAGACCTTTTCCACTGCTAAAAGGATCATATGCATTATCTCTTTATGCCTAATCACTTCTCTCTTTGTCTAACCAATGTTATTTTAATGACTCAAGACTTTTATCATACCATTATGTTATAAACCTAATTATCTTCCATCTCTACAAGTTTTGGACCTGCACCTATTTTCTAGCTAATCGAACACTTGTGTCCTAGTCAGATGTGTATATTGATGCAAGTGTCTTATTTTAGCGTAAGTGTCTAGTGCCCTAAAGTCATATAATTTTTAATGTAAACATATTCCTATGATTTCCTTAAGTTATTTAATTTGAGATATTTTCCAAAAATAATGTTATAAATATTATATCAACCCTCATTCATTCACCACCTAGTACAAACCTAGCAACTTCTTACCTGCTCATAAGGCTACCTAACATAGAATTAAAAACACTTAATTAAGAACTCAAGTGAGAAAATATTACCTATTTTATCATATTTTCATATTATTCATAGGGATTACATGTCTACAAGTCTAAATTACTAAAGGATCATTTCATGAGCCATATTTATTATGTTATAATGTAGGTCATTATTGTACTTGCTTATCACATATTACATGATTCACACAAGCCAACATGTAGGGAGAACTACATAATTCTAAGGCCCTTTTTGGAGTATTATCTATGTAGGTAATATTCATTGGCATAGGGGTCTTTTGAGTATTTTAACATCATTTACTAACTATAGACATCTAATTCCTAACATCATTTGTGTTGAAATTGTCTATCTTACTCGAATTGCACTCAAATGCACATTTTAGGTCAAAATCACTAAAACACCCTAAATGGTTTGAAATTGTCATTTACAAGTTTTGTTTTAGGTCAAAATATCCCTAAATGGGGCAATGCATTTTATGTGATTCCTAACTTTAATCAATTTATTACGAGTTAAAATGATGATTTTGCTTTTTTGTGCTTTGGATCACTCTTTTCTTCTAATTCATTAGTACACATCACGTACCTTTGTTATTTTTTGTTGGCAATGTCCTAAATGGGAATATAGTTCCAATACATTTAAAATCACCTTATAATTCTTCTTGAGTTAAATTATGAACCAGTAATATGACTTTCTAATCATTTGATTAATTAAGGGCCAATTTCCAAATAATTACATAAATGTTGATTAATATTATTTAAGGATAATTAATCCAAATCAAGATCTTAAATGGATTTTACATGGAAGTTATTGAATATTTATTTTTATAAATTGATTGCAATTAATTATATCACCTAATGACATCATTTCTTAAAAAGGCATCCCTAGGCCATAAATGCATAAAATATCTAAATCATGGCCTCCCATGCCTCATTAATGCATCCCACACCTCATTAATGCCCCATCTTTCAAAATCATTATGAGATCATTTATTGATTTTATCCTCAAAAATTGAATGTATTCTTGTCCACACATCTTGATCTCAAGATGGATGCTCATAATTCATTCTGACCATTTTGAAAATCTATAAATAGAAGAGCCATGAACATCATTTTTAAGCTCAAGTATTGCAACATTATAATGCTGAAATATCTCCATAACTCATTTTTGTTTTGATTATTAATATTTAGATTAGCTTCATTTGATAGGCAAATTAAATAGTTACATTTCATGAACCTAGGTTTTATGGAGTGTTCTTGAGGCATTGGAGGAGTTTGTCACCATTATTGATAAATACAAGGATGATTGATTAAGGGAAGAACATGATTTTGAGATGATTTTGATAAATGTATTCACTTAATAAGGTAATGGTTTAATTTATTTCATTTGTATCTTTTTGTTGTTAGCAAACCCCACATAAATAGATTACCTTGATTTAGTTAGTTCTCTATGAATTTTTCTTTGATTTCATGGACTAATGCCTGAATAATCACTTATTTTAATCCACTCTACATTTTTTCATGCCCAATGGGACCACACTCCATTAATTAGATCAATAAGTACCTACAATCAACATACTAACCATTTCTTTGTAGGATCTTGGAGTGTGGAAGCTAAAAAAAGTGAAATTTTTGAGTTAAAGTCTATTTTTCTAGAAGTCACATTTTCAGCCTCTAAATTATAATCCCATAACTCACATAGTCATGGGATTATCAACTCAAGTCATGGGATTGTGACCCCAACCTGATCTAACCTGACTTGACCTAACCTGACCCAACCTGACCTAACTTGACTCAACCCAACCTGACCTGACATAAATAGTAAGATTGTGACCCCAACCTGACCTGAATTAACCTAACCTAACTTTACCCAACTTGAATAGTGGGATTGCAACCCCAACTAGTGGTATTATGAACCTGATCAATCTGACCCAACCCAACTTGACATGAATAACAATATTGTAACCCTAACTAGTAGGATGGTGACCTTGACCTGACTTGACCTGCATTGACCTTACCTGACCTGACTTGAATAGCAAGATTGTAACCTTGACTAGAAGGATTATGACCCTAACCTAACTTGAATAGTGGGATTATAACTTAGATTAATGTTATTCTAACCCTAACCTAACCTAACTTGACCTAACCAAAATAGTAGGATTGTAACCCTAACTAGTGAGATTGTGACCCTAACCTGACCTCACCTAAATAGTAGTACTGTGGAATCAAGTTATGGGATTATCAACCATAGTCATGGGGTTAAACTAGGGAGTAGTGGGTTTTCACTGTGTGAAAAACTTGAGAGCTTATTTTACAAAGTTATTTGCACAATCTTATAAGTGCTTCAAAGTAAGCAGTCCTAATCTTGTTTTTTCAGGTTGGAAGGTTAGTTTGGGAAGATTAATTTAGGTATTTTTAACTAATCATACACTTAAATTTAGTTTTTTAAAAATAACTTGGTTAAAATCATGCACACTTCAAATTTAGTGCCTAAAAAAAATTTAGCATGTTAAGTCTCGAACACTTCAAACTTTGGGCTTAAAATGAACATAGGTGATTATTGATTCATATAGTCTTTTTTGGTGTAATCTTTAAAAGTTCACAACTTAAATCCAAGGGGATAAAATAACACCAACACACTTGTTAATTAAATTCTTTAAAATTGAACACATTTTCAAAGTTTTTATTTAATAGACGATTGCTTAATTAGTTTTATTTGGCAAAAATAAAGATTATGCATGTATGCTCTCCCATCCATCCCCTCTAGGGAACTTTTTGGATCAATAGTGTTGTCTTTATCACAAAGTGACTTAGTCAAAGGCATGAAAGAGATGTTGTGAAGGCTTTCCTCATAAATTTTTTGAAGGCTCTCCTCAAGGACCTGCATGGATTGAGTGACCTAGAAACAACCTTTAAAGCTCTTTCACTTGTAATTTATTTTCATTGTATATTGGATTATGATGGGGACTTCATTACCTCCCATGAGTTCTTTATGGAATCCTTGACCCAATAATTCATCTCCTAGAATTTTCTTCAACCCCTCTCCATAGGTGGGTATATAAATTGGGATCACCCCACTAAGATAAAAGGTTTAAGTGGTTAAACATTTTCCTAGCACTGGAGCTAAGCTTTGGATGTATGATCATGTTGGACATTACACTACACTAAGAAAGAGACAAATGTAGTGGTTGTAAAATGGCAAGACAATTTTACAACAAGCCATATGATGTAGACCCAATTAATGTGTTGTTTCTCTTGTTTACTGATGTGAAAGTCGGTAGACATGGGATCCATCTAGAAACATTTGAAAACCTGCTATTTTAATTAACCCCACTTTGCCATACCTTGTTAGTTTATGGTTTAAGATGATTATTTAGTTAATTTATCTTTATCTTAGATTACTTGGTCTTGTTTTGGGTCAAACTTACTTGTTAATATAAACATCATATACCAAAACACATTGTCCTCAAATTTCTTAAACAAGAAGGTGTTATGTTATCCAAGTGAAAATCATATTTTTATTGTTCAAATTGTCATCATGAACATTGTGTCATCATTGGTATAATTGGTGTAGTTATGCTTCCCATTTGAGTCTAAATCATTTTCCAAATTATCTTAAAGTGCCTCACTGATAATTCACATTCAAAATTGAGTCTTTCTAAGTTTTAAGGGTTGATGTGTTAAATTAGGTTCTCTATTTGCACATTAAACTTATTTTAACTTGGGTTCTAATTTCTATTTTTTTAATTGAGGGTCATTTATAGACTCATCATCACATTATCATATTGGTGGAATTAAATCATGTTGTTCATCACATGTACTTTAACTCCTACAACACATCTTATACTACCCTTCCTATGACCATGTGGTAGCATTGTGTTGCCCATTTGGTTTTAGTTTTATACTTACAAATTTTTTCATGTTTTCACATCATGAGTTTCTTAGTTTGAATTATCTTCTTCATAATTTGAAGAGATTTATTCTAGTTTTCTAGTGTCAACTCAATGAAGTTAAACTAGATTTTATGGTATTAATGTATCACAAATGTCTACATTTTAGTGTGCAAGTCACAATCTATATTTTTGAGTTATCATACCTGCTTCCAATCTATATAATTTGGAATTTACCAAAAGTTAAGTAAATTTGTGAATGAAATCTTCTAATTATGTGTGGTTCCAAGACACCCTCATTTTTATAGTCTCTTTGGTACCTTGGTCATTTTTTAAAAGAGAAGATTAAAATCATACCTTATTTATAACATTTGTAAAACATTGATATAGGTCTAGTCAAATGTAGAGAAAAAAAAATTTAGACATGACTCAAAGGCTCATTTGTAGTGGGGTCCCTTATGGTCCTAGCTATGAGGATGAGAAATATTATGATGGTAAAGACAATTATGTTGTCTTTGAGTACATCCCTACAATATTAGGATCTAAGGAAGAATATAATGAATATCAACACCAAGAGAGGTAAGATGAAACACGTCTTAGGTTGATAGAATCAGGTGCTAGATTACCCTCATATTTTCCCATGGAACTATTGTATACCTTAGTTATAGAAGAGGAAAGACAATGGAAAGAGAAAGATTTTTCAAAATTAGACATACCTTCTTCTTCTAACAAAGGTAAATAAATGTTTACAGAGTCACAACCCATAAATTTAGATCTTATAGCAAAGATCAAAAAAATAAGTCAATGATATATTGATCAGCTTATCATAGACTTAATTGACTCATTAATTTCTACTTAAATTGAAAATGATACTTTGAAAGAACAAGAAAATGTGGTTAAGAGTACATAAAAAGCATTTGTTGAGAACATAATAGTGGTAGATCAAGGTAACCTAAATGAACAATTAAAGATGTAAGAGATACTGCAAAATATTCCCTTAGAAATAGAACACACATTCTTTAACCATCATGAACCTCTTGTCACTTTACAAAATTAGAGACCCAAACATTTAGTTTGTATTGAGGAGATCCCTCAAGATAATTTGGTTAGTTCATCTCAACCAACATAGAAATTGGTAAATACACAAATAATTTCCCAAAATCAATAAAACACTTGCCAATCAAGATAGCCAAATTTAGGGAATGTTTTACAATACAATAATAAATGGCATAACTAATTGACTCTGAAATCAAATCAAAAAAAAATTCATAAAATGTAGGGTTTACATCCTTCATAAATCCACACAATAATAGGGGTACATTTCACCCCAACAACAACAACAACAGGGGCACATTCCACCCTAATATAAAAATCAAGGGCACATACCACCCCAACAACATCATAACCAATCCATGAATGCACCAAACATATAAGAGTGGAACTCCATGAAGGAGATTGTGAAATAATTAGATATGAATAACAAAGTCAAGAAGTATAAATTTGATGAGATATGTCCATATCCATTTGATTTTACCATTATCCAAACCCCCTTTCCACCTCATTTTAAGGCACAAAAATTTTATAATATAAAGGAAAGGGAGACCCACTTGAGCACATACATGCATGTTTTATTTTATGCCAAGAGGGTGCTTATAGTAGCGAGTACTTACTATGACTATTTCCATAAAGTTTAGTGGGATAGGCTCTTGATTGACTACTCAATTTACCCAAAGGATTAGTTCTATATTGGAATGACTTATCAAAAAAGTTCATTAACCATTTCTCTTACAACATAGAACATGAAGTAATCACTGTTAACTTGTGTAAATCCAAATAATGTGATGGTGAAAGTTTTGACTCATATCTACAAAGATGGAGAGAATCGGTGGGTCACTTTTAGAATATCTTTCCAAATAGATAGTTATCAGATATATTTTCATAAAAATTACATCTTGAGGTTATGTACTATCTACGTATATCTTGTGCTAACTCATTCGAGGAAATTATCAATAACGGGATACATATTGAGAAGGATCTTATTACTAAGGGTCTTGTAAATATTTTTCACAAGGCCAAACTTCAAATCAGGCCCAATCATCTACACAAAATGTTTCACAAGATAAGCCTAAGGGATCTAACAAGAACAAGAACATGGTTGGAAATTTGATGACCAAAACAAGGCATGTAGAAATGATGTAGGCTCTACCACCCCTTAATGTACAAATAGCTCCCCGTAATCTACCACCTAATTAGGAGAACTGGTTGAAATAGTGCTTCATAAACTCATAACAAAAAAATTGATTGTATGTCCAATATCAAGGCCATTTCTTCATGGTCAACCAAAATAAGAATGGTACAAAGAGAATGAGTGGTGTGACTTCCATCATGCAGTTGGTCATAGTTCATACCATTTTCTCCAATTATGACACATCATTGAATACTTCATTAAAAGTGGTGAACTGGAAAGTAAGTTGGCCCCTAATCAAGACATAAATTAGGATATGGAGATTTAAAAGGACCCCTTTCCTTGACATAATCCACCACCACCAAGAAAAAATCAAAACCAATGTCATAATTAAGTATAGAGGTAGAATCAAAACCAATATCAGGGTCAAAATCGTAGTGAGCATAATCAAGAGCATAATGCCCATACTAACAATTTGGCTTATAACAACATGTCATACAACTATAATAATATTATGGTTCACATTTTTTATACCCACATTGCCACTGTCATTATGAAACCATGTGGGAAATATCATGTTCTTCATAGTATCAGACCCATCATTATAGGGTCAACACCATCTCCATTAGTAATACTGCATCAAGTTCACACAATGTAGCTATAACTCTATTTATATAGGTTACTATTTTTGAACAATAACACCCTTATTCTAAATATAAAGGATCCTCATCAACTCAAAACTATATCAATATCACTAGATGCCTACAAGTCACCATCTAAGGCCCTTTGCCTTATTTTAATTATAATGGCTCCTTACCACCTCTAGGTTATGCAGTCACAACTAGATGCACATGAGTCACCATCCAGGGCCCTTCACCCACTTCTTCCATGAAAATAAATGAGAACATTATGCCAATATTCCTAAAGCCAAATACCATTCCAAACAAGGCTAAAAAACTTTAATCCATAATTGAAAAGCCTTATAGTCTAGTGGACTAATTGAATAAAACCCTTACATAGATTTCCATATTGGAACCCTTGCAGATATTTGACATCCATAAAACTATTCTAAATAACCTTTTAAAATAACCCATTATGCCTAATGATATAAATCCTAATTATATTTAGAACCTATTTATATATTTGTCTTCATTTTTACAAATCACATTTGACCAAAAAGACATGTCCACTCTTGGCCCAAATCACAATAACCCATTATACATTGAGATAATCATTGCAGATCATAAGATCAAGAAAGTTTTTATAAACAATGTTTTGGGGTTTAACATCATATCTCTTAAGTTGGTACAATTATTGGGATACACTAACGAAGACATTCAACCAAAAATTATTACAATCAAGGCTTAAGACAATGCTAAAAGGGAATCTTTAGGCACAATCTAGTTATCAGTCATGGTTGCATTTGTTTCTCACCACACATTATTCCATATTATGGATATTGAAATTCCTTATAACATAATTCTTATTCATCCTTAGATCCATGAAGTATAGGTCATTATTTCCACCCTCCATTAGTGCCTTAATTTTCCCCATGATGAGATCAAGGTTAATATTCCCATTAATCAGTAGCCATATCAATATTATAAACACCTTGAGGCTAAATTCCATAATTATAACTATTGCCTAGGTTATAAATTTATTGTGAAGAACAAATCCATAGTTTTCAATCCATATCCATCCAATTATATTGACCCTAGTGATATAGCTTCTACTTTGGCTGATCCATTTCCTATAGCTCTTATGAAGTAGGTTGTTATTAAAGATGTGGGCATTTCCACATACCATTCAAAGGAAACCTTCCATGTTCTAAAGTTTCTTGAATCCCTTAAAACATATAGTAAGCCTAAACCTTCATAGACTCCTAATGAACCTAGCTAGATTTGGCAACCAAAAAAGAAACAACAAAAACCATTGGTGGTTTTTGTACCTACTGTTGCACCAAAGAAAGATCACAAGGATTTTATCAAGGGAGATTGGTTATATTTTGAAGGCCTTGCTAATTCTTTCTAGAATACAAAGTATCCAATTACTAATTAAATCATTAATCATCTTAATTATATAGAAAAAGGCCTTGGACCATCAGTGCAAGGAATCCTAGAACCCATATCAGTTGGATTAGTTAATTAGAATCATGGTCTTAGATATATACTACATGGGGGTGACCTCATGAGTTTTGATAGTGACTCTTCTAAATTTACTAGTGATGAGACTCTTGATAGTGATGTAGCATCCCATTATAGCCTTTTTGATGATCTTGCTAACATAGACCTATTTGCTTCAAATGCCATTTTAACCTTAACCATTAGAGTTTCCCATCTTAAAATAAGAACCCATTTTATTGGTGCTTCCCTTCCTGAAGTAGAACATCATATTTGTACCATTAGATATTCTCATCCTGAAGCAAACCCTCATTATTCCTTATGCCTCTACCATCTTGAACTCATTGATTGGGACCAACAAGATTCAGTTATACACCTCATTGAGTTTCAAAGTGAAGAATCAATTTAAAAATACATAAGCCTAAGAGACGGATTGCCCATTGGTAATCATAAACAAGTCTTTGATTTTTCATTGGATCTTTCTACCTAATTTGGAGAGCAAGCAAACTTTCTTGGTCATTGTAAAGAATAAACATTGAGAAATTTAGGTGAAAACCTCTTTCAGGTGCTCATTGATCTGGGAAAAAGTAAAGAAAAAGACAATCCTTATAGTGAAAACCTATTTTAAATGATCTTAAGTGGGAAAATTTGATCATCCATTTAGGACATAGAAGGTCCATCTATCCCAAGTTCTATATCTAGTACAAACAACTCTTCATAACAATAATAAATGTTTGAGCATATTTATATTGAGTTTCCAAAGTTTTTTGTGGCTTGGCCTTTACCTGAGATGGTGGATTTTGATTCATCATATTATCCAAAAATTTGGGAAGAACAATAAAAATATATGGTATAATAAGATGATCACGATCATACCTTGCCTATAATTCTAGAAGATGGATCCATACTCCTTATGGAAAACATGAAAAAAGTGAACCTAGGAACCTATGAGGATACCAAAATTATTTATCTTGAAGATTCCCTTATTTAAGAAGAATGTGAACAAATTATATCCCTCCTAATGGATTATATTGGCATTTTTCCATGGGCATATTATAACATGCCAAGCTTAGACCCAGACTTGGTTATGCATCACCTTGTTGTCCATCTCGATGATAAACTATTCAAACAACAATTAAGGAAGATGCATCTATGCATCACCCTATCAATTAAAGTAGAACTAGAAGATTTTTTAGGAGTAGGATTTATTGGGCCACTAGATTATTTTGAATAGATCTCAAACATAGTCCCAATGAATAAAAATACCCTAGGTATACATATTTATACTAATTTTTGAGATATCAACAAAGCATAACCCAAAGATGATTTTCGTCTACCTAATATTTACATGATCATCAACTCAATAGCTAGGTATGAGATGCTATCCTTAATGGATGGACCTTTTGGATACAATCAGATCAAGATAGCCCAAGAAGATCAACACAAAACTATGTTCACCACTCCTTGGGGAACATTATGTTACAAAGTCATACCATTTAGCTTGAAGAATGCTTGAGCCACATATCAATGTGCCATGACTGACATCTTTGATGACATGATACATAATATTTTTGAGGACTAGGTTTATGATATACTAATAAAATCAAGAATAAAAGCTAGACATCTTGATGTTTTACAAAGAATCTATGACAGGCTTCATGATTATAAAGTTTGCCTAAATCTTAAGAAGTGTGTCTTTAGAGTCACATCAGGGAAATTGCTAGGTTTTATTGTATCACAATAAGGGATAAAATTTTACCCTACAAAATTCAAAGCTATTGTGGAAATGCCTCCACTAAACAATCTTAAATAGCTATGAAGCCTATAAAGAAAGATCCAATCTATATGCAGGTTCATTTTTTAATTGGCAACAAAGTGCCAACCATTTACCCACCTTTTGAAGAAAGGGGTAACTTTTCAATGGGATGAATATTGTCAAATAATATTTATAAAAATCAATACATATTTGGCTAATCCACCAGTATTGAGAACACCAACACCTAGAAAACCATTACTTCTTTACATATCAATGGCAGAGCATGTCCTAGGGGCACTTTTGGCCCAAAATGATGATCAAGGTAAAGAACATGTAGTCTATTATCTAAGTCTCACTTTGGTGGATTATGAATATAATTATACACCTATTTATAAGGTGTGGTTGGTTATAGTTTTTGCTACTCATAAATTATGACATTATATGCTAAACAACAAAACTATTATCATCACCAAGGTGGAACCTCTCAAGTTCCTCTTATCCAAATCAGCTCTTCAAAGATGTATGGCCAAATGGTTTATGCTCTTAAGTTATTTTGACATTAAGGACTAGAATTAAAAGGTAATCAAAGGGAAAGTAATTGATAACCAACTTATAGAAGCCCCTATTTTAGATACTCAACCTCTCAAATTTGAATTCCCAGATGATTCTATTATGACAATAGAATAAGAATCACAGGACTTGAACCATGGAAGTTATACTTTTATGGCTCTTTTACATCCCATGGATCTAGAGTCAGTATATTTTTTATTACACCATAGGGGGATCTTATTCCCAAATCATTACATACATAATTTCATTAAATGAATAATATGGTTGAGTATGAGGATTTGATTTTAGGGCTTCACTTTTCCATATAGTGGGATATTCAGAGTTTAAAATTATATGGTGATTCTCAATTAGTCATCAATTAGACCACTAATTAGTATCAAATCAGAGATGACAAGTTTTTTACTTACAATTAAATAGTTGATAATCTCAAAGGTCATTTTAAATCTCTATTGTTTGAATAAGTTCCAAGAGTAAACAACAGATCTGTTGATGCAATGGTGATGATTGGTTTCATGTTGTAGATAGATGATAGTGCTAAAGAGTATTAGTTCCTAATTGAAAATATTCTACAACATACACATGTCTTGCCAAATTTAGAGAGGGTATAAAATATTACTGGTCCTAATCCCCCACCTAAATTACCCTAGTTCCAAGACTTTTAAAAACTACTTCCATGATTATGTTTTCCCAACCAACCATTCCAATAACCAATATAAACTCTTCCATCATCGCTTAACATGTTATACGCTCCTAGGAAATGCTTTATCATAAAGGTTATGATGGAACACTTCTTCATTATTTATCTTTAGGAGAATCCAAACTAGCTTTAAAGGAGACTCATGAAGGAATGTGTGGGGCCCACACTAATAGTGTAGTCTTAACAAAGAAGCTCCTCAAAATAGGGTACTATTAGCCCAAAATGGAGACTGATGCTTAAAATTATGTAAAGATGTGTGTCCCTTATCAGCAACATGGTAACTCGATACATGTATCTTTTTTACCACTATAGATGATCACAACACCATGGTCATTCTCAATATGGAGCCTCAATCTCATTGGGAAAATTAACCCCACATCTTTAGATGGCCATAAGCATATCCTAACTGCTATTGAGTATTTTACTAATTGGATTGAGGCCATTCTTCTCACTTACATTACTGAGAAATAAATTTCCAAATTCATCCATTACCATATCATCTGTCAATATGGCATCGCCACTCATATTATATATGATAATGGTGGATCCTTTGTAAACCAAGATGTAAAATATCTTTGTAAAAAATTAAGGATCAAGCACAAGAAATCAACTCCATATAACTTGTAAGGTAATAGACCAGTTAAGGGATCAAATAAAACCATTGTATCCATCTTAAAGAAGATTATCAATGACATTGGCCATAATTAGCACTTACAAATCTTTCCTACCCTCTAGGCTTATAGAACTAACCATCGAACCCCAATAGGAGCCACTCCATACTCCCTTGTCTATGGCATAGAAGATGGTATCCCAATTGAGATCAAGATACCATCTTTGAGAGTATAATTAGAACATATTGAAGATGATGAGGACTATAGAGTCTCAAGGCTAAAAGAACTAGAACTTCTTGATGGTAAGTGTTTGGTTGCCCTAGAAAACTTATAGGCCTATCTGAATAGATTATAGATAAGCTAAAACAAGAACATTCTCCCTTAGGAGTTTGAGATTGGTGATTTAGTTTTGAAAGAGAAACAAAATAACACAAATTATAAATGAAAAAATAAAGTTAAGTTTTAGCCTAATTGGTTGGGACCATATGTCATCACAGTGAACTATGGATTAGGGGCATATTAACTAGCTAAACTAAATGGTGAAGAACTTTTAGAGCCCATGAACATCATGCACCTTAAGAATTTCTATGCCTAAAAACCTTTGAACCATTGTCTACAAGACCCCTAAATTTGGGGCAACTTTTGCTAAAGTAATTTTATCCTACCATTTTATCTTACCTTGAACACATTTTATACTACCTTGGACTACTCTTTTTGATTTTGGATAGTGAAGGCTTTTAACCATTATCACTCTGAACACATTTTATCATATCTTAGACCATTATCTTTAAGAAACATATTCTTTGTACCATTTTTAAAAGAGAACCCTATTCTTTATCCCACCCTAGACCGTTCATGTGTTGGACCCTATTCTTTAGACCATTCTCTTGGAGAACCATATTCTTTGTTATGTCTTGGGCATGTTGTAAGCTTAGACACTTTTATCCCTCAACGAATTATGATGTTAATTATGTCTTATTAATGAATTCAACACTAGTTCTAAAAATTAGTTCATCCAAGATAGTATTTTGTACATTTTGCTATAGATAAGTGAACAAGAACTCCAATTTTTCTTAGGATCTCTACCTGCCACATGGTTCTTTAAATTGATTTCATGTTGCACACTTTTCTATATTATATTTTCTAGTCTTTGTAGGCATTGATGTGTTTTTAGTATCCCTCACTCTTTTCAATTTGTGAGAATGTGATGTTGAAGCTAGCTTTATCTATTATTAGAACTATCAATTAGTTTCTTGGTCCATTATTTATATCCATGAAGGTCGTTGCATCTGACTTAGTTGTTTTATTATAACTTCTACTCTTAGATGAGCATATCCCTGACTATATAGTCCTACCTTGTGCATATTTTATCCTAAAAATACCAAAAACATTAGATAATGAATCCATAAAATAAAAAATATATCTTATGCTTTTATGCATTCTTTTCCTCATGCTCTTGCCATTTTTCAAGCATTTTATCCTACTGACTTTCCACTATGTAAGTCAGCTTGTTCCTTGCACTTTCCATTTTGCAAGATTATTTTCTCTCATCCCACCACTTTACCATTGTGCAAGACCAATTTAATTTTTCAATTTTTCCCTTTTCTTCTAAAACATTAATCATATGTTTATGGTCATCATCATGTCTTCTATCCTAATTCTTGGGAGAACTACATTTGTCCTAAAGTTCATGTTGGAACATGTGTCCATTAAACTATATAGGAAACATCCACTTGTCTTATACATCTTAAGTTAGCTCAATCAACCCCTTCCTTTTCTTATCTTCCCCCATTTATTTTATCATTGTTCCTCTTCAATTAGGGAACACCTATTGTGTCCTTGTTATTTGCTATATTGTGGTGGAAAGTAATGCCTCTACCACATGTGCATGAACAATTATATTTAAACTACACTAACCTGATTTTTATTTGTGTGTGTTTATTTGAGTTTTCTTTGTGTTTTTTTGTGTTTTTGCACCTCTTTTTATTTCTTCTCCTTTTCTCCTTTTATTACTTCATTTCTCATCTTGGTCTTGTGTTTCCCTATATGCTTTTTCTTATCTCTTTTATGTTTCAGAACATATTGATGATTCACATGGATCTTGATTATTTATATATTGATCCTATGTTGTTAAGTTATTCTTAGACCATTTTATTTATTTGATTATTATTGGTGTTTTGTTTTTATATTTGATTTTGCTTTTCTCTTTTGTGTTCAAGAATGTCTTGATGGCCCACATAGATCTTGATATCTTGATCTTATGTCATTCAGATGTCCTTTTCATTTTCAAACATTCATGTTCTTACTTTACTCTTGATTGTTCATATCTTGATTTTATGTTTGGTTCATTTATGTTTATCCTTTTCTTTGTCTTTGCTTTTTTGTTTAAATGTAAATAGTTTTAACTTTGGTTTTGGTCACTATTTTACCATTATCCTTAGTTATAGGTATTCACATTTGAACCAGCTCAATGTAATTGGAATTTTATGTCATTCTAAGTTATTCATACTTATGATACCTAACTTATTTTGTTATATCAAGCACTTTGTGCTCAGGTTTCGAAGTCTTCACATCAACATCGCTCTGACAAACATATCTCAAGAACACTATGCATAATCTAGGCTCATGATATGAAAATAGGCATCTAGGTATCATGCATTTTAACACTCAACTCTATGATTGGACATGCATCTCTTTGCATACATCATGAGTCTAATCAATTATTGGTTAATTATCATCATCCTTCATTCCATTCTCTTCCAATTTTGGGTGAACAAAATTGGCTTGATGTTCATGTTAGAACATGCATCTATGGAATGATGTAGGTAGAATACACTTTTCTTGTACATCTAGAGTCAGCTCAGCCATCTTCATTCTTCTTTTCATCTCTCTCATCACTTTGTGCATTCTTGTATACCTAGTTTTTTATGGATATCACAAGCCATTATACCATCACCTCTATGTTTGTGCCTACTCATTTAAATTTATTTTATAATTTATCTCCTTGAGTTATTTTGCTTACAAATTTTCCCATATTAGAGCATAACATCTAAACAATATCATAATCAAATCAGCCCTATAGGGGAAAACCATTATTTATTCTTTATTAGTGATCAAAATTAGCCATGTTGGGGCACAACTATTTTATCATGATCAAATTTTATCTAATGGGAAACTTATTATTATAATATTTATGGAGACCATGTTCTCCCTTTTCCTATAATTCCAATATCTCCACACTAATGCCCATGATGGCAATATTTTAGTGTGCAACTTATCATGGTATCAATAAATTCCATAAGCATGTAGCTTGTATTCTAAAATTGGTTGTGTTTAAAATATGTCCCTTACATTTATGGATTGAATCTTTCCCATTCCCCCCATCTTTGGGGCCCATTATAGCTCTTATTATATTTTTATCATTGATGGTGACCATGCATACAAGTATTAGCTCATCTAGATGTGATCTATTTCATGTGTTAATCTCTCACTTTCGATCTCTTTTCGAGAGTCCATCCTTCACTTTCATCCTAAGTATGTCCTCTCAAGGAGGCATCATGGGTCATTTACAATTTCTTCTTGAAAACTCTTTTCTTTGAAAAGATGTTGCTTTACCTAATTATCTCGCTATGCCTTCTCAAATAGGTGTAAAATGTAGATATCCAATTCTTAACACAATTTGTGTTAAAATTATCAATCTTACTCAAATTACACTTAAATGCACATTTTAGGTTAAAATCATTAAAACACCCTAAATGGTTTGAACTTGTCATTACAAGTGACAATTTAGGTCAAAGTATCCCTAAATGGGGTAATGCATTTTATTTGATTCCTAACTTTGATCTATTTATTGCGAGTCAAAATGATGATTTTGCCTTTTTGTGTTGTAGATCACTCTTTTCTTTTAATTTGTTAGTACACATCACATACCTTTGTTATTTCATATTGGCAATGTCCTAAATGTGACTAGGATTCCAACACATTTAAAATCACCTTCCAATTTGTCTTGAGTCAAATTATGACCCAATAATATGACTTTCTAACCATTTTGATTAATTAAGGGCAAATTTCCATAGAATTGCACAAATTTTATTGTTTAAGGTTAATTATTCCAAATCAAGATCTTAAGTGGATTTTCCATGGAAGTTGTTGAATATTTATTTTTAGAAATTTATTTCTATTAACTACATCACTTAATGACATCATTTCTTAAAAAGACATCCCGAAGCCATAAATGCATAAAATATCTAAATCATGGCCTCCCATGCCTCATTAATACCCCTTCTTTCAAAATCATTATGAGATAATTTATTGTTTTATCCTCCAAAATTGAATGGATTCTTGGCCACACATCTTGATCTCAAGATGGATGATCAGAATTCATTCTAACCATTTTGAAAATCTATAAATAAAAGAGCCATGAACATCATTTTTAAGCTCAAGTACTGCAATATTATAATGTTAATATCTCTCCACAACTCATTTGTGTTTTTATTATTGTATTATTCATATTTAGATTAATTTCATTTGATGGGAAAATTAGATAGTTACATATCATGAACCTAGGTTTTATGGAGTGCTCTTGAGGCATTGGAGGAGTTTTCCACCATTTTTGATGAAGACAAGGATGCTTGATTAAGGAAAGAACATGATTTTGAGATTATTTTGAGTAGTGCAATCGCTAAGGAAGGTAATGGTTTACTTTCTTTCATTTGTATCTTATTGTTTTTAGCAAACCTTGCATGAATAGATTAGCTTGATTTAGTTAGCTCTCTATGCATTTTTATTTGATTTCTTGGGCTAATGCTTGACTAATCACTTCTTGTAATCCACTCTAAACTAACTAACCCATTTTTATATAGCCACTATGAATATGAATAACTAGTTTTTTGTTATTTGACAAAGATTAATAGTACATGACCTAGATATGAATACACTAAAGAGAAGGTGACACAAAACCCAAAAGCATCTAGGTGGTCATATCAACTTTCAAGAGGTATTTTATACTAGACACCTATATTCAAGTCAGATAGTAGCATCAACATAAATGTCCTAGGTTGATGCAAATTTTTGTGCCTATAGAGATACAATTTCTAGAAACAAGTGACTAATCCATAATCTATATCCAATCTACTTTCCACTTATTCTAGATCTAGATCTGCATTAGCATTAGAGCCAACTAAGTATATTATTTTAAATATCATTTCAATAACTATCACAGTTGTACTTTCTATTTTTAGCATATCTCAACATAATAAATTCAAAATATATTTATCTAGGTTTCACAAATGATTGACTTATTTTAGAGATAGTCTATCATCCTTGTGCATTAGGATATATCTACCCATTTAACCTTATATTCCCTATATCTATATTTTAGGGTTAAAAAAGAACCTACCATGTCTATAACTCTTAGATCCATTCAAAACACCACCTATTAGTTTAGGACACTAACAATCATCCTCTTTCTCTCAGTTCTTCCTCCAAGCTTCTCTTTCTCTCCTTTACTTTTGGTTTATCCAAATTTCAAAATGAGTATAAGGGTCCTATAACAGAGATATTTCCTTCATCATATGGAATAAACTCCTTTCTTTACAAACCAATGGTAAAGTGACATGTGTCCCTTCGCATCTTTTAGCTCATGGTCAAAAAGTCTCCCCTCTCCATAACTCCACTTATAACTCCATGTGGGAAAGTAAGCACATCCATACCTCATAAATAGACCCATTGTCTCATGCATTAAATGGCACTTGGGCTACCTCAAAAATCTTATAAGGATCTTATAAATACTCTCTAACCTAACTATTGGTCCAAAGACTCAAAATTCAACACAAAATATCTAATAACTATTTTATGTCACTCTAAAATATTAGATCTTCTAATCCCTCTAAGTTTTGATTAAAAGGGGGCCACTTAAGTCACTTAAAAACACTTTAAGAATGAAATAAAACTTAAAACTAACTCCTAATGTTAAGAATTAAAGGTGTGAATAGTAATTGAGGGGGTCAATAGTGTTAAATGGGTTAAGGACATACACTTCCAACCAAATATATAAATGAAATAAGGACTAGTTTGGATCATGGCAGGGTCAAGTAGACATGTCACCACTCTACCCATTATGTGTTCATGCCTATAATAGTCTTATTTCCCTCATTGGCCTACCCTATCACATGCATAACACTATGCATTATTTAACCCTTTTTTGGATATATGGTGTTAAGGGTTAAGGGGGTAGAATAACGTATACAAAAGGATGAATAAAACTATTCAATAGTAGGGTAATTAATTGAAAACATATAAAAATGAATATTTTGAATTAAGGTGTTGAGTTATGCTAAATATATAAATTACACTCAAAAAAGTAGTTTGATTACATAAACATGAAGAATAGATAATAATTTTCTTATTTATAAATGCACAAGAAGATGTGACAAGTACAAAGGTGTAGATAAGTAAGGACAAGATTAGGATCTAGTTGTCAGATTCTATAAATACTATTTTTAGAGGCTTGGACACTTTTGTCAATGCTTTATTGGTGTAAGCTTTTTCCAACCATGTGTTTTTACCTACATGGTCGAAATATATCTGTTGAGTCATGCTAAATATATAAATTACACTCAAAAAAGTAGTTTGATTACATAAACATGAAGAATAGATAATAATTTTCTTGTCTATAAATACACAAGAAGATGTGATAAGTATAAAGGTGGAAACAAGTAGGGACAAGATCAGGATCTAGTCATCAGATTCTATAAATATTATTTGTAGAGGCTTGGACACTTTTGTCAATGCTTTATTAGTGTAGGCTTTTTTCCAACCACGCGTTTTTACCTACATGGTCTAGTTAGCTTGCTTAGGTATCACTTATGTGTGTAATAAAGGTCATTAGGGAAGATAATCCCATATTCATGAGGATGTGTGATCATGTTTATCTTCCACCTATATAATGAACCTTTCTATATACTTTTGCTAACCAATGAGGAATGTTAATGCATTTGAATGATGTTGCACATTATGAAGTTTCTTCCTTTCATTTGTTCATGATTTCACTACTCCATATAATTTCACCTTTGTGTATTTGATATTATCTAGTTATTGATCCTAAATTAATTCCCAATCTAACATATTATTAGAGTGGTGTTGGTAGATGAATTCTATGGATTCTATTTTGATCTCTTTAAATTCTAGTTCATTATTGGTGTTCTTCATGATCTCATTTATTGTAAGTCAATTTTGGCCCACATACCAATTTTATACCTAGATAGAGAAGCTAAGAAGAGTTCTTGACCCATAAATGATCAAAAGATGGAAAAATCAAGCTTTGAAGAGCTATACCATCTCAAACATCGTGAATAAATAGACTAGTCATCTTGATTATGTATTTTATAAGTATGCTTAGAAAGCCTCTCAGGCCAAAAAATCATGTGGACATGAAGTTCTTCATACCTAAATCATGCTCTACAAATTTTATATCTTGATGAGGTTTTTATCTCAAGATATAGGTATTTAAATTTGAACTTATAGAGTAGGACGTGTACAGAGATGTCAAAATTGGCATTCATGAAATAACCATTTGAATTCAAATATTCAAAGAATAAACATAGGGTTGATAATTATCTAAATCATATAATATCGAGTCAAGATGTAATAGCAAATGAGTGATTAGTGATGTCAGTAGATGTATAAGATCCAAAAGAGCACATTAAATTATGCATCAAAGATCAATGGTGATCTCGTAGTTAAAAGGTTAGCTTATCTTAAGATTAAATGTGTAGCTAAAAATTGGAAATATCTTAAGTACCTAAATAAAAATCTAATAATGTAGAGTGACTAACAAAGCTAGTGGGTCCAAGTTGATCAATGGTGTTCAATTCATCATACCAAAGTAGATTAATGATGAGTGAAAGATCAACTAGTTAGTGGATCTTTAGAATAAATGAGAAGTTTTCAAGTGTCATGACCGCAAAAACTATTAAGTAAATTAATGGTACATGATCAAGATATTCAAATAGATATTGATGGTATGTGTAATTTTAACAATTCAAAAAGCTCAGGATGAATGTAAGGCCACCATGTGGCACAAGTGCAAGAATAAGCTAAAACTAACTGCAGTACCCATAGGATGAATGGGGAGCTGACAATTGGCATAATATGAGGAGCCCAGAATAAGATCAATGGTTAATATCAAAATTCAAAGCCAAGACACTTCAAATGTATGTTGAATATGGTTTAGGTTAAACCAAGAGTAATGTTTCAAAGGGCTATGTTGTCATTAGATCTTAGTCCAATAACATTAAGTAGATGCAGCCATACAGTCAAGATTTTTAATGCCAAATCTCTATCACCTTAATGTTTAGAGGTAGAATATGTTTGTTTATACCGAAAAGAGTTCAAGATAGGACTATACATCTTATAGGTTTTCATTGATATTATAGCTATAGGAAAACCAATAAATATACTAGTTTTCAATCTATTATAAGACCTATGCCCATATTTTGAAGTAGGGATAGATATATGGTTATGAACAAGTGTCTCATTTTCAACATAGCTAGATCTTTGACAAATAAGTACCTATATCCACTCAAATCAGATATGGTTATGTCTCTATTAGGTCCAAAGATATGAGGATTTTGTCTTCATAATCAATTCAAGTGGAAGATGACATAGATTCTTAGTGACATTAATGCATGAGGAGCTCAAGGATTTGGTAAAACTATTGTCTTGATCATTGATAACTCCTCCATTATCCTATGCCTGTTCTATCAGAGGATTCGCCAAGGTCCAAATAACAAGGATGCATGAGTCATGGTTGCACATGATGAAGTAAGTGAATACCACAAAATGCTAAAGTAAATGAAATCAAAGAAGATACAATTGTAAAAAAAATTTGGAGAAAAGCCAATATTCCATTAACATGAGATGGCTATAATGAAGAATATATATAGGAGAGATAGTAAGTAACTTCTCCACAAATGGTTGTCAAAGCACCCCAAGAATAGGCTATAATTCCTCCACAAAATGTGGTGACAAGGTGATAAGAATAGAGAAGTAACTCCCATACCTGAAATAGCCAGTCAAAGGAGTTACTTATGACATTCTTATAACACCTATGACACATCTATGACACACATCTCCACATAAGCTAGCCTATTCCACAAATGTAGGAAAAATCTATGTATGCACAAATATATAATTTCCCTAATTAAATAATAGGGAAAAATAAAAACCTACACTAATACCCCCCCCATAAGTGCAACTTAGGTGGGCAGTGTGGAAATGGGTCCCAACAACTAAACCTGATGAGGTATCCATGTACAAAAGCAATCCCCCATAAGATAGAGAAAAGGAGAAAACTCATAAGAAAAAACTCCCCCTCCAAAAGAGAGACATAAATAAATGATAAGGCTAGAAGACCCCCTAAAGATAATGCTACTGCAGATGTATACCATACCCAAGAAGAGCTCATAGATGAATGAACTTGCTCTCGATGAAAGGTTTGGTGAATATGTCTATAACCTGCTCTGAAGACTGGCAAAAGACTAAGTTAATGACCTAACTATGAATAAGTTCCCAAATGAAATGCATGTGAATCTCTATGTGCTTAGTCCACTGGTATTGAACCAGATTCCTGTAAATCTGAATGGTACTCTGGTTGTCACAATATATGATGGTGGGTTGCTTGATAGGAATGCCAAACTCAAAAAGTATCCCTTAAAGCCAAATAGCCTCAGTAGATACATTAATATCTCCCCTATACTCTGCCTCTGTGGATGATATAGCAATAACATTTTGCTTCTTGTTAGACCAACTGATAGGACCAGAACCTAGAGAGAAATTGTAACCAAAAGTGGACTTATGAGTCTGTGAATTGCCAGCCCAATATGAATCTATATATCCAACCAAGTCAACCTCTATGCAAAATCTATAATGAATCTCATATCTATGTGAACCCTGTATGTAATGCAAGATCATCTTAGTTGCTTTCCAATGTAGCTCATGAGGTTCTTGCATAAATCTAGAGACAAGTCCCATTATATATGATATGTCGGGCCTAGTGTGAGTCAAGTAGATGAGACTGCCAATAATTTTTTGATACTGAGTGGCATCAACCAATGGTGAAGAATAGTCAACCTCAAGCTTGAATCCTGATAGAAAGGGAGTCAGAGATGGCTTGAAATCAGCCATGTGAAACTGAGCCAATAAGTCAAGAGCATCCTTAGGCTATGCAAGAGAAATCCCTAAATCTGACTGTGAGATCTCGATGCCAAGGAAGTAGTGAAACAAACCCAAGTCTATCATGTCAAATCTATCCTATAGAGATGCCTTCACCACTGCAATAGCTGATGAAGAACTCCTAGTGATCAAAAGGTCATCAACATAAAGAACCAAAATCAAGAGCGAGTCATCCTACCGTAGAAAGTAGACATTAAGATTAGAATGGCACCTAGTGAAACCCACTATGAGAAGGAAGGAATCCATCTTGGTGTATCATGCTCGAGGGGCTTATTTGAGGCCATAGATAGATTTCCTAAGTCTACATACTAAGGAAGAATCCTGAACAAATCTTGGCAGCTACTCCATGTAGATCTCCTCCTCTAGGTCTCTGTGAAGAAAGGCACTCTTCACATCCATCTGGTGCACATCCCAACCATGTGCTATGGTAATAGCTAAGGTGAGTCAGATAGAAGTCATCTTTGTAATGGGTGTAAAGGTCTCTGAGTAGTCAATGCCTACCACCTATGAGAAACCCTTGGCAACCAATCGTGCCTTGTACTTATCAACCGACCCATCTGCTCTAAACTTGGTCCAATATATCCACCTACATCAAACCATCTTCCTTCCCTTAGGAAGTGAAGTCAAATCTCAAGTGTGATTTTTTATTACTCAAGAATATTCTTCCTCCATAGCACTATCCCACTCAGGTACCCCCGATGCCTCTCAAAAAGTCTTGGGATCCAAAATTGAAGTAAAGAAGGCATGTGGATCTCTCTAAAAATCCCCCCTAGTACGTCTGTCATCTGCGGGATCTCCTGCCCAAGTGCCAGCACTCTCAAGTGTCTGTCTAGCCCAAAGTGGCCCAAAAGTGGGTGAGTCAGGTGTTAACTCCTCATCCTATGACTGACTAGAGGTGGATGACTCTACATCACTATCCTCATTGTCTGAACTCGAAGAAGAAGAAGATGTCTCTAGCTTAGGAACCTACTGTGACTGATCTGAATCTCAGGAATCATCATGAAGAAGTAGAACCAATGAGAGAGAAAAAGTGTTAAGTGTTGAGTCTTTAGGACTCTCCTGAAAGTGGACACTTCTCTTAATGAACAACTCATGAGTGGTCAGATCTAGAAGGTGATACCCCTTAATACCATCTGGATATTCTACAAAGATGTAAGGCTTGGATTGACATTCCATAGCTTTGTGTTTCTTCTTTGGTATGTGAGCCATGGCTGGGGATCTAAAAACCCTAAAGTACTCAACATCAAGTTTCTTTCTATGCCAAGCTTCAAAGGGTGTTATCCCTTTCAAAGATTTGTGAGGAACCATGTTTTGAATGTAGCAAGCACAATTGATGGCTTCAGCCCAATACTGTAGTGCTAAGGATTTGGATTGAATCATACAGCTACCCATCTCTTTCAAAAACCTATTTTTGCATTCTACAACCCCACTCTATGAAGTATTGTAAGTGATTGTGCACTACAAATCAATCCCCTCTGTGGTACAAAACTGCTCAAACCTATTACTAACATACTCCCCTGCATTATTAGTTCAAATAACCTTGATGGATTTCTCACTTTGTTTCTCAACAAGAGCCTTGAAGTCTTGAAAATTTTCAAACACTTCAGACTTTTGTTTGAGAAAATATATCCAAGTGTACCTAGAGAAATTATCAATGAAAGTGAGGATGTACATGGCCCTTGTGAAAGAAGGTTTGAGAAAGGGTCCCGATACATCACTGTGGACTAACTCCAAAGGTTGTGAAGCCCTCCAAGCTTTGCCTTTGTCAAATTTTTCTTCGGGATGCTTCCCAAGGGAGCACCCCTCACAAAGTCCTTTTGAGAATTGGACACGAGGCAAGCCAATAACCATGTCATTTTTGTAAAGTTGTTCAAGGTAGTGGTAGTTAAGGTGGTCAAACCACTCATGCCATAATTTTCTAACTGCATCTGAATGAGTCAGCAATGTTGTTGGAGAAAAATATGGTGCAAAATGTGAGGTGTATAACCTTGCTTGGTGATTTTCCCTACCCACTACCACTGTAGTATCACTATGCAACTCCTTGATAGCCACTAAATCTAGTGAAAAATCAACTCTCATGCCCAGACCAATGTGAGTGATTTGGTACACTGATAGGAGATTGGTTGAAAAAGAAAGAACACTTAGAACATTATTGAATGTTCCTCCTTCCATTTCAACTGACCCTCTCCTTGCAATAGAAACTAATGTGTCATCACCCAAACTAATTGAAGTCATGTTACAAGGCTCTAAAGATGAAAACTCAACTAGTGAAGAGCCCATGTGGTGAGAAGAACCCAAATCAATGACCCATGATGTTGTAGAAGTTTCAATTACTATAAGGGCCTTGCCCTTTTCTTTCTCCTTACCCTTACCTTTTGCCTTGTAAGAATTTTGGGTAGATGAATTCTGATTGATGGACTCAAGAACACCTATGTTGTGCTTCTTTAGAAGATGAATTAGGTGATCTATTTATTTCTTCATGCATTTGTGTTCATGATGCCCTGTCTTTTTACAATAGGCACACTTAACCTTCTCCTTCTTAAGTTTAGCATTGGAAGAGGAAGACTCAGTGTTGTTTTTGGTAGGATTGTTGTTTTCTTTCTTTTTCTCTTGGTCCTTGTTCTTTTTCTTCTTCTCTTTTGTTGAAGTCTTATCCTTACCATTTCTAGCTATCAAAGCTTGGGGTTGAGTAGACCTCATTGTGCCCATTTGAATTAGCTTATCTTGCTCCCTAGTCAAGTTGGCAATGAATGAATCCAAAGAAGGCATTTTCTATGTAGTGCCAAGGGCACTTTTTGTGGTATGAAAAGTGGAGACAAAGACTGAATAGCTTGGACCTAACTTTGTGAGAATAGAAAGGATGAGTTGATCATCTTTCTTCTCTATCCCACATTCTTTCAATTGCAATCTAAGGGCCATAAATTTAGTGAAGAAGTCATGTAGGGTGTCAAAGTTGCTAAGACTTAGACTTATGAGTTTGTTTTCGAGCTCATGACCTCTCATCTCATCAAGCTTCCCAAATAAGGTTTCTAGGGTGTCCCATATGTCTTTGGGAGTCTTGGAGGTTTCTAAATGGAAGAAAATTTCTAGAGACATGGACAAGCTCAGTAATCTATAGGCTTCATCACTACAATTGTACCACTTGACCTTTTCAGCATCAGTGATGGGTTCTACTTCAGTACCCATGGTGATCCTATACAACCCTTTACTTCTAAGAATGATTGACATTTTAACCTTCCATTCATGATATTTGAAGGGTGTTAGGGGTTTGAGTTGAAAAGTATCCATTTTAAGCTAAATTTAGGTGAAGTTGTGTTGATTGTAAGTTGTGAAATTATGCAGAAAGGAGAATGAAAGCAAAGATTGCAAGTGCTGAAAAGTAATCACACCCCCCTGAAATGTTGAGCCCCCCCCCAAAATATGCAATTGCATGCTCAAAAGATGTCAGGCTCATCTTAGAATGTGTCTTAGAGCAATCAGTTCAAGACTTTAAGCAAACAGTGTTGGAGATCAACCAAAAAACTTGATTACTTTTATGTAAGCAACTAAACATAGAATTAAACTAGAATAATAAGTAACTAGAATCAGAAATAGCAAAGAATAAGAGATACAAGAAACCACCCTAAAAACTTGTACTAAACTCTTTCAAAAGGAAATACAATGAAAAAAATCACACTTTCTTCTCACACCTCTCAGATGTACAAATCTCTTTCCCTCAAAAGTTTACAATCAATTCCAACAACCTGGATTGATACACACATATACAATATGTCTTATACTATTCTTTCTTACACCTACACAAGCTATGAATATCTATCCCTATTATATAGAATTAGGGATCATGAGATATGCATTCTCAACCATTAGATACACCTCCTAATCAAAGGCTTAAAATAGTCCTACCAAAAATAGAAACACAGACTTATAACTAATAGCTAAACTTATCATGCAAATAATCTATTCCATCCATGAAAATAGACTTTTTGGATGCACAGGTGACTAACGTCGGTCCCTATTTGCCTGCACATGACTAACATCAGCTGATTATAACTGATGCTGATAGCTACTGGTTGACTCCTTGCTGTCATCGGTGACTATGTAAATCCAGCAACTTCAACATCCGCTCATCTAGTGAAGCTTTTAGATCCACACCTCAACAATCTCCCACTTGGAGATAAACAGCTACACCAGTACCTGTACAGCAACATCTTCTAGCTTTGTAATGTCCCCTTTTTAGGTGACATCTTCAAACTTGATGATTAGCCTATTCTGCAACCTTCGTAGGCTGATAGGATGGATAGAGGGTCATGATGGAGATTGGCTTGGCTTCGATTAGCAGAATTCCTATAGTTAGCTTTCATTCGGGCTCTTTTGAACATGTTTTGCCTAAGCTCCTATTATTTAGGGAATTTTGACACGTAGCAGAGCACCCTTATTTTAATATGGTCATGTGCAAAATCACCCCCTAATTCACTAGCTTCAAATGGTTCGAGGATCAGACATGTATTGAGGGAGATATTAATATTTGATTGATTTAATCAAATATTAATTATTTACTCTAATTTTAATTAGAAACCCTAATTCTAATTTAAGAAAACCCTAATTAGATCAAGCACATCTTTTTGAGGGTATAAGGGTTTCTCATGGAGGCCATTATTGATTATTATGATTTGATTATTGATTTTTGATATTGAAGAATTCTTCTGTGAAGACTGAGCCAAGGGTTCTAGGATTCCATCTGCATTAGAGAATGTCCACTCTTTAGTGTGTGTCATTCAGAGGCTGTGAAATATCAGCTAATCTATTGCCGATTTGAGAGATAGCTTCATACAAAAGTTATCACAGAGGTCTATAGATTTGAGAGGTAACTTCATACAGAAGTTGTCACAGAGCTTTCCAGGTATTTATTTCATTAGGTTTTGCTTTCAGTAATTGTATAGATTAAGCTTTGATGTATTAGGGCCATATTCCTTGAGATCTGGTATCTAGTATAGAGGTCGCATCATATTATCTTGCTTCTATATAGAATTCATACCGATCTGTGTAAGTCTGTACAGTTTTGTATTAGGTTGTATAGAGTCGTAGGCTACTCAGAGACTGACATCGGCATCTCAATAACCGACATCAGCCGACTGAAGACCGATGTCAGCAGAGAAGCCGACCGACAGTGACCGACATCGGTAGTAGATCAACCAATGATGACGACTGTGTGTTGACACAGAAATCAAAGCTATCCAGTTTCAAGGTTTGTTTCCAGATTTGCAAAATATCAGGTTGTTAAGATAGTATTTGTAATATGCCTTTGATATGCATGATAGACAGAGGACTTATTTGTAATCAACTAGATGAATAATAATATTAGTGATTTGGTAGTTAAGAGAATTATTGTGGTTTATTATTTATTTGAATTTATTCTGCAAAATCGTATCTTTGTTCAGAGCTTTTGTGTTTCCATATTCCCTATTGGTAGGGGATATTATAGTGGTATCAAAACTATGTTAAAGAAAAAGGAGCCCCTAAAAAAGGGACATTACAGGGGTATCAGAGCTTTGCTTAGAAAAAGGAGCCCCTAAGTAAGGGACATTATAGTGGTATCAGAGCCAAAGACCTGCCATCCTGTTGGGTAGATTGGACATTGAATCAGTTAGTAAATCATGATCATGTGGGACACTCTTATGATAGAGAATGAGGAGTGGGAGTTAGTATCACCTTAGGTTTCAGAGAGGTTGTCTTTTGATAGCTTTGTTAAGCTAAGGAGAGAGCACTACAGATCACTTAGACAGGGAAACCGCATGTCCCATGATTATTATGAGATAGAAGATAGTGAAGATGAGGATGAGTCTGATGTTTGCACTCAGAGTGGGGAGGTGTGCTCAGATGTTAGTGCACTGAGGTTTGATGATCTCTCAGCTATGGTAGAGATTGTAGAAGAGTCCCAGGATTTTATTATTGTAGATGACACATAGGAGGATGCAGTGGACAATTTTGAGGACTTAGTTTACTCAGCAATTTCTTTCGATACGGAGGAGTTAGACAGTGATGCTACAGTTGTTGATACTCTGTATGTTGATATGAGCTTTGGAGTTGATTCATAGAGTATGGATGGTAGTACTTTAGAGATCAGTGCTTTTGAGTCTACTCTTTTGGACCGTGCATCAGAGGAGGATTATAGGAGACAATCTAGCCAGTGCCACCATGTGTCTAGTCAGCTGAGAGTTAGTGAGTGAGACATTGCTACCACTTGCAAGCATTTTGATGTTGCTCATTAGTTTTTACCAATTTATAGATGGGGTTATCCTACTAGCATTGAGTAGGGAGGCAGTTATTTGTCCTTGATAGAGATCCACTCTTTATGGGAGGCTATCCAGATTCTGAGATAGGATTATATGCAGATAGTAGCTAATAGAGATTATCTTGTGGAGTGGAGCAACACAGCGTATGATGCATTATTGGTCAAGGAAGATAAGGTGAGTGAGCTTACTCAGTAGCTCAAGGTGACTTCTAAGATTCTTGAGAGTATGCAGTTAGCTTTTGAGGAGTCACAGTTTCATTTGGCTGAGGTGACTACGGAGTTGGAGCATTTGCGATCTTCACCAGTGCCAGACCTAGTTCATTTGTATATTGAGATGGTTGGTGGTGAGTACATTCCTACAGTGGTTGCTGAGGAACATGTTGGAGCTGACACACATGTTCAAGATTTAGGAGTACCTAGTCCTGATGAGTTTGGCATACCAGTGGAGTTGAGTTTCCAAATTGATTCTTCTCACACCAATGATAGTGTGGTATAGTTGGTTGTGCCACCTTTATAGAGGGATCAGTTATGGGATGGATTGGCACCATCTTTTATAGATGGAATTGGCATGTTGAGTTGTCCATGCTACTTGGGTTATGATACTTTGAGAGTTTGTTTCTCATGTGTTCTTGACTATGGCAGTTGTGCTTTTAGAGTTTGGTTGAGTTGCATTTGCCAGTTTGATTATGGGTTCCTCTTTATTCTACTTCTAAGGATATTGTAGGAGCTTGTATTGATTAACAGCAGTGCAGATCACCACTACATATGGGATCAAGGTGGATTGATTGGTTTGTTGTTTTGAGATTGCTTGGGGACAAGCAATTTTAGGAGGGGCGGATTGTAATGTCCCCTTTTTAGGTGACATCTTTAGACTTGATGATTAGCCTATTATGCGACCTTCGTAGGCTGATAGGATGGATAGAGGGTCATGATGGAGATTGGCTTGGCTTTGATTAGCAAAATTCCTATAGTTAGCTTTCATTCGGGCTCTTTCAAACACATTTTGCCTAAGCTCATATTATTTAGGGGCTTCTGACACATAGCGGAGCACCCTTATTTTGATATGGTCATGTGTAGAATCACTCCCTGATTCACAAGCTTTGAATGGTTCGAGGATCGAACATGTATTGAGGGAGATATTAATATTTGATTCATTTAATCAAATATTAATTATTTGCTCTAATTTTAATTAAAAACCCTAATTCTAATTTAAGAAAACCCTAATTAGGGCAAGCACATCTTTTTGAGGGTATAAGGGTTTCTCATGGAGGCCATTATTGATTATTATGATTTGATTATTGATTTTTGATATTGAAGAATTCTTCTGTGAAGACTGAGCTAAGAGTTCCAAGATTCCATCTGCATTGGAGAACGTCCACTCTTTAGTGTGTGTGATTCAGAGGCTATGAAATTTCAGCTGATCTATTGCCGATTTGAGAGATAGCTTCATACAGAAGTTATCACAGAGGTCTACAGATTTGAGAGGTAACTTCATACAAAAGTTGTCACAGAGCTTTCCAAGTATTTATTTCATTAGGTTTTGCTTTCAGTAATTGTCTAGATTAATCTTTGATGTATTAGGGCCATATTCCTTGAGATCTGGTATTTAGCATAGAGGCTGCAGCATATTATCTTGCTTCTGTACGAAATACTTACCGATCTGTGCAAGTCTGTACAATTCTGTATTAGGTCGTATAGAGCCACAGGCTACTCAGAGACTGAAATCGGCATCTCAGTAACTGACATTAGCTGACTGAAGACTGACATCGGCAGAGAAGCTTACCAACAGCGACTGACATCGACAGTATATCGATCGATGACGGTGACTGTGTGTCGACATAGAAACTAGAGCCATCCAATTTTAGAGTTTGTTTTCAGATTTGCAAAAGATCAGGTTGTTAAGATAGTATTTGTAATATTTCTTTGATATGCATGATAGATAGAGGACTTATTTTTAATCAACTGGATGAATAATAAGATTAGTGATTTGGTAGTTAAGAGATTTACTGTGGTTTATTATTTATTTGAATTTATTTTGCAAAATCATATCTTTATTTAGAGCTTTTGTGTTTCCATATTCCCTATTGGTAGGGGATATTACAGTGGTGTCAGAGCTTTGTTAAAGAAAAAGGATCCCCTAAGAGAGGGACATTACAGTGGTATCAGAGCTTTGCTTAGAAAAAGGAGCCCCTAAGTAAGGGACATTACAGTGGTATTAGAGCCAAAGACCTGCCATCCTGTTGGGTAGATTGGACATTGAATCAGTTAGTAAATCATGATCATGTGGGACACTCTTATGATAGTGAATGAGGAGTGGGAGTTAGTATCACCTCAGGTTTGGGAGAGGTTGTCTTTTGATCACTTTGTTAAGTGAAGGAGAGAGCACTACAAATCACTTAGACAGGGCAACCGCATGTCCCATGATTATTATGAGATAAAAGATAGTGAAGATGAGGATGAGTCTAATGTTTACACTCAGAGTGGGGAGGTGTGCTTAGATGTTAGTGCACTAAGGGTTGATGATCTCTCAGCTACGGTAGAGATTTTAGAAGAGTCCCAGGATCTAATTATTGTAGATGACACATAAGAGGATGCAGTGGACAATTTTGAGGACTTAGTTTCCTCAGCAATTTCTTTTGATACGAAGGAGTTAGATAGTGATGCTATAGTTGTTAATACTCCATATGTTGATATGAGCTTTGGAGTTGATTCACAGAGTATGTATGGTAGTACTTTAGAGATCAGTGCTTTTGAGTCTACTCTTTTGGACTGTGCATTAGAGGAGGATTGTAGGAGACAATCTAGCCAGTGCCACCATGTGTCTAGTCAGCTGAGAGCTAGTGAGCGAGACATTGCTACCACTTACAAGCATTTTGATGATGTTCATTAGTTGTTAGCAGTTTATGGATGGGGTTTTCCTACTAGCATTGAGCAGGGAGGTAGTTATTTATCCTCTACATAGATCCACTCTTTATGGGAGGCTATCCATATTTTGAGATAGGATTATATGCAGTTGGTAGCTGACAGAGATTATCTTGTGGAGTGGAGCAACACAGCGTATGATGCATTATTGGTCAAGGAAGATAAGGTGAGTGAGCTTAATCAGTAGCTCGAGGTGACTTCTAAGATTCTTGAGAGTATGCAGTTGGATTTTGAGGAGTCACAGTTTTATTTGGCTGAGGTGACTACAGAGTTGGAGCATTTGTGGTCTTCACTAGTGCCAGACGCAATTCATTTGTATATTGAGATGGTTGGTGGTGAGTACATTCCTGTAGTGGTTACTGAGGAACATGTTGGACCTGACACACATGTTTAGGATTTAGGAGTACCTAGTCCTAATGAGTTTGGCATACCATTGGAGTTGAGTTTCTAGATTAATTCTTCTCACACCGATGATAGTGTGGTACAGTTGGTTGTGCCACCTTTATAGAGGGATCAGTTATGGGATGGATTGGCACCATCTTTTGTAGATGGAATTGGCATGTTGATTTATCCATGCTACTTGGGTTATGATACTTTGAGAGTTTGTTTCTCATGTGTTCTTGACTATGGTAGTTGTGCTTTTAGAGTTTGGTTGAGTTGCATTCGCCAGTTTGATTATGGGTTCCTCTTTGTTCTACTTTTGAGGATATTGCAGGAGCTTGCATTGATTAATAGCAGTGCAGATCATCACTACATATGGGATCTAGGTGGATTTATTGGTTTGTTGTTCTGAGATTGCTTGGGGACAAGCAATTTCAGGAGGGGCGAATTGTAATGTCCCCTTTTTAGGTGACATCTTCAAACTTGATGATTAGCCTATTATGCAACCTTTGTAGGCTGATAGGATGGATAGAGGGTCATGATGGAGATTGGCTTGGCTTCGATTAGCAGAATTCCTATAGTTAGCTTTCATTTAAGCTCTTTCAGACATGTTTTGCCTGAGTTCCTATTATTTAGGGACTTCTGACACGTAACAGAGCATCCTTATTTTGATATGGTCATGTGCAGAATCACTCCCTAATTCACTAGCTTTGAACGGTTCAAGGATCGGACATGTATTGAGGGAGATATTAATATTTGATTGATTTAATCAAATATTAATTATTTGCTCTAATTTTAATTAGAAACCCTAATTCTAATTTAAGAAAACCCTAATTAGGGCAAGCACATCTTTTTGAGGGTATAAGGGTTTCTCATGGAGGCCATTATTGATTATTATGATTTGATTATTGATTTTTGATATTGAAGAATTCTTCTGTGAAGACTGAGCCAAGGGTTCCAGGATTCCATCTACATTGGAGAACGTCCACTCTTCAGTGTGTGTGATTTAGAGGCTGTGAAATATCATCTAATCTATTGCCAATTTGAGAGATAGCTTCATACAGAAGCTATCACAGAGGTCTATAGATTTGAGAGGTAACTTCATACAGAAGTTCTCACAGAGCTTTCTAGGTATTTATTTCATTAGGTTTTGCTTTCAGTAATTGTCTAGATTAAGCTTTGATGTATTAGGGCCATATTCCTTGAGATCTGGTATCTAGCATAGAGGCCACAGCATATTATCTTGCTTCTATACAGAATCCTTACCGATCCATGCAAGTCTATATAGTTCTGTATTAGGTCGTATAGAGCCATAGGATACTTAGAGACTGACATCAACATCTCAGTAACTGACATTAGCCGACTGAAGACTGACATCGGTAGAGAAGCTGATCAACAGCGACTTACATTGGTAGTATATCGATCGATGATGGCAACTATGTGTCGACACAGAAACTAGAGCCATCTAGTTTTAGAGTTTGTTTCCAGATTTGCAAAAGATCAAGTTGTTAAGATAGTATTTGTAATATTTCTTTGATATGCATGATAGACGAAGGACTTATTTGTAATCAAATGGATGAATAATAAGATTAGTGATTTGGTAGTTAAGAGATTTACTATGATTTATTGTTTATTTGAATTTATTCTACAAAATTGTATCTTTGTTCAGAGATTTTGTGTTTCCATATTCCCTATTGGCAGGGGATATTACAGTGGTATCAGAGATTTGTTAAAGAAAAAGTAGCCCCTAAGAAAGGGACATTATAGTGGTATCAGAGCTTTGCTTAGAAAAAGGAGCCCCTAAGTAAGGGACATTACAAGCTTCTCCATCTTTAAACTCAATCTTGAAGACCAACAAAAGTTGAATGAAGATTCAACTTCTCCTTTGTTACCGGCTTTGTTAACATATCAGCAGGGTTCTCATCTATATGGATCTTTTCTAACTTCAACTCACCATCCTCCAATACCTATCTAATGAAGTGGTACCTAAGCTTTATATGTTTGGTTCTTGAATGAAAGGCTGAATTTTTTGCCAAATGAATTACACTTTGACTATCACTGTATAATCTGCAACTCTCTTACTCCTTTCCTAGCTCTTCCATGAACCGTGTCATCTATATCATCTCTTTGCTAACCTCTGTGACTGTAATGTATTCTGCCTCTGTAGTAGATAAGGCAACAACCTTTTACAACTTTGAAATTTAGCTAACCACCGTTCCACCAACAGTGAACACATATCTTGTGGTGTTTCTCCTGCCATCTAAATCACTTACCATATGCAAATCTACATAACCATGTAGAGAAGTGTTTGACCCACCAAAGCATAAATGCCTACTACTGGTCCCTCTCAGATATCTGAGAATCCACTGAACTACTTTCCAGTGTTCCTTCTTAGGATTGGCCATATACTTACTGATAACTCTCACTGCTTGGGCAATATCCGGTCTAGTGCATACCATTGCATACATTAAGCTCCCAACTACAGAAGCATATGGAACTCTACTCATGTACTCTACCTCATCATGTGAATTAGGACACTATTCTTTGCTCAACTTGAAGTGTCCAGCCATAAGTGTACTCACCGGTTTTGCATCCTACATATTGAACCTCTCCAACACCTTGTTCACATAATCCTCTTGAGACAAAATCAACTTGTGATTTTTCTTGTCTCTCTTAATACTCATGCCAAATATTTTCTTTGTTGCTCCCAAATCCTTCATGGTAAATGTGTGAGCTAATTTCACCTTAAGCTCAGAGATATCTTGCATGTGTGAACCTGCAACTAGCATATCATCTACATATAGCAACAAGATAATATATCTACCATTATCCAATCTCTTAAAATAAACACAATGATCAAATTGACATCTACTATAGCCATGCTTAGTCATAAACCTATCAAATCTCAAATACCATTATCTAGGAGCTTGCTTGAGACCATACAAGCTTTTCTTCAATCTGCACATAAGTTTCTCCTTACCTTTGACCTCAAAACCCTCTGGCTGATCCATATATATTTCTTCATCCAAATCTCCATGACAAAATGTTGTCTTAACATCAAGCTACTCAAGATGCAAATCCTCAATAGCAACTAAAGACAATACAGTCCAAATATAAGTCATTTTTACTACAAGAAAAAAAATTCACCAAAATTAATACCTAGTTTCTGTACAAATCCTTTCACTACCAACCTGGCCTTATGTCTCATCTGTCCATTCTCACCTTCCTTCAATCTCTAGATCCATCTATTTTTTAGTGTTATCTTTCCCGCTGGCAACTCAACCAAATCCCATGTTTGGTTCTCTTTCCAGGAATCAATTTCCTCATTCATGCCAAGCTCCCCCTGATTCTTGGATTCCACTTGTATTGCTTCATCAAAACTCTCTAGTTCTCCACTATCAGTGAGCAATAAATAGAATAATGAAGGGGAATATCAAGTTGGAGGTTTACTTACCCTTGTTGACCTCCTGATGGGCGTCTAAGACTCATTTTCTACTTATTGCCTGCCCAAATTCTCTGACAATGACCAACCTCAGTCACCTCCAGGCCTGTAACTAACTGACGTCAGTTCTACATGACCGACATCGATTCCTTCCTAACCAACGTCGGTTCTTGTATTGCCAATGTCAGTTCTTTTTTGACTAGTGTTGGTCTCTATGTTTTCCTATCTATGATTATTCTTTCTCGCGAGCTCATTTTGAATCATCACCTCATCCAATTCAACATTGCTCTGCTTAGATTGATTCGGCTTCTTAAGCTGATCACTATACATCACTTTTTCATTGAAAACAACATCATGACTCCTAATTATTTTGTTAGTTCCTAGATTCCAAAATTGAAATCCAAAATCTCCAGACCCATAACCAATAAATGTGCACCTCATAGACTTAACATCTAGCTTCTTTCTATTTTCTTTATCAACGTGCATAAAAGCTTCAGAACCAAAAACTCTTAGAAATGAAAGATCTACCTTTTTACCTATCCACACCTCTTCTGTAATTCCACCATCTAGAGCTGTAGAGGGTCCTCTATTAATCAGGTAAACTGGAGTATCTATAGCTTCTACCTAAAATTGTAAGGGCAAACCAGCATGCAATCTCATACTCTGTGCACACTCCAATATTGTTCTGTTCATCCTTTCAGTAACTCCAATTTGTTGAGGTGTCCTTAAAACCATCCTTTGCCTATGTATTCCATTCATATAACAATACCAGTTGAACTTATAGCTATAGAACTCACCACCATTGTCAGATCTAAGGCACTTCAATCTCCTTCCTATTTCATTCTCAACTAAAGCTTTCCAAATCTTAAAAGTTTCAAAAACATCAAATTTCTTCCTTATACAATAGACCCATACCTTTCTTGTAGCATCATCAATAAAAGTAACATAATACTATGATCTTCCAATAGAAGCTACCTGAGTTGGTCCCCACACGTCTGTGTAAACAAGCTCCAACTTGTGCTTCCTCTTTATTGACCCAGTTTTGATCGAAATTACTCTCTTCTATTTTCCAAAAACACAATCCTCACAAAAATCTAGATCTATGCTTTTCAAATCTAAAAGCTTACCTTTTGACTTAAGAATAGTCATTCCCTTCTCACTCATGTGGCCGAGCCTATAGTGCCACAACTTTGCATCCACATCTGAAGTAGATAATAGAGAAGGAGAATAATCAGTAATATAATTACATAAATAGAGAGTACCTACTCTCTTACCTCTGACTAATACAAGTGTTCCCTTGGTAACCTTCCAAGATTTAGCTATGAGAGTTACTATGCAACCCTCATCACCCAACTTTCCTATAGAAATCAGATTCTACTTCAGGGCTGGGACATGTATGACATCCTTCAACACCCATGTGTTGCCATTCTACAATTTTAGCTACACTTTTCCTTTGCCAACAATTTTACAAGGCTCATCATCCCCTAAATAAAATTTTATAAAAACTCCCTAGACATAATCATTAAAAAAAATTCTATTTGGGGTAGCATGGAAAGAGGCCCCAAAATCTAAAACCCAAGATTCTATTTTATTATGCAAAGAAAGTGAAGGAGCATCTTGTGCAACAATACCTGCAACTTTTGCTTCTTCATTACCTTCATGATGATTCTCTTCATTAACCTTCAACCAGCAATCTTTCTTTGCATGTCCTCTCTTTCCACAATTTCAGCAGATTATCTTTCTTTTTCCATTTTTGGATTTGGATATATTGCTCATCTTTGACTTAGACCTTGATCTCCCTTGCTTACTCTTCTCTCTTTGCCTTCCCCTACTTTCAATACTTAAAGCATTACCTGATGTTTCCCCTGTACTTTTCCTGTGAGTTTCTTCATTTAAAATTACACTAACAACATCATCTACTTTCAAGATATTTGTAGCAGATGCAGTATTACTAACTGTCATTACTAAACTATGCCAACTTTTACGTAAAGAGCATAAAATTAAGAGAGCTTTAATTTCATCATCAAAAACTATTTTGACTAAATTTAATTGATTTATAATTTCATAGAAATCATTAAGATGATTAGATACAGATCTACTTTCTTGCATTTGCAAATTAAATAACTGCTTCATAAGATATACCTTATTTGAAGCTGAGGGTTTTTCATATAAATTTGCTAAAGTAGTCATTAACTCTACCGTTGTCTTTTCCTGTGACAAGTTAGAAATCACAGTAGATGCCAGACTCAATCTTATAGATCCAAGAGCCTTTCTATCAAGAACTTCCCATTCTTCATCTTACATATCTGTGGGTTTTCTATTAACCCCACCCAACGATAAATATAGATCTTTCTGATGCAAATAATTTTCTATCTACATTCTCCATAATTGGTAATTCTTGCCATTAAACTTCTCCATTCTCAGTTTACTTTCTTTTGCCATTGCTTCTCCCACTCAAACAAAAACCCCTGTGAGTGACTTGTAATCAACAAACACTAACCAGATTTGAAACACCTGTTAGCCAACCTGAGCTCTGATACCACTTGTTGGGGATCAACCAACAAACTTGACTACTTTTATGTAAGCAACTAAATATGAAATTAAACTAGAATAATAAGTAACTAGAATCAGAAGCAGCAAAGAATAAGAGATACAAGAAACCACTCTGAAAACTTGTATTAAACTCTTCCAAAAGGAAATATAATGAAGAAAAATCACACTTTCTTCTCACACCTCTCAGATGTACAGATCTCTTTCCCTCAAAAGTTTACAATCAATTCCAACAACCTAGATTGATACACACATATACAGTATGTCTTGTACTATTTTTTCTTACACCTACATAAGCTATGAAGATCTATCCCTATTATATAGAATTAGGGATCATGAGCTATGCATTCTCAACTCAAAGGCTTAAAATAGTCCTTCCAAAAATAGAAATGTGGACTTACAACTAACAGCTAAACTTATCATGCAAAAAATCTATTCTATCCATGAAAATAGACTTTTTAGACACACAGGTGACTGACGTCAATCCCTATTTGCCTGCACATGACCGACATCAGTCGATTATAATCGATGCCAGTAGCTACTGGTTGACTCCTTGCCATCATCGATGACTGTGTAAATCTAGCAACTTCAGCATCCACTCATCTAGTGAAGCTTTTAACTCCACACCTCAACAAATACGACGTCGAACTTAGCTGAAAATGCGTCTCGAGAGACCCAAATTTTATGCACTTTATAAACTAGTGAATTTTTAACAAATACCAATCCTACACTATGGATAATTGAAATACAAACACTTTTTCAAAAAATGGCACCCAAATTTGAGCTAGCGTTTGCAAGATATTAAAGATTTAATTTCTCGTAAACTAGTGTTTTTACAAAAAATAAAAATAAATCATTAAAAAAATGCATGCTTTGAGACATAAAGTGGCCTTCCAACCACTCATTAGACTTGATACAGAGTGAGGAATCTAAAGGAGGTCTTTGTGAGAGGGAATTGGCCTCCTGCCAATGCAGGCCTCACCCTTCGTCTTCGATAATCAAATATACAAGCTTTTAAAAAACTCAAATATTGCTCAATCAAAGAACCCCCCCAAAAAAATATGATTTGGCACTTTATATTAGTGCGTTTACAACTGCCACTAGAAATAAATACTAAATGGTCTTGATTTCAATGCATTATAAAACCCTCATGAAGAGCATATGTTGAAAATACAATTTTGGCATAATAACCAGAGAAATAAATAGCACCATTGCGATTTACTCAAAAAATTATGCACTTTCAAAAAAAGAAATCATCTCGATGCGAGGTCTTATGTGAAAGTTATGATCCTCCGAAGTTCCCAAAATGAGAACTATGCAATGTCACGACTGAGAATCTACTATTTTCAAAAAATCTTAGCATCAAAATCAAAAAAAGTCTACACTAGTTCATAGAGCATGAAGAAATAGCAAAAATAAAAAAAAATCATGGGAAAAGGAGTCCGTATGAGCAAGAATGGAGCATTTGAAAGCTGCCTTCAAAATTGCAACTGCCAATGGAGAAGGGTCCTGTTGTAGCTTTCTGAGCGCATTTTTGCAAAGTATACAAAATATGTGCAAAAAATGAAAGATACCCAAATGGTTTTTTTGGGCTGCAAACAAAACCCAGAAGACATTTTTTTTGATGATGTACAGAAGATGTAGATATAGTGTAAAATAGACGCCTTTAGCCAGAAAAAGTGACCCCAGCAACCAAAAAATGGCATGCAAAGGGAGAATCAGCTACCAAGAAATTGTAAAGGCATGTGACAGCCTATAATTCTAATTAAAACACAAAATATGCAAGCCGATTGACAGAAACAAGATTATAGGATCTTGCAAAATCTCGCCTGCATATATATGGAGAGACTAAACAAGCCATGGAAGGAACAAGAGCACGAAGAACTAGCAATATCTCCCAAAAATTTTCAAATTTCACAAAAAAAATGCCTTAACAAAGCTCTAGATTTCAATAAAAGCAATAGCAAAATAGACAACCAGTTATTGAGGTGGCTCTGATACCATATCAGAGGATTCACCAAGGTCCGAATAACTAAGATGCATGAGTTGTGGTTGCACGTGACGAAGCAAGTGAATACCATAAAATATTAAAGTAAATGAAATCAAATAAGAGAAAATTGCATAGACAATTTGGAGAAAAGCCAATATTCCTTTAACATGATATGGCCCTAATGAAGAATACATATAGGAGAGCTAGTAAATAACTCCTCCACAAATGGTGGTCAAAGCACCCCAAGAATAGACTATAACTCCTCCACAAAAGGTGGTGACAAGGTGCTAATAATAGAGAAGTAACTCCCATACCCAAAATAGTTGGTCAAAGGAGTTACTTATGACATTCTTATGACACCTATGACACATCTATGACACACATCTCCACATAAGCTAGCCTATCCGATGAATAAACTCCATGTATGCACAAATATATATTTTCCCTAATTAAATAATAGGGAAAAATAAAAACCTACACTAATATGCTCCCCATATCTCTCATTCCCTTATACTATAAATATAGGATTCTAAGGCTTGAAATGAATTCCACTCTTGGGAATGACTAGAATCTACCAAGATTGATCTTTATAACCTCCTGAGATAAATAGATGATTGTTTCATATTTCATTTTTTTGGTATAGTGTGTTAATTTTAGTTTGATTTGCATATGTGGTAGATATCTCTCCCTTGTTAAGTCATGGTTTCACCTAGATACTAGTTTCTCTTGTTATTCAAGTCATGTTCAGTGTTTAATGACATTTGATTAAAGCTATCAAGTGGATACATTAACTGGTTAGTGCCTTGAATTAGGCCTTTCCATTACTTCCCTCATGTTTTGATCACTTGGTGAACCTTTGCATGAAATATTGATGCATAATAGACATTTGGAGTTGTAGATTAAGTATTTTTCTTGTCTCATTAGTGTTTTTATATGTTCAAATAGAGTGGATGAGTGCTAAATTTGGGTGCATCACCAACATTATCTTAGATTTCCCTTTCAATTATATTTCTCTCCCTTTTCACCCTATTAATTAGTATGTTTTAGTGGAAATGAGCTAAGTGATACGTCAAAGGAGCTAGCCTTGTTAAAAATCCTAGAGGTTTTACCCAAAATTAGGTAACCCATAGCCTTGGGTTATTCCCATATTGGACTAGGTTTGAGTAATAGGACCTGAATAATCCCCTTCTCATCTAAGGTTACAATCCAAGTCTCTAACCATTCGGGCATGCTTGGTAAGACCCAAAACAGTGGAAATATTGTTGGTGTGTCTTTCCTTTAATTAGCTTTTTTTTAAAAGCAACTTAACACCCATGGTGACTCTGAATCAAATCTTTGATTTATAAGTAGCCTAGGTATGTCTCATTGAAGATTTTAATCAGTTTTTGCATCTAAGGTTGATATGAATAACTATGGTGGATACCCCTATCATTCACCTCCTTATCAATAGTTTCAACATGATCCTCATGATCCATATGAACCTAATCAGCCTTACAAAAAGTTTTATCAAACCTAAGATGAGCTTTATCAAGTTTCTCATGATCCTTATTATCAAGGTCATGGCTCTTACCTTCCTCATGACCTATATCATCCCTACCATGATCTCTACTAGCCTTATGGTGAGCATCACCAACCATATATAGAGCATTACTAGTGTTATGGTGACTCATACCAATCTTATGATAACCCTCATGAATCTTGTTATCTTCCTAATCAACCCAATCAAGCCCTTAAGCAATCCATATCAAACTTCAAATAAACCCTATTTGGCTATGAGAAATAGTTTTTAGGCATATATACCTAAAAAAGATATGGATAGGATATTTTTAAGCATGAAATTTAGAACATGAGATCTAATTTATAGGAAGATAAAGAGGTAGGTGCATCCTTCATAAGGCAAGGCCACTCAAATTTTAGTGTTGATATTCTAGACATAAGTGGTCTAATGTAAGCATTGAAGAGAGCCTAGTATTTTATAAAGAACCCCTGGGTCATCATAATCATCATGTTCTCATAGATATGCCCTTTTCCCTTCATGAATGCCAAACTAATGTTTATCATAGCTCTCAAAAGTCCATTCAAACCTTGCCTAAATTTCTTACCTAGATTTCAATCCAAGTGAGGCCTCTGAAGGTTAAACAATTATGTGTTGAGGAGACTAATATGCATGTTTCTTAGTAGATCATATAGGAGACTTCATCTTTAGTTTTGTATGGAGACATATCTAACCAATTGGTCGATGATTTTGAGGTTAATTTAACCAAGAAAATTGAGTTTGAAACTTAGCATCTCCAATATTTAATAATAGTTATAAATGTAACACAATATTAAATTTCTTCTTTCCCACCCATAACAAGAACAAGTATAGAAGCATAGGTTTGTAAACCTAAATTTATGACTTGGAATAAAATGAAATGGTCAAAAGAGAAAGAAGAACATTAAAGCATAATCCAAGATGTTGAAGTCAAGATCAAGCTAGTGTTTACTTAGCCTCCACTCCTTTCCCCTCAAAGGACCAGAGCCTTTCCTTCATGAAAATCCATTCAAGAAACAATGCAACGAAGAGAGGAGGTGAAGGTGATCCAATAAGAGAAGATCCATGAGTAAAATCAAGTATCTATGGTAATTTATTTGCACATTTCTTATCTTAATTAATATTTTCAAAGGTCTATTATGTCACTCTTTGAGAAAGAGCCTCTCTTTTGTGAGGCAAATCAAGAAGATGCAGCTAAGGAAATAAAAAATTAAGGTGACATGCGTGACCAAAAAGAAGAAATAATGATTGGGTTAACTCTTGGCAAGGACAAACATATTTTAGTCTTCCATAATGATGTAAATATGTAACAAGTGTAAGAGAAAGATGAGGTAGAGGCTGAGATACAAGTACAAGAATAAATACATGAAGATGAGGTTATTGATGTATAAGAGAAAGATGTCCCAGTTGGACAAGTTGATGATGTTTCCCATGACTTATTTGATGACTCAAGAGTTTCCATTAATCATGAAGTAAAAGAGCTTATATAAGTAGTAGAACATAAGTACCAATTAGTAAATGAAGGTGAAGAACAAGATAACTTTGAGATTATGATCAATCATTAGCTTATGTTGAAGACGAAGCAATTTTGATTCACCAATCTAAGATATCAATAGAAGACTTATAGCCTCATGATTATGGTCATGGAATTGATATGTTTACTTCTAACATTTAGCTTAAAAAAAAACCAATTGAACTATAGATTCATGAGAACAAATCTTCAAATTTATTTGATATATTTCATTCAGGTTATTCTTTACTTGAATGTGGTCTATTGTAGGCTGGGGAAAGTGCCTTCATTAAGTAAGAAGTGTTTGTTCTCTCAGAAGATGACATGTTTAAACTTTTCAAATGTGTTATCAACTTTTATCTTCAAATTCATACATCTCTCTACTCTTGGAAGCTAATAATGAGCTCAAATGGCCTCAATAAGTCTCAAGGTTAGATCCATCTCCCTTAGAGGTCAGCCTTTTAGATATTTCAAAGGAGACATACCAATTTTCCCAACATAATCATAGTAAATAGTTTATAAATGAAGAAGAATTGATGATGTTCTTACAAAATCCACAAATTTGGGAGGAGTATGATTGGGTCTTGGACTCATGTCTAAAATTCATGCAACTAAAATTTGTAATAAAGGAAATAGTTTCTTCCCAAAAAAGACATGGTAATCTAATTACTCTTAGCTACATAAGAAAGCTATCAAGAAAAGGCAAGCATGATTCAAAGTTACAAGGTGAACCAAATAGATTTTCATTTGATCATGGAGGGAAGCTTATCACTACAGTTAGTTGTTCTAGGTTTTCTTTATTTCAATAACTGATCAACACAATTAGTATTCTGCATCCCTTTTGTCTTTTTTCCCTTATTTCTTTAGGTTAGTGTTATGTGCTTTATTTAGGTTAGTTTCACTTATGTTCTATGTTTCCCTTAAATAAGTGACTTTGACACTTTATTTTTTTTTGTTTATTTTGGTCTTTATTTGTTTTAAGAGGAGTTATCTAAGGGTTGGCATCCAATTTTAGCTTTAGATCAATATGTTGAACCAAAGTAGAGACTTCATACCCAATGGACTAGAAAAGGAAAATGGTATAGGTTCTCAAACATATTAGGCATGCTTCCTTGTGAGTCACCAAAGATGTTGGACAATTTTGGCCCATATACCAAGTGTTTGCCTAGATATAGAAACTGATTAGAGTTCCTAATGCATAAATAATCAAAAAATGGTAAAATCAAGCTTTGAAGAGCTAGACCATCTCAAATGTCATGAAGAAATAGACTAGTAAGCTCTTTGTGCATTTTATAAGTATGCTTAAAAAGCCTCTAAAGCTAAAAGATCACATGGAAATGATATTACTAATGCCTAAATCATGCTCTATAAATATTGTATCTCGATTAGCTTGTTATCTCAAGATATAGGTCTTTAAAGTTGAACTTGCAAAGTGGGATGTGTGTGTAGACATCAAATTTGGGCTTCATGAAATAAGCATTTGAATTCAAATTTTTCAAGGATAAATGTGGGGATCGCAAATGTCTAAATCTTGGAAGCTAAAGTCAAGATATAATGGTAAATGGGTGATCATTTATGTTAGTGATTTCAAAATATCCAATGGAGTGCATTGAATCATGCATCGAAGATCAACGGTGAGCTCAAAGTCAAAGGGTTAGCATATCTTAAGATTGAATACACAAATAATAAGTGTAAATATCTTGGTTACCTAAATGAAGATCTAATGGTGCATGGTAACTTACAAATTGAATGGATCTAAGTTGATCAATGGTGCATGATCCATCATACCAAAGCAGATTAATAGGGAGCAAAAGGACAACTAGTCAGTGGAGCTTGGGAATGAATGAGAATTTATCAAGTATCATGACCATACCAAATGTTAGGTAAATCAATGTTATGTATTTTATCTATGCAAAAGGAGATTGATATTGTGCATAAGGTTAATAAGTCAATGAACTCAGGATGAATACAAGGGCACCATGTGGTGCAAGTGTAGGAATAGTATGGAACTGACTGCAAGACCCATGGGATGAATGGGGTACTAACAATTGGCATAGCATGAAGATCCCAGATTAAGAATGATAGTTGATATCAAAATTCAAATCCAAGAGACTTAAAATGAAGGTTAAATATGGTTTAGGTTAAACCAAGAGCAATGTTTCAAATAGATATGTCACCATTAGTACTTGGTCAAATACCATTAAGCGGATGCAGCTATATAGTCAAGATTGTTAATGTCTAAGCTCTATTGCCATTAATGTTTAGAAGTAGAATATGTTTGTTTATACCTAATAGATTTCAAGATATGACTATATAGCCAATACATTTTCATTGATATTATAGTTATAATAAAACCAATAAATGGATTGGTTTTCAATCTATAGCAAGACCTCTGCTTAGATTTTGAAGTAAGAGCAGATATATGGTTATGAAAAAGTGTTTCATATTCAACATGGCCAGATCCTCAACAATTATGTACCTATAGCCACTCAAAGTATATATGGTCATATATTAATTAGGTCTATATATATGAGGATTTTGTCTTCATAAGTCAAGTGGAAAATGGCAGAGCGTCCCAATGACATTAATGCAGGAGGAACTTGAAGAGTTAGTATAGTTATTATCTTGATCATTAATGACTCTTTTTCCATTCTCCCATGCATTTTATCCACCTCTCTCATTCCCTTCTACTATAAATACAAGATTCTAAGCCTTGAAATAGATCCCTCTCTTAGGCATGACTAGACTCTACCAAGATTGACCTTTGTAACCTATTGAGATAAATAGATGATTATTTCAAATTTCATTATTATGGTATAGTATATTAATGTTACTTTGATTTACATATGTGGTAGAAATATCTCCCTTTTAAAGTCTTAATTTCACCTAGCTACTATTTTATCTTGTTATTCAGGTCATATTTAGTGTTTAATGTCATTTGATTAAAGCTAGTAAGTGGACACAATGACTAGTTAGTGCCTTAAATCAAGGATTTCTATTACTTCCCTCAAGTTTTGATAACTTTTTGAACCTTTACATGAAATATTTATGCATAACATACATTTGAAGTTGTAGATTCAGTCTTTTGCTTATCTCATTAGTGTTTTTAGAAGTTCAAATAGAGTGGATGAGTAATCAATTTAGGTGCATCACCAACATTAAATTAGATTTCCATTTCAATTATCTTTCTTTTCCTTTTCACCCCAAAAATTAGTAGGTTTTAGTGTAAATGAGCTAAGTGATACATCAAAAATCTATCCTCATTAAAAATCCTAGATGAGAGGGGGGTGAATCAGTGAGAATAGATATTTCAATTTCAATTCCAATCCTTTCTAACTATTAAACAATCAACATATATAACCTTGATCAAGAAACATTAATAAGAGAGCTCATTCATTCAATGCATACAAAAGATCAAACACACAACACATAGTTCATGTAAGAAACCCTCATGGGAAATAAAACACACTCTCAATCCTACAAACACTTGAACTACTTGTCCTATAAGGTATTACAAACTGGAGACTAATCAAGTCCTTTTACCTAAGATTTAGTGAAACACCTATTCCATAAGGATAACCCTACCCCTAAGATGATCAATTCATCTTGACCACCTATTAGTGAAGTCCTTTTGACCTTAAACCTTGGTTAGGTCCTTTTAACCAAAGGCCTTTAGTGAAACACCTATTTCACAAGGAGAAACTACCCCTAATGAATATCAAGTCCTTTATACCCTCCTATGAAGTGAACACCTCCACCTTATAACTGATGTCTTCAACAACTTGATGATGGATCTCTAATTTTCTAACTCCTACACAAACTCCCTCTCTCTCATATAGGCATCTCACATAGGCATGCCAAAATCTCTCTCATTCTTCACTCAAACTTCCCTCATAAACACACTTAAACCTATTCACACATATTTAACCTTTAACCCTACAAGACCACTATCCCCTCTTCTTCACTTCAATGCATACTTCTTTCACACAAGCATAAAAACCATCTCGTTTGGTTTCACCATATATAGAGTCTTCATGATAGACATCTTTTTGGTTGGACATTAGACTTGACTTAATCCTTAAGGCTTCTCTCACACTAAGACACATCTCAAAACAATCTTCATAGATTGGCCATAGCATCTATGGGTCAGCTTTAAGTAGCTACACCTTTCAATTAGGCCCTTGTAGCTCTTATAGGTCTCATGGAGACCTATTCACCCATTTAGCACTTCAAAGAGAAAAAAATAACATGGGACCACTTTAAAATACATGGTTTCACTACTTATGTCCCCTTAGACATCTTCAAATGCTTACATTCATCTTTGTTCATCTCTATGTATGCTTAATCAACATAAACATTGAACTAGTGCATAGGAGCATCATGAATAAACACATAGTTAAATTATCAAGAATTATTCATACTTAAGATAGATTTATCACACCTAAAAAATCCATATAAATCATCTGCATGAAGTCGATAACACTCCCCAATAGCTAATTCATCATGAGATATCGAAACAACATCAAAACAAGCTCGAACAATCTTCTCAGGTTACTTACAAGACATAGTCAAACACAATCAAATTTGAACATTCATAAATTTTATGGTACACACTTTAATACCTTTAAATATATATTTCCAAATGTGCCTTGGAGTCCTCTATAAATTTTCTTTTTACACTATGAGTAAATTCTAATTATATCAAAAGATATGGCCCAAAAACTAGACACTAGTCTTTCCTTTATTAAATTAAAATATTTGAATTCAAATGGTAAAATTTAAGCCTTGAACACCATTTTATTATCTCATGTCCTTGCTTATTATATTAAATACACAACATCCATCTTCTTCAAACTTTAACTCGTAGTGCACCACTACCCAAATGTTAAACTTTAGACAGTGGACCTCATCTCATGCAATCTTGCAACCTTAACCACATATGTTCCATCCATATCTTGTACCTAGCTTAGAATTTATATGTGTTAAACATTGGATACATTAAAAAAATATCACTTGATATGCACCTTTGATCTATATATGTATAAACATACGCTCATTATTAGATCTTAGAAGAAGCCTTTTCCTTACCTCTACTCAATGTTAAACTCCAAATACTTGTCCTCATCTCACTACTTCCTGACATCTTGGATTAAACATGCTCTGTTGATCTCTTTGAGATTTTCTCAAAAATTAACTTGTGAAAATTTGACTATGGGAACCTTTTCAATCTGTTTGTAAGGTCAAATTTGCACCTTCATATCTTTTTTTATGCTTAAATGTACGATCTAAAATTTGGACCATATGATCTCCTCACATAGGATAATCCAAGAATATATCAATATCCTCTTAGATCCTTTACATGTGTAATATATTATTCCATTAATCTACTCACTCATATTTTTCTACCACAGAGCCAACTATGTCAAGAACTATTTGAAAGGCCAACTTTGCACATGCATATCTTTTGATGTGCCTTATTTCATGACCTAAAATTTAGCACATATTAAATATGCACAATAATAAACAAACCCATATGATCAACTTATCCTTGCACCTTCACATGTGTGAAATATAACACCATAAAAATGCCTACTTGGCTTTTCTTGACACATTGTAAATTTGTTTATGGGAAAACACTATCAAACTACCTCAGAGCCCAACTTTGCACTTCCATATCTTATGATGTGCTCCATCACATGACATGAAATTTAGTGCATATAAACTAGGCATAAATTTTATTACAACCATATGACCAACTCCCCCTGACTCATCCACATGTGGCAATGGTGATGTCATCAAATTACCCACTCAGATTTTTTGCCACTAGACCCAAAATGTCTAGATGAAAACAATGATCACCCAGATGAAATCCACTCATGCACACAATCATTAAAATCATCTTTAACCTATGATATGACCCCTTTCACATCCTCAAATCACCAAACTCATCCTTGAACATCTCTAACCATTCCAATACTAAAGATCAACCAAGCCTTTTTTAAGCATACTAGGATAAGCATATTACACACTTTGTCATTATCACTTAGGCTATCAACGCACTTCATCCACTCACCAGGACACCTCCATGACATCATTGAAAACCTATCCAAGAATATCCCCCTTTATCATTGATGTCAACACCCTTCATAAAAACAATATATAGCTCACCTTCATTCTCTCTCTTCAAGCACTCTCAAAATAAGAACTTTCTCCCCCTTTGACACAATGATAAATAGGGAAATAATTGATCTTGAGGACTTGAAAATAATACCAATAGGATAATACCATCTTAGAAATATAATACAAACTCCATCTTACCTTGAGCCTACCTTTTCTTGCCTTCACAACTTCTTCTTACTATATGCCAACACTCTTCTTCAACCAAGCACTACAACCGATGCAGAAAAAACACAAAAAACATGTAAATCTAATAGAGCTCACTAATAAACATCTAATAGGGACTCCCCCTAGGATTTTTGAGAAATTTCACCTCCTGATCATTTTCATATCTCCACACACCATGAAAAACCACCACATAGGCTTAATAGCCTTCTGTCTCAAGCTACCTCAAGGACCACCAATAGAACTTCATGCCACTCACCAAATAAAAAACATGCTCTATACCAATACTAAGAACTTGCCTTGAAATACTCATGACTTTTTGTTTTGTAGAAACTAAACAAAAATCACTCTTTTTATCACTAATCATGTCTAGTCTCCTTGTAGCCATACATAGAAATTGCATAGCCAATAAACTTTAGTAGATACACCATAAAGACCTAAAAAATCATATCTAAAGCACTCTCATATGCCCCCTCAACCACACAAATTTATAATAACTATCTCATCCTATACAAAATACTTTCTTCACAAACCAACTTTCTAATTAAGACTCCATCTTGACAAAAACATGAATAATTTGAAAACAAAAAACCTTCAAAACGTTTTGTAGATTGATTTAACAACCCATTTCACCAATTCATCCTATTAATAATCCTTATACCTCAAATCATAAGGTAGATCACTTTTATAGTATAGCCCAAAATCCTAGAAACTCAAAACAAAAAAGGTCAACAAACCTCCTTCTATTTCAACACACACCTCTAAAACTTATTTCACACCTAGAGACACCCATCACACACTTATGGACCAAGATTTGAGCTTTCACACCTTTGGGAACCCATACATTTTACAACCCATTTTAGGCATGCTTGCCTATTTAAACCTATTCTTATATTTAGGCCTTTGCTTGCAGAATCTAACAGTGTGACCTCTTTATTCATAGTCATCACAAACCAGTCTTCTTGAAGTGAACTCAACTTGTCCTACCTGATATGGACAAAATATTGTGAAGTGTTATATGTCATAATAGTTGAGACAAACTACTCCTTTTAAAAAAGAATTATCTTTCCCTACGTTATTCGGGAAATGCTTAACAAAGTGTCCCTTATCAAGATAGTTGAAACACTCAACCTTTCTCACACCTTTTGACTAATGACCCCCATCATAGTTTCATGAAAAATCATTTCTAATAGGTTTCTTGCATTCTCTAACTCTATGCCCAAACTGATTACAATTATAGTAGTAACCATTAAGATTTACATACTTCATGGCATTTGGTTGTATGATCTAATTTGTCTTTAATCCAACCAACACCTTCATTATTTGACTAATTATTGACCTTCAAGTTCTGATTAGTATTTATTTTGTCTTGAGTTACATTCTCTATTTCTTCTTTGTATCCAAAATTAGTTTTATCACTTTCATGATTTTGACCACTCAAAGTATTCTCTAGATCATTTGAGCTCTTTTCAAATTTCACAAATGACTTCATCTTACTAGATGTCTTCTCTAACTAAGCTTTTAATGACTCATTTTCAATTACATTTCTTGAAAAATCATCTTCTTTAGATTTAAGGCTTGTAGACAGGATTTCCAATTGACAATTGAGATGTTTGACCATATCTTCATGTTCCTTGGTGTTTTAATTCATTCTTGCCTCAAATACATTGAATTGTTCCTCCTAGTCCTTGATTTTATATTTCATCTTCTTATTTATCTTCTTTTCAATCTTCAGTTCTTCAAGAGTAGTCATTAATTCATTCTCATAGTCTACCTCATCTTTATCATCATTTGAATCACTCCAAGTGGACTCCATTTGATGTGAGCAACTACCTTCCTCAACCATGAATAGGGCTTCATCTTCAATAAGACCATCATCTTCATGATCATACTCTAAGTCACTAACTTCACTCTCATTTGATGAGTTGTAATATTCTTTGGTGTAGAGACTCTTTTTATCCTTAAAGTACTTATTCTTATTGTCAAATCTTTTGAATCCCTTTTTGATTTTATCATACTTGAATGATCTCTTACCATCATCATGACCTTGATCATGCTCTTCATCATCATCCTTATTAGACTTATGAAGTCACTTATTAGTAAAATGTCTTACCTCTCCACAAATGAAGCATTTTATGGGTAGTTTACCCTTATACTTGCCTAAACCTATTTTCAATTGCTTTGAAATCAAAGCAATTAGTTCATCCTCATCTATATCAAAAATGTCATCCTCCTTAAGTTTCTTACTTTGGAACTTCTTCTTTGGCTTCATTTTAGTTAATAAATTTGCATATTTCTTTGGTGGTATATCATCCTTTACTCTTATCTCATAGGCAATAAGGGTGGCATGCAATTGATCCATCTTCAACTGATTAATATCATGACTTTCTTCTATAACATAGACTTTTGGATCAAACTTTAGGGATAGATACCTTAATAATTTTTGAACTATAGTAGCCTCTTCAAGGTTATCTCCAAGACCTCTGATGATGTTCACAATCTCATCAAATCTCTACATAAAATATGCCATAGAATCTTCTTCCTTCATCTTGAGACTTTCAAATTACCCTCTGTGAGTCTACAACTTAGCAAGCTCGACCTTTGAATATCCTTCATAAATGATCTGCATTTTGTCCCATATCTCTTTAGCATATTTATAATGGATTACCTTGGTGAACTCAATCTTTGTAAGACCACAAGTGATGGCATTCATTTCCTTAGATTATTTTCAAACAACTTCTTGTCTACATCACTAGATGGAGTAGTATGAGAAACATAACCATTCACAATAGATTCTCATACATCAAACCCTAGGGACATAATGTATGTCCTCATCCTTACACTCCAAAAATCATAATTGGATCTATTGAACATTGGCGCTTGTTTAGTAGTGAAACCTCCTTGCATTTGATGATTACCCATATTGTACCTTAGATCACCTTCAAGTTGTCAAGCCTTTATCAAAAGACCTACTCTGATACTAATTGATTGAGGTATAATCACTGAGAAGGGGGGTGAATTAGTGAGCCAAGATATTTCAATTTTAATTCCAATCCTTTTAAACTATTAAATAATTAGCATATATCAGCTTAATCAAGCAACATTAACAAGAGATATCATTCATTCAATGCATACACAAGATCAAACACACAACACATAGTTCTTGTGGGAAACTCTCATGGGAAATAAAACCCACTCTCAAGCCTAAAAACACTTGGAATACTTGTCCTATAAGGTATTAGTAAATAGATATTGATCAAGTCATTTTGAATAGGATTTATTGAAACACCTATTCCACAAGGAGAACTTGCTCTTAAGATGATCAAGTCCTCTTAACCACCTATTAGTCAAGTCCTTTAGAACCAAAACCTTATTCAAGTCCTTTTGACTAAAAGTTTTTAGTGAAAAACCTATTTCATAAGGAGTAACTACCCCTAAGGAATATCAAGTCCTTTAGACCCTCCTATGAAGTGAACACCTCCACTTTAGAACTGATGTCTTCAACACTTGATAATGAATCTCTAATTTTATAACTCCTACACAAACTCCCTCTCTATATCATACAAGACTCTCATATATGCATTCCAAAATATCTCTCCTTATTCACTCAAACTACCCTCATATACAACTTAGACCTCTTTTCACATCTTCAACATTCAAACCTACAAGAGCACTATCCTTGTTTCTTCACTTCAAAGCATACTCCTTTCACACAAGTATAAAAACCATCTCCTTTGATTTCACTATATATAGATTCTTCATGATAAATAGGTTCTTGGCTGGCCATTATACTTACCTTAACCCTTAAGGCTTATCTCACATTAAGACAGCTCAAAACAATCTTCATAGATCAGCCATAGCATCTATGGGTCACCCTTAAGTAGCTACACCTTTTTATTAGGCCCTTGTAGCTCTTATAGGTCTCATAGAAACCTATTCACCCATTTATCACTTCATCAAGAAAAAAAATAACATAATACCACTTTCAAATACATGGATCCACTCCTTATGTCCCTTTAGATATCCTCAAGTGCTTATAGTCATCTTTCTCATCTCTACATATGCTCAATCAACTCAAAACTAACTTGGTACATAGGAACATCTTGAAAAAACACATAGTCAACTTCTTAAGCATTTTTCATTCTCAATATAGATTTATCACACCTCTAAAATCCACATAGGTCATCCTCATGAAGTCTAAAACACTCCCCAATATCTAATTCATCATGAGATACCAAAACAAGTTCAAACAATCTTTTTGGGTCACTTGCAAGCCAAAGTTAACCACATAGTTAACTTTTAACCTTCATAAATTTAAATGTACACACTTTTATACCTTCAAATCTATATTTCTATATGTGCCTTGGAGTCCTCTACAAATTTTATTTTTACACTAAGCCAATTTTGCATGTATCAAAAGATATGGCCCAAAAAATAGACATTGGTCTTTTCTTTGTTAAATTCAAATATTTGAATTCAAAAAATCATATTTAAACCTCAAACACCATGCTATCATCTCATGTCCTCACTACTTAGATTAAATATTCATTGTCTATCTTCTTTGAAATTTAACTCATATTGCAAAACTACCTAAATGTTAAACTTCAAATAGTTGACCTCATCTCATGCAATCTGCTAATCTTGACCATATATGCTCCATTGATCTCATGTATGTATCTTAGTATTTATCTATGTTAAACATTAGACACCTTGAAATTATCTCACTCAATATGCACCATTGATCTCTATATGTACAAACATCCATTCACTATTAAATCTTAGAAGAACCTTGATCTTTAACTTTATTCAATGTTAAAATCCAAACACTTATCTTCATCTCACTACTTCTTAACATCTTGGATTAAATTCACTCTATTTATCTCTTCGAGAGTTTCTTGAACTTCACCTTGTGAAAATTTTACTATAGGAACCTTTGCAATCTATTTATAAGGTCAACTTTGCACCTTCATATCTTTTACTACACTTAAACACATGATCTAAAATTTGGACCATATGATCTCCTCACATAGGATAATTTAACCATATATCAATCTTCTTCTGGGACCTTTACATGTGTAAGATATAATTCCATTAATCTACTCACTCAAATTTTTCTACCATAGAGCCAACTATGTCAAGAACTATCTAGAAGGATAACTTTGCACATACATATATTTTTATGCACTTTATTACATGACCTAAAATTTATAAAATATCAACTAGGCACAAAATTAAACAAACCCATATGATCAACTTCTCCTAACACCCTCACATGTGTGAAATATAACACCATCAAAATGCCTACTCAACTTTTCTTGCCCCATTGCAAATTTGGCTAAGTATGGGAAAACACTGTCAAACTACTTGGGATCCCAAATTTGCACTCGCATATATTATGTTACACTTTATTGCATGACCTTAAATTTAATGCATTTAAATTAGGAACAAGTTTGATCACAACCATATGACCAAATTCCTTTGACTCATCCACACGTGGTAATGGTGATGTCATCAAACTACTTACTTAGACTTTTTTCCATTAGACCCAAAATGTCTAGATGAAAATAATGATTAACCAGATGAAAGTCACTCATGTACACAAGCACTCAAATCATCTTTGACCTATGATAGGACCCATTTCACATCCTCAAATCACCATACTCATCTTTGAACATCTCTAACCATGACAAAATAGAAGATCAACCAAGCCTCCTTCAAGCATACTAGGACAAGCATATTACACACTTTATCCTTATCATGTATGTTATCAAGTCACTTAAATCACTCACCAAGACACCTCCATGACATTTCCATGACATCATTGATAACTTTCCAACATTTCCATCAATTGCCTTAGGTTTTGATCACTTGGTGAACCTTTGCATGAAATATTGATGCATAACAAACATTTTTAGTTATAAATTAAATATTTTACTTGTCTTATTAGTGCTTTTAGAAGTTAAAATAGATTGGATGAGTAATCAATTTAGATGCATCACCAAAACTAGCTTATATTTCCCTTTTACTTATCTTTCTCTCCCTTTTCAACCCTGTAATTAGTAGGTTTTAGTGGAAATGAGCTAAGAGATACATCAGAGGATCTAGCCTCATTAAAATTCCTAGAGGTCTGACCCAAGATTAGGTAAGCCATAGCCTAAGGTCATTCCCATGTTGGACTAGGTTTGAGTAAGAGGACCTGGACAATCCCCTTCTTAGCTAAGGGTGCAATTTAAGTCTCTAACAATTATTTTCAAGGGTTTTGTGGGGTTTATGTAAATCCATCCAAAATATAATATCAAAGTCTCCAAATGAAAAAAATACATCACCATTGGATTTAGAAGATGTCAAAACCCTAGGAACTATGGTAAACATGTCTTATTTTCATGATAGTACATTTTTACCATTGGATGTGATAGTAATTTTTAGTTTTCATACATATATGTACCATTTATTCCTCTAAAGAGGAAAATTTTTTATGGTTTTGATTGGGTTTTTCAAAAAACCTAGTGGGTCTTTACTACTTTTGTATAAAATCATACTATCGTTTATAGATATGAGGTTTTATATTTTAGTGGGTTCTGCAGTCTTATTTGGATTTGGTTTTTCATGTTTCCTACTAGTTTTGCTCTAGATTTATGTGAGTATAATATCTTTGGACCTATCCTCACCCTTATACCTTGGCTATAACCAACCCAAGGGGGCTTAAAATTTTTATGAAAAATTGAGTCAAACATTTTGCAGGCCAAAAATATTAAATTTGCAAGGTGGATTTTTTTAATAATTTTAGACTCACATAATTTTCAATGTATAACTCCTTTTTAGGTGAATTTTTTTTAAATTGAAAGTTTTTCAATCTCTATGCATTTATGTTATTCTAAATCCTTGTAAAATTGAACATTTATAGTTTCATGGGGGTTATATTTCTTATTTTATTTTGCTTTTGTTGATTCTATATATGTGTTGATTGTATACATACTTAAATGTGTTGATTGTATATGCACTCAAACATAAAGTGCTAACTTGTGCAACATCAAGAGGAATTTTGTGATTATCACACAAATTTCTCATTTAGATACATTTTTATCTGAGTTTGACTCCATCAAATTTAGTGTGCATCATTATTTATGGTCATGTTAACTCACTTATCTCTAATTGGGAGATACCAGATGAATCTAGTGGTTCTTCTTGAAAATACCAACTACACTTCATGGTAGTTGTACATGGAATTATTTCTCAAAGAATAAAAATTTATTTTATTTCTATATGGACAAATTTTATCCTCACTAACCCAATTCAGTACAATGATAGGGATAACTCTTGTTATTGTGTCTATTATCACACATTGATGAATGTTTCATGGGATCTACACCACCATGTGATTCACACAAAGTGTCTATCCATTATGTGGAGCACTCTTCAGACTCTTTTTAGATATCCTACTAAGATTTATATCATTACTCCTCTTCTTATTGTCTCTTCTAATATTTTTCTAATCTCTTCTCCTATTTTGTATTTCTTTTGATGACACATTCCTGATAGACAGTGATCTTCCTTTTGTTAAGCCACCACTATAAGACAAGATTCTACTAGACCTTAGCTATCTTATTTCAGAATCTACATTTGTTCTTATACATCATGTTTCTCTTCCATAGCCATCATATATTTTCACTCACTCTAGTATTTTAATTGAGATTACACTTTTGGAGATCATTGATGACTCATATGTTCTTGTGGATATTCATTATACATATCTGAGTGTTTTATTTGTAGTCTAATATTTAGTTTTTAGGGTTGTTGATCCATGTTCCACCCTTCACATATACATTATCTTAGTGAATATTACATTTCATTCTTCTAATCTATTCACTTTAGTGGCATTACATTCAATTTTTGTGCATGATCATACTTAGAGATATTCATACTACTACATTCATCATCAATTTTGGAATGGGTAAACTTTCATTACACTCGTTATGTTCTTCTTCTTGCAAAGGGAAGAAACATTATTCGGTAGATGGAGTTTCTTTAGACTTCAAGCAAAGGATCTCATCATCAACCTTGGTTATTTTATGAACTCAACCATAGATAGCTTCAACATCATATTGGGGCCTTCTAGTCTTATCTATTTTCTATGTACTTAGATACCTTAGCAGGCCTTTGTATTGTGACCTAATTCTGCTACCTAGCTAATTTATGATTAAATGGGGGTGTTGGTGTAGTATTTTTCCTACCATATGATTTTACCTACATAGTTTAGTTAGCTTGCTTAAATTTCACTTAGATGTGTAATAAAGGTCATTGGGGAAGATAATCCCACTTTCATGAGGATGTGTGATCATGTTTATCTTTTACCTATATAATGAACTTTTTTATGTACTTTTTCTAACCAAATAGGAATGTTATTACATTTGAAAAAATTTACACATTATGAGTTTTCTTCCTCTCATGTGTTCATGATTTCACTACTCCATAAAGTTTCACCATCATGCATTTGATCCTATCTAGTTATCAATCCTCAAGTATGTCCCACTCCAACATGATTATATCTAAATCTCAATACAAATATCATGTAATAAATATTTAGTATATTTTGAAATGACCACTTGGAGCCTTTTAGGTTTTTTGTCACCTTTTTTTAATGTGTTTTATTCAAGTGCACAAGATGTCTATGATTATATGTGGATCGAACCCTCACTCTTCACCTTAGGTATTTATAACTTGCCAAAAATGGGTTAGTGGACTCATGGTGTTGATCTAACCTTTAAAAAGCCTCTATTAATGAGTACTACCTACATTTTCAATACTCTAAGGATGGCCTCATACTTATGTAGTTCTCCCCTAGGTGTTTGCTTGTTTAAGTGTAATGGGGAAATATACTAAATTCAAAGGCATGCAATGATATAAATTTTAAATTGAAAAATATTTATCGTGAGCTACTATTTAAGTGATTTAAACCTATAACATTATTGATCCTACTACTAATATGAAAATATTTAATAATAGGGTAGTATAACTCAGTTGTATAATTGAGTAAGTAATCTTGATTAGGTGTTTACTTGGTATTTTTATAGATGAATAATGAGTAGTCTTAGATTCATATTTATACTAAACCTTTTGAAAATATCCCATGGAATGGATAAATTAAAAAATTGGATGACCCATAGGATTTAAAATATTTTTAATTTAGATGAATTTTGAGTACTAAACACTTGATAATAATCTAGACACTTGCATTCTAAAAATTTAAGAAGATTATAAGGATATTAAATTGATATTAAAGGATATGTATTATATTTTAATACTTTTGCACATTGTAAGATATATAGGTCATTAAAATTAATAGGGTTATATCATAATATAAATAGTTAAGCATAGTGAGATGGTTAATGTGAGCCTTTCAACAACAAGAAGGTTTGTAACTAAAGGGTATATCCATATAGGTATTTATAAAGTATAGGTTAGAGCCCATTTTGAGTATTTTAATGGTATATGACATGTAACCAAGATCATTTTATAGTATAAATTAGTGCATATAATCTAAAATTTGTCATAAATGAAATGCTTGAAAATAAAAAGAGAAAGAAATGAGTACACATATGTGTCAATGCAACCATATTTCCCCTTAGTACTTTGACTTGGCAATGATGCTTCTTTATGTAGCATTAGAGCTGAGAAGTTAAAAATTGAACCTTAGAGATTTGAATCTAGTGCAAGGGTGAGTTGTGACATGGCCATTAATATCATTGAATCTCAATTGCACAACTCAAGTGACAGTAAAATAAAATCTAAGTTAAGTGGTATAACCAACTCAACCTACAAAATGGAAATAATGTTAGACCATTGAGGTAATTGAATATCATCCATACTACTAAATGTATCCAACTTATATAAATATAAAATTCTCAAAATTATGCTTCTTGGTGAAAATAATCCTTCTTAGTAAAGTATTGGTGCTTCTTGGTAAATATGTTTGAATAATTTTGAATATGTATTTATAATTTCTGGTGCACTTACATGGAATATGCACCTATAATGTGTCTCAAGCTTAATTATCTAAAAAAGTAACCTTTTCTCTATAAATATGAATAATAAATATCACAAATCTAAGAAACCTTTTCCCAAATCTATAAAAATTAGTATAATGTATAGGATTCTGATCTAAGTGCATATCTAAATCATGTAGATTGTATTGAAACTATGGTAGTTTAAAGAACTATATAAGTGTGGAGTTATTATTTTTATGACATGTCCCCACTAATATTCCCTCATTTGAGGTGAAAAAAATTTAATATGGTACTTACCTCAGGAGGATAAGAGAGCTATATAATATGTGTATGAATCATGTAACATATATGATAACATATCTAAGTAAATACATCAATGAAGCTCATAGTATGTGATCACAATAAGCCCTACGATGCATGATATGTATCATATCAACATCTAGAAATTAATAATACAAGCTTATTAGACAATCAATCACACACATAAGAGTGCTCAATGTCACACAAAATGGGTCTAATGAGACCATAATTAAGGGGCATATTCAAATTCCACACATTCAAAGTAATGACATATTCAAATGTATAAATAGAAAATATATATATATATATATATATAATGGCATAAGGTCCAAAAAATAAGGAACATATTCAAAATTTCCACAAGCAAGACAATATCAAGCAATAAAAAGACACTCAAAGAAGTGACAATGTGAATAAATGAAGTATAAGAAACTAACATACACATATCATACTAGTCCCTATAGGTATGTGTTAGTAAAAATGTCATGTAACATAGTATATCAAGTAAACTTTGTAAAATGTAATCATGAGTATAGGCATTAGGCTATAATCTGAACATGGTAATGTAGAAATATCATAAATTAATGTAAATTATATCAATCATAGTCAATGAAGCAAATTCCTTGATCACAATATGCCACATGAGAAAAGTAAATGTTAAACATATGTATATATGAGTATCATGGTTCTTGTTTATTCTTGTATCACACTCTACAATGTGTGAAACATGTGTCTATAAAAATGATATGTCGTCTACTAATATAAATTAAGCAACACAAATTCCAAGGAGATTGTAAACATTTGTATGCTAAATATTTTTATACCTTTGAATTTACTTGAATGATTTTTTTTAATTAAATATTTTATTTTTTTCAAATTTTGGAATATTTTGAAAGGAAAAATTTATAATGTATGATCCCATATAAGGTATGCTTACAATTATCTCCAAACTTTTTAATATGGTAAATCAAACTAGTGATATTGTTAAGAAGTATGTATAGGTGTCATATTTGGAACTATAGAATATATGGTACTTTGTGTATTTTTCATAGGAATTTTTGGTCATGAAGAGGTAATATGATGAGTAAGGGTTCATGGAACCCATTGTTTATTTATCTATGGTTTCCTAGGTGTAACTGTAATTGGAACATGTTTATTTTCTCTTACCAACCGTGTGGACCGTGTAAGCATAGTTGAGGATTCCATGGAATATGTTTTATATCTATAGTGAAATGGTATTTAAAGTATGGGTCACCTAGGAAAGGGTATTTCATCTTACTTGACATTTCATGAATGACTAACCTTAACATGTTGCATAACTAGCTATCTAGGAATAGACTTCTCTGGTTCAAGTGGATGTTCATATGCAATTTGAGAAACTACTACTACCTAGTTATATGAATGTATTTAATACATCCATGCACTATGGTAGGTATTGCATGGATTTAATGTATCTAAGTTCCTCCCAATGACATATCAAATACTCTTATATATGGTATAATAAAAAATGTAGTGACCACATCTATTGGACCAATCTGTAAATGTAAATCAATCTCACCATTAACGTGTTGTGACGTCCCATAAAATGTTTTGACCATTTTGGTTAAAGGGTATGAATCATCAGGTGTATATCCCAAATGTGTAAGTATCATCATGGTACAAATTTTCTCACTATCACCATTATCAATCATAACACTATGTATAGGTTGATGATCAAGGTATTCTCAAATAAATAATGAATGAATATCTGAGTTATCATCTTAATTTCCCTGTCATCAAATGAAGTTGATGTATCTAAACCATAAAATTTATTGTGTATGTATAAGTCCCAATAATCCCATATAATGGGTTCACATAATGTGATGGATTATGATGTGCATTATATTTAATTTTTACTTTTGTATCTTTCTTAGAATGATCTTGTAATGAATTGTTAAATGTATTCTAGTTTTGATGATCACTAGGTTGTGAACCCGAATCCTTTAGAGGATCATCAAAGGTAATTTTTTGGTTATAAATAAGATCTTGAATATTATGTTTTAAGTTATAACATACGTTTTTAAAATTCTCAATCCTTAGTGATAGTCACAATATGAATTATCATCGTATCCTTTTGGTATAGATCAACTCATCAACCTTTATGGGAGGAGGGAGAGATGAGATGACACTCCACAAGATTATTAATTATCAATATGGAGACTTGGGTAATCATTTAAATTATTTCTTATGTGTATTGGCTAAGATGATCTTATTAGGTTGTTGTGACACTACATTAACTATTATTGTTTTTTTTTCATTTTCATTTTTGTAGATTTTATCTTGTAGCTTGGTTTGATATGAAACTTGGTAGTAGATGTGTTTTATAAATACTTAATCTTGTTTAAGGAAATAAGTTTCATTTTATGATCTCAAATAATATGGCATAAGTCATTATAATATTTTAAATTCTTAAAAATAATGGAATTGTGTAATAGGGAAAGTAAACTATTTTTTAATATGTCTTGAAGCTCTTTATCTACCATTGGATTTGTCATTTTGGCCAACATTGTTTCCTATCTAGAAACATATTCATTAATAGGTTCTTTGGTTCCTTATTTGATCTTATTAATTTGTACATATGGCATATTGTTAATGATGTTGATGGAGAAATGTACAATAAATTAATCTACTAGGGGTTTTAATGCTTTCACTGATTGGATTGGTAAGTAATAAAACCATCTTAAATAATATTCCTTTAGGCTCCTTAGAAATAATTTGGATAAAATTTTATCATTTGAAGCATATTCAAGGCATGTTACATAGAAAGATCAAGATGTCATTCAAGATCACCCTTGACATTATAAAATGTGAACTTGGGTGGAAAAAAATAGTTTTATAATGGTGTAAATATATATTAGGTGATAGAGGATTATGTAATACATCTTTTGAATCAATATCATGAGTTTATTTCAAGGCATTTTATTCAATGTTGGTAACCTTGGCTTCCACAAGTTTTATTAAATTGGAGAAGAGTTTACACTATAGATCCATTGGTATTAAGATTTAATATTTGAGAATCTATTAAAGGGGATGAAAACACCACTTTTGTTTATGTAGGCATTGAAACCAATAACTAGGTTAAAGTATTAATTATTCCCATGGAGATGTGGCAAGAGTTGTTCTATATAAAGATTCACCATTATTAGATGTGGATGCAATATCCTTAACATGGTTATGGATTTATTCTTGGGTAACATGTAAGAATGCATTAATTACTTCTTTATTTTATTTAGATGATTGACTAAGGCCTCTTTATCTCACATTTCCAAATAATCTTTCTTAACATTTTACATTTTTGATAAATGCAAATAAAGGTGCTAAAGGAAATTTAAAAATTTAGAGCTATAAATTACTGAAATTATAAACCCTATAAGATTGAAAACCCTAGAACAAGTTATAATTTTCATGAGAAGACATAGTGGTCAGATTCACGAAATTTTTAAACCTTCTTTAGATATTTGGTGTTAATGGTTAAGGGGTTAGAATAGCCTATACACAAGGATGAATTTAACTAATCTACATCAAGTTAATTAATTGAAAACTTAGATAAATGAATGTTATGAATTAAAGTGTTGAGTTATACTAAATATATAAAGTACACTCAAAATAATAGTTTGATTACATAAACATGAATAATAGATAATACTTAGCTTATCTACTAATACGCATGCATATATAAGAAGATCAGAGGTGTAAACATGTAGGGAAAGGATCAAGGTCTAGTCATCAAATTATAGAGGCCTGGACACTTGCATCAACTTATGAACACTTTCATGTATGTTATTTTTTATATCTCAACAAAACTATCATGTATGTATTATTAACTATATTATGAAGTGACCACCTAGGGCCTTCTATATTTTTTATCACCTTTATGTTGTTATATTTTATTCATGAGCATATGTTATTGATGATTATATGTGGATCAAACCCTAGCTCTTAATCTTAAGTATTTTTACCTTTCCAAAAATGGGTTAGTGGGATTAGGGTGTTGAGCTAATATCAAGGACCCCTATGTGAATGAGTGTAGCCTACATAGCCAATTATCTAAGGAGGGCATTATATTTATGTATTTCTCCCCTATGTGTTGTCTTGTGTGTGTACAAGGGTGAAATATACTATATTTCAAGACATGCAATGATCTATTTTTAAACTTGAAAAATATTTATCATGGTTTGTTCTTTGATTGATTTAGATCTATATTATGACTGATCATATGACTAATATTAAAATAGGGAAGAATAGGGAAATAGAAGCTAGTTGTGCATTTGATTGAGTGAGATTTAATAGGTGTTTGTTTGGTTTTTTTCTAGATGAATAATGAATATATTTGTATTTATATTTATATTTATAAAACACATTTTTTAAATATCTCATGGAAGTATTAAATAAAACAAATTGGCCAATCCATAATATTCAAAAGATTTTTAATTTAGATGAATTTTGAGTACTAGACAGTTTATAAGAATCTAGATGCTTGTGTCAATGTAAGTGTCCCTATGTGGGATACAAGTATCGAATAGGTTAAGAAGATACCAAGGATATAAAACTAATATTGAAGGATATTTATCAAATTTTAGGATTTTTGTATAATTTAGGAGATCTAAGTCATCAAAAATGATATGGGTGGACTATAAGATAAATAGTTAGGCACAATAATATGGTTAATGTGACCCTTTCAATAACATTAAGGTATAAAATTTAAGGGTAGAGTTATGATAGGTATTTTTCAAATATACAATATTGAGATGATATATAAATCATATTTTAGTATTTACATGTACATAAAATGCCCTACCTTGAATTGCCAAAGTTGAAAAATATATATAATACAAGTGATATCAATCCACAATCATTCACACAACACATCCAAGACATCACATATCAATGCTAATAAACTAATACTAATTATATAAACATATGTATAGTCAAACATGTGTTTAATAATAATAGTTCTTATAGTACATAATCAATATGCATCAAAATGGATAACGAAAATAGTGTAAATAAACTAATATCATATTGCATATAATAATTATCTAATCTAATCATATATTATCATTGTGTAACCAAATCAAAAACATCACATTATATATATATGATATTTGGACCATTCATAAAGAACCAAATAACATATCATGTCTCAACAACACAAAAGGCACATCTCAATAGGACATGTGAAAGACACCAATTGTATAAAGGTAAACACTTCAAAAATTTTGGGTCTCACATCCCCCTCCTGATATGTTTACTTTATTTTAATATAAATTATATTATTATTTGTAAGGTAAGGAATAATGGATATCAATCATCAAACAACTCAAGAAAATCAAGTGAACCATAAAATTGACCTTCTTGTGAAACACAGAAGGCACTTCACACAACAACAAACAAGGTAATACACATAAAACAAATACACAAGGGAATAAAAAAATAACTCTAATAAAAATGATGCACTATGATCAACAAAGGTCACAAGCTTCAAATGAGGGATATTATAAAATCTTCTACTTGTCCTTCTTAGTTGGGGTCGCTAGCTATTCCTAGCCCCTCTAATACTATGGTACAACCTCCTGTTAGGTGGGACATTATTATTGCTTTGTCTCCTCTATACCCCATGGATGATTGGGTGATTATATATCATCCCTTGATAGATCCTTCATCTTGGAATGATTTTCCACCAAATGATGAGTATATTGGGCACCCATAGAACTGATGAAACCTTCAATATGTTCCTTAGAAACTCAAAACCCCCTATTTAATTTGATTTATATTTTATTTTGAAAATTTTTCAAGACTTCATCAAGAATATCAAGCATATCGAGTAATTTGGGTGCTTTAAGAACATAGATAACTTTGTCATAGACTTTTAAAAAAATGGGAAATCAATAACTTAAGTAACTTAGACCTCATGAGGAAGATTGGGTATATCATGAACCCAAGGAATTCATAAAACTTCTATCGATGGAAAAAAGTTCTAATAGACCCAATGGACATTGAAAATCTCAAATTTTACTAAGTGTTTATAATGAAAATTTATCCTTTAGATTTCATCTAAAGGTGCAAAATTTGGGAAGTTTTTGGAAGTTTAACTTTTGTCAACAACAAGGCTATAAGTGTAAACAAAGCAAAAATGGCATGTGGTTTTTTTTCCTCTTTAAATCCTCCCCCTTCATTTACATGTATGTGTGAGCATTAAAAACCACAATGATCAATTTATAAACCATTTTAGAGGTTTAAGAACCTTCAATTTAAGCATGTGTTCATTTCTTAATTAATACCCTTTCCTAGAGTAGTAGTTTTATTATGAACATAGGTAAAAACATGGGAATGGGCCAAACAAGAAACAACCAATGTTGGAAAGCTAGATGAGGTACAATAACAAGTAGAGGAGTCTTAACAAATGCAAAGTGAGGAATGTCAATAAACTAAATTAGGGTTAGTTGGAGAGAAAAGGTGTGTTTTATAATGTAAAGGTCATAATTTAATCATCAAAGTGTAATGTTACCCCATGAAAATTTTGGGTATTTATAAAACTAAATCCTAAGTAAAACAAAGCATATACTAGAGATTGAGTAAAAATTAATCTGCACTCCATCTCATATCAAACATAGGGAATGTGATCCATAGGTAGTCAATGGTTTCCTCATATTCATATTATTTATCATTTAGAGTAATACAATTTGAAATATAACTATTAAACTTATTAATGATACGCCTTGAACAAACTTGAAGGTAATGTCATGTTTATTTTATAGAAAAGGTTATACTTTCAATTCAAAAGGAAGAATTACAGATAATAGATAACATAAATAGAAAAACTATTTTTATTAATTTAATATAGTTTAATTTAAATATGAATTCCAATAAAGACTAAGAATATCCCACATAATTATTTAATATAATTTAATTTAAATATGAATGTCCACTAAAGACTAAGAATATCTCTCATAATTGAAATATAAATTTCATAAATCTAATATATAAAGATAATACTAAATACATCTTGTAAATTATGAAAACTAAAGTTGTAGGCACATAAAATTAACATTTAATGAAAACCATGCAATTGTGACCACTCTTTTACACATTTAACTCTATCATAGGGCCCCTTTTGATCATTTTGACCACCTTGCACACTCTTTAAAGATGATAGACGACCCTTGAATGTACCCATACTCATTCTTATCAACCTTTGACATCCTTTAGTCCCTACCTAAGCAAAAACATGATCAAAACACTGATAGTATAGGATCACCTGAGGGACATGAACACATTGCTCTAGTGTCCTTCCCCCTTCTCCTATATTCCTATCCAATAATGACTAATTTTCCAAATTAGAATATATAATAAGGTTATCCTATCTCCATAATGAGCTACATTCAAATGATTTTCAATTATATGACTATATAAATACTTTTCAAACCATTTTTCACATAATAGGCTTCCACATCAAAAAAACACTAGAATCACACTTGTACATTAAGAGTAAAATACCTATTTATCCCAATTATGATTCCATACAACCCTAATAACCTAAAGCTCATGTTTAAATATCTTTTACAAGTCATAATTCATAATTAATAAACCTAATCAAATCATCGTTGCACCAACATACAACATATTACACAAGTTAATCACACACCACCATAGCATGGGAAAATTACCTGAAGTTTGATCCCTCTTTGGAGTATTGATATGTAGGCAATGTTCAACACATAGGGTGTTGAGGTCTCAACCAAATTCAACCACTAACCCCTTTTTCCCCATTGATTTTAATTGGTATTCAATTTTAAGTAGCTATGGTTTTGAAGGAAAATCAATCACATAGTGGTCTTTACAAGTGATCATGATCTCCCGCACCAAATACAATCTCTACAGATGAAGTCATAGAGAACCCAAAAAATTTGATTTCCTCCCTGAAATTGGATAAGAGCACCCTGGGTTAGATAGGATTTCCACCCATATAATCTTCTCTTTCTAGTGTTGTTTTCATGCCTAGACCTAGTTATAGATTATTTATTCTAGTCACCAGACCTCTTTACACATCAAGTTTTAGACCTTGATTCCTCCTAGAGGCTCAATTTCCAAGAAAGTTTTTATTTTATCCTTACACTTTAATATTTTTAGTAATTTTTCATAATATAGTAGTTCCAAATCAGTGAATTTTATCATTTTTATATTATTCTCCTTATTTTTCATAGTAGTTTTTTCATTTATGGTTTTTTGATAAAACATATTGGTGAACCCATCTCTTATTTGAATTTTTTAAAATCCTAACTATAGATTTGATATGGTTTGTATCCTTATTTTTATTTTTCCCATTTTATATTTTAATATTTTTTAAATATTATATTTTTTGTTATAACATCAATTTTCTAGGTTTTAGTGTCATATTATATGGATAAAAAATAATCTCTTCCTCATCATCCTAACCCACAAGGTTATGATAATTAATTTCCCTCTAAATATATTCATGCTATCACTATCCCAAGAGGTAAGGTATCCATTCCTATAGTGAAAAATGAGACTAATCAACCTATCTTCACTTAAACCCCTCCACCTCCCACATCTTTTCTTTAAGGTGTATGTATGCATGTTCAATCTGAAGCTCCAAGGATATATTCTTGTGAGGATCTAAAAGATAAAATAATCACTATGGAAACTTAATAGTACATTCAAAAAATCAAAATCAGTTTTTAAATTCAAATATCACACTATTGGAACATCAAATTACATGTCAAAGAATCTAGAATATGTTAGTATCAATCATGTATGTGCATCTCCATTTAGAAATGTTGTACCTAACAAGATTTCATATCAAAATGAGAAACTAGAATATAATACATCTACAATTAGTGTTTCAAAAAGTGTTCAAATGGATAATAATATTTCAAGTGATATCCTAAGAGAGATGACTAGAAAGACGTTGATCAAACTACCTCCTCTACATCTTGTAAGGAGATTATTTTAACCTTTTAAGACTTAAGTAATGTAAATTTGATGTTTTTGAAGAGTTAAGTATATTAAATTAGGGTATAAATATGTAATAAATATAGACACTAATATATTATATAATTGACTTAATTTGACCTTTCTAAAAATAGAAATAAATAATGTAAAGAGAACATAGATGAAAAATAACTAAGATGATTTGAAGGCTGAAAATTGAGGTAGAGGCTAGTTTGAGTGTTAAAAATAGGATTCAAGTGTCAAAACCCCTATTATAAAATGTTACCCTAATTATAAGTATCACCATGTTTCACTAGTGTCCCTATTTTGGTAGTAGTGTCCTTTATGCAAGACTATTCTGAGCTTCTAGGTGCACTTGTGTCTAGATCTATATGGCCTATTCCTATGTGCATGAGTTTTAAATCCCTTTAGATGTCTTATTTTGACTAATGTTATGAGAAAACATTAATCCTCCATGTTTCTATGGTATCTATTTGATACAAGTATAAAAATTTGTGTGTTAGTGGGGTAGGCTAGACATCCTCAACACCCTATTGTGATGAGAGACACCTACATACCAATACTCCAAATATAGATCAAACCTTATATATTTCTCCTTACCTAAGTGGTAGTGAAATTGTAAATAAAACTAGTATGATAGTTTATTTGAGTGCTTTAAATGTGTTTAAGATTATAAATCTAAGTAATCTAAGCTTAGGAATGTTGTATATGGTAGTATGCAGGAGTAGGGTAGAATAGGGATTGATAAACTTAATTATGCAAAACCTTTTGTGTTTTCATATGTAATTTGCATATGATTTCCATCTAATGGTTATAAGGATAAAATTCATGTATATATACTATTTTAGTTCTTTTTTAGGTGCTAAAAGAGGTCTAAGCCAACCCTAAGAGGTTTAAGACTTGAAAAGATATCAATTTGTGAAAAAAGAAGGGAAAGGATAGTAGTGCCAATATTGTAACACTAGTGCCATGTGGAACTACTATCCCTATTATGGTGTTAGTTTTTAGGTGACAAAACCCAAGGCACAAAGGGTCAAGATGTAAGAATGAGTGTATGGGACTACTTTAGGGATGACTAGGGATGTCTATGGCCCACACAAAGGCTGGATAAGTGTGAAAATAAGCCCTAGGATAGGTCTAGGGTTAAGATATAGATAGGTGGTGTAAATTATCACTCTTAACACTCAAGTGTTATTTTTAGGTGATTAAATTAACCCCCCCCCTTTATTTAAGAGATATAACAAATCAAAATGACTAGGATAAAGGAAATATAAGCATATCTAGATTTACCTAAGAGGTGAAGCCTATAAATATATATCTGAGTATGTTTATCATGTTCTATTTCATGTCCTCCAAGTGAAATGTGCATAAATCAGTCCTTACTTAATAGGTATCAAAAACAAGGACAAAAATGAGTAAATAACTAAAAATAAGTAAAATTTAGTAAAAGAGATAAGAGAGAGGGAATGAATGAATACACCTCATTGGGTATGTAAACCAATGGATAAACTTGGTAAAAAACTATGTGTGTGCATGTATATAATGATTAATTGGTGAATAAATTGGACTAAGTTGATGGCTTTCTCAATCTCCATGTGTGGGTGGCTCAAGAACTCAATCCAATTTTGAATCCGTCATTGCCCACCCATGTTTGGTAGATCATTGCTTGTGAATAGATTGGATTGGAATGATGGTGTGTCTAACCCTCTCATATGGGTGGCTCAAGGGCTCAAGTAGACTATGACTCCATCATTTCCTACCCATGTGTATTAGATGCATCTAAAATTGAAACTACATAATGTAATTAGAAATGTCTAACTATAAATGCTAGCTTTATGGTCACTCAAGTACATTAGGTAGCTCTAGGCCACTTGAGAATGACAACCAGTGTAAATGGAATAAGTCAAAAAATTGGTGTGTATCTTTGAATATGATTTATAATGTATATAATGTAGAGGATGACATGGATTTTTTCATTCCATATGATCAACCAGTGTGTACTAAAAATATGAAAATAATATGCCATACACATGCCCCCAAATTTGATATCTAAGCATATGGATTCTAGACTAAGTTATAATAATATTTATCAAAGTATCTAAACTAAAAATGGGAAAATTTATGTTATGCATGATGCCCCTAATATGATAAAATTGTATGAAACTGAGCTAAATTGGTATGAATCTAAGCTAAACTGAGCCAAAACTAATAAATCTATTATGAAACTTATATAAACGTAGACTATATCTATTTTTCTTTTATGTACAATATATATTTTTCTAAAACTAAGGCTATTAGATAGTAGTGTCATATGCCACTAGTATCCCAATTTGGGTGCTAATGTCTATCTATTCTGATTTCTATGAAACTATACTAATCTTGTGTCACTATTTTCCACTATGTTTACCTAAGTCTAATTTCTTTAAGTTGAACTATGTTTTCAAATTTATACTCTAAGTGTATTCTGATAGCCTAATCTTTGTGACAAACCCCTATGAATTCCCCCTATTTTGAGGGGATCTATTGTACCTATGAAAGGATTGTCTTCAAAATAAAAATCTCTATAAAATGTGTGTTATTTATAGTGTATATGATATATGTGTAATAATCCAATATAATGTGCATACATAACATCACAATGTAAGATAATTTGAGAATAAGTTTGTAATGGGTGATGTATGTTATGTCTAAAATTGACAAGGCTATCAAGATAGATATAAAAATGAATGTAATAACAAATCTATGAAATAACTAAGTAGTTACTTAGGGGGATGGGTCATGATGTCCATCATGGCACCCAAGTAGGAAGGGGAGATGCATGAGGTCCCTCATGACATATAAAACTAGAGTGTCTAGCAAGCAAGAGATAAGTGTCATGGTAATGACAAATACAATAAATCATACATACAACACACATGAGGCACACAAAGTAGGCTAAAAGGCCATAATATAAGGGATATGGGCACATGTCACTAAATTTGAAAAATTAAAAAACATACAAGGACATGTTCAAATGTCCAAATACACAAATAGCAATCAAGTTGGCTTAGAGACACGTATAAGGTCATATTTAAATGTCTACATACACAATCATGAAATCACACACAAGGACATGGGCAAATATCCAAAGTATACATATTATGAAATAATTGGCATAAATCCAAAGAGAAATGGAATATTCAAATTCTCTCAAAGAAAAGCATAGAGGTATAATCAATTATAAACTAGATAAGCTAATAAATAAAGTATTCATGAACATGTAATATAAATTTGTGTAAGATACAAGAGGTACATATGTTGAGTCTAAAGTAGTAATAGTCAGTAAAACAAAACTAAGTGTACCATGATCAATATCAAGATATAGCAATGTTAAATCTGTGATGTAGAGTTTAGAAAGATGTAACTTGGTAATGAAAACTATGTATAAGGTGCCCCCAAATGGGTGAATGTGTCAAATGAAGAACCCACATATCTATGTATATTTCCCCAATTGGTAGATGATAGTAAATATCGATTAATGTAGTGGACATCAATTTTACAAGTAATCTATAGTCACTTGATAAGAATAATTTAAGCATGTATGTATGAAAGAAAAAAAAAACTATACTAAGATATCTAGCATATGTAGTGTCTATAAAATATAATAAAAATAAACATGAAAATGCATACAATCTATAATTTTGTGTTTTTACATAAATATTTGATTATTTTTTGTGTTTTTGACATATTATATTGGTTTTGTATTTTTTGGATATAAGCTATGTATAAAAAACATGAAAATGAAACTATGTACAAGGAGCAAGAAATAATAAAATTATTTAAAAGAAGGGAGGAACAATACTAATGAATGAGTCTCATGGGAAACTGCCTATCATTGTAGCATGTATCAAAAATAGGAATGGTAATCCCTCCTCTAGTGTGATTGTTGTGATGTAGTTGAATGGTGTTGTAGTATGAATATGGGTGTTATTTATCATAGAAATCATAATAATCATAATAACCTTGAATATTAGAGGGAATTGCCTCATATTATAGAGTTGACCTTTTTAAATTATGCTTTGGAATATTGATTGTGATTTTTCCCTTTGAAATTGTGCTTATTGTAGGAATATGGGGATTTGAAGGCTCTTGTGCTATAAATCCTCTTTTTAGAATGCTTATTGGCTTAGCATGATTTTAAATTTTCAACTTAATTTCATACTCTTTTTGTGATATTTCTTATGTATCTAGACTTTTTTCCTTGATAAACTATATATGTGAATGATTTACCTTAGGATGTTCAATAAATCCCAAACCTTGTTGACCAAAATTGTTAACTACTAGAGTAAGAGTAGTGATGCCTTGGGCCGTATTTCCCAAACCTTGACCATGGTAATCAAACTATTGTAGATATTTTTACCAAATCCATACTAATTTGAAATTTGGGCCTCATTTTAGAGAGGTATATTTTCATTATTTTCTTTCTTTACCTATGTTTTTTGTATTATTTTTTCCTTTAATTGTGTTTTGTGAACCTTTTTTGTTTTTACTTATGTTTTGGTAACCATTTTATTATTATTTTTTAATTTGACCCTTTTTGAATTTAGATATATGTAATTGTATGTTGTTTGGAAGATGTGTCACTATTTGAGTCATTTGTATCCATTATCTATTGTATTTCCGTTTTCAATGATAAACATGAATTAGTGTGGTGACCATGCATTCTATGATATGCACAATAATATATAGATCTCCTCACTAGGTGTAGAGGAGGTAGGTGGATCAACTTAGCTTTAATCATTTCCATTATTATCTCACTTGAACTCTTATTAGACCCTTATAATATTTTCTAATCACTCATAATAGATTCATTATGTTGTACTTTATGATTTGGATATGAAAGAGTGTTAGGCACAAAATTTTTAGGCCTAAATGCATATACATGGTTTACACTAGCATATTTTGAATACTATGTACATATAATGTGATTTGTCAACATTGTGACCTTTTTAATTAATAATTTATTTTAATTATGTAATTTTGATATTAGCTTTCTCATAATGATAATTTGATCCCTTAAATTCTCATAAGTGTAAATCCTAGCTGCGTTTGATTGAACATGTAGGCACACATCATGTAGGGGAGATGTGTAGATAGGCTGATTATAGCATTAGTAACAATATTATATTCTTCTTCATGTCATGGAGGAGTGATAAGATGGACCTAATTAGAGGGAAAGTAGCTATCACCCTCATGGAGATGAGGAGGAAGAGATTATTTCATGTGCATAAGATATGACATTGAAACTTGAAACATATTTTTTAGCTTATGTAATAGATCCTATATGTATGTAAGGATTTGTTTCTTAATTTAATTTCACATAATAAAATAATAACATGCTACAGATAAAATAAAATATGACATACTTTTTAAAGGATATAAAGCATCATGTACATATGTGTTTATTTCATCTTTGAATTCATTCCAAATGAAAGGAAACATGCATGCAAATGAATATATAAAACTTTGTATTAAAAAGTGATAAACTTCATGTGTCATTATTATCATGATTATATGATATTAAAGTCAAAAAATACAAGGATCTAAAATCTAAGTGTGGGTCTTAGAAGGCTATAAACATGAACCCTAGGGTTATCTAGGGTTAGGGTTTGTGCAATATTTGAATTTATATTCACCAAATTTTTTACATTTTAGGACTTAGGGAATGTAAATCTTATATTATTAAAGAGATGATTATATTAAATTAGGGTAGAAATATACAATAAATACATTGTTATCTACTAGACTTGCACCCTTGTGAATTTATTTTCAATCCTTCACAATCTGAAGTAACATTGAGAGAATCCTAAGATTTGGGTGGTCTAATAGATGGATTGAATATCTATATTTTAATGGCTACCTCACCTTGATGTATTAGTTAAGATCTCTACTCTACACTACCAGTTTGCAAGGGAAAAGAGAAGAAGGAGAACTAAAAGGAAAACCTATCTAACTGAGTTGATATACCAAAATGTGTCCTCCACATGTGTAATATGAACTAATAATTATTAATAATAACATTGACCTAATTTCACATCTCAAATGAGAGTCTCTAAACATCAACATTTCACATAAAGGCTTAGCTTGATGTATGATATAAGGTAGTTAATCAATAGGTATCTCAAAGACACTAAAGAGATACTACACTTGCCATACATACAAGATGATTTAAGAACATTATTAAACCTATAAGTATTAACTAACACCTAAAAATAGGTAAAGAGGAAAGGACAAAATTAAAGTAAGCATACACTATCACTATCATTCATCAACTAACCATGAAAATACACTAGTCATAAACTTTGAGGAGGTATGAATTCAGTCTTATTCATTTAAAAGAGGCAAGTAAAAGTGTATTTATTATCGTGGCCTTTCCAAAACTTAGGTTAATTATTATTTTCAATGCTTAAAATAGGTTTACATATAGAGAGAAGGAGAGGGGGACAGAGAGAGAGAGGCAAGGAAACCCAAAAACTAGGAAATATAACATTTACTTAGTCTTCCTCAAATCATATATAGTATTCTTTAATTATCACTTTTATTTCCTTTTCAAAATTGGTGTGTATTTTGATGTGATACATTAATTTAATGTTAAAGGAGTCTTTGTGAATTTATTTCTGATGTTTGACTTGAAAAAGCACCTACATCCTTGCTTACACACCCTATATTTTTGGTCATTTATCTTCCTTGATAAATAAGTCTCCTTCCTTGAAAATAGGTCATCATGTCTTGATAAATTAATTATTTTAAACATTATTATAATCCATTAATTATGTATTTATACCTTTCTTGGGTTGTTATAATGTCTTTGATGCTTGTTTGACATCTTCAACATCCTAGGCATTAGAAGGAAAGATGGCCTTATTAGGAGTACTTGAGACCTTTTCCAACTTTTAAACCTTATTCCAACTAAAATTTAACTCTTAATACTTTATTATTAACTTGAGGTAGAGATAAACATTAATAAATCCTTTTTAAAAACTTTTATATATCATTTAGTGCTTTTGAACACTTTATTCCTTCACATGAGCAAAGAGGCATAGGAGAGAGAAAGAAGGATTTTAATTTAAACCAAGAAAATTCCCCAAATTTAATTCTTCTCAACATTAATTCATACCTTAAACAAGGAATTTTTAACCATCAATTGGTCCAAAAGATGTCATTTTACTCCATTTGCTTGCTAAAACACCCATTCCTTGTAACACTAAAAACCTATAAAGTTCCTTGTCCATAAGATTTTACGAATCACCTTGGAAAAATGGGAACCTTTTATAGTACCCTTTATCCCCTTACAACTCCATAAAAATTTTCATGAGCCAAATACAAGTTTAAGTACTACTTTTCCTTCATTTTCTTCTCCAATTAGGCCTAATTAAGCCTCCTAGGCTTAGAAAGAGAAATTTGGCCCAAATGGCCATTGATACTTATGAAACTATCCAAAAGTGTTTGATTAAATTTATATTTACTAATACCCTTCTCCATACCAAATTTAGTTTTATAATACACTGTACAAGTATGTAAACCATGAAATGGCTTTTGGCAAGGTTCTCCTTTTAAGTCATTTTTAGACTGCCTTGGAAAATCTTATTTGTTTGAACATTTTAGGGTTATTTTATAAGATTTTTTGTAGTTATATAGGTATAATAACTCCAAAATAAGCTCTCCAAATGATTGGAATTCATACACACACTTCAATACCACCTTTTTGTCACAAAAACTTGTAAAAGTATAGTTTTTATCAAATCCATACAAGTGTAAGTATAAAAAAATACCATGGTGAGGACCTATTTGGAGCCTATAACAATTTTTATGATTTTTTATAATAATTTTATGTAATTTTATGTTCTTTGGAGATTAACAAATTGGTCAAAATTGGCTTTTCTTGTAGCCTATCAATCACTCAATTTCATAATGATGGTTCATAAATGTTATGGCCTTAACCAAAAAAAAAGTGAAACTATTTTAAATTTGAAAAGGTCACCTAACACATCCAAAAATATTATACTCCCATGCAACTTCTATGTACCATTCCAAGCATAAGAAAGTAACCATTCCTTAGTTATCATGCTTGTTTAAGAGCTTGAGAAGGTTGTACTTCCCTAAAAAAGTGTGAGAGAGTTTGGTTTTTTCTATAAATATTTCCTTTGGGTCTAATCCACCTTTTATATCATTACCTAACATTTATCCTCATCATTTATACCCCCAAGATCCTCTATAACCCTTTGAATGAAGCTTAGGGTTTCTTGATAGAATGGTGTTCTTGACCCTAACTTTGTTACTTTCTAGCATTTTATCTTAAATGAAAAATTATTATAAGTTTTTTGACCTTATTTAAGATTAAATCAATCCCTATTCCTAATTACAACTTTTATTGGTCTTAAAAAGACCATTTAGTCTCTTAGGTACTGTTGTTAAATTAGTCTTGAAGGTGGTCAGACCAATTATAGGTGGAGATTTGAGGTTTCATGGTCTGATTAGAGAAAATGGAGGTTATGAGACCCTTTATTAGGTTGGAAAGACCCATTTTAGTGTTCCATACCACCTTTTCACCCTTCTTATAACCTTTAAATTATCATTCTTCATCTATGCTTAGACTACCCTGTGTGTGTTAAGGCCAAGAAAAGCCATCCTAAGTCTTAAGACCTCAAAAATTACCTTCATATCAAATAAATTTATAAAAAATGTCTTAAATAATATATTAAATTTATTAAATGTGATTCACTATAAGCATTTACTTCTCATACATGTCCAAAACACTGAGTTTTTCCATAAAGGATTTCTATGTCAACTATGTGTAGTAACCCTAGAGCTATATTAACAGAGTCTCTCTCATTTTGAGTTTTATTATACTTGATGAAATACTTATGTAAATTATCACACTCTTTTCCACACTATTATACTTCCACATCTTAGTGAAAAGACACTATCCTAATTTGGTTATAGGGTAGGCCTATAGGTCCCAAAAGACTGTGTCTAAAGACTATGTATATGGATTGTGTTCTGCCCTTTTAGACACTTTCAATGAAGTGGAATCCATTAAAAATTAATCTCAAATATTATTCAAATTAATCCATACCTTTTTATATCATCACATTCTTGACCACTATCTACATGCTCCAACTACTCATTCATAAGACAAACTGCCTGTAGGCCTAAACTAGCTATAGGTGAGAATTTTCACTATTTCTTTGGATTTAGGTGCTTATTTTAGGTGAAATGAGACATATAATAGGTCATTACATGTATTTATAGTTCTTATCACCTTTTTAAATCTTCTACAAACTCTTTAAAACTACCACTCTTCATCCATAATTCATTATGCTTTGCAACAACTTGATTGTGTCTTTTCTTGTTGACTATAGGTGGAAATAGGCCTATAGCATTCATGAGATATTTTCATGATTTATAATATTATTATGACCTCAAATAAAAATGTAAATCCTATTTATTTATTTATTGACTATCCATGCCAACCTCAAACCTCATCATGGCACCCTTTCATTGAAATGTCCTTGGAACTCAAAAAAAAAACTTGTGTGCTAGTTATAGGTGACCATTATGGAGTTTATACAGACTGAGATCATCATGTTGAGTATGTAAATTATGTAAATTTAATAATCATATGACAATCCTACTTTCCTTTTAAGTTTTACAATAATCCTACCTTATACCCTTCCACTATTTTCTTAACTCCATGTTTAACATGACACCTTTTGAAGTATCTTCACGGGTGACTACTACAGGGGGTGATTTCTCCCTATGTATGGACTGAGGAGGGATGGGATATTTTTATCAAGAGACAAAATTAATATTAATACCCTAATTTACCCTTCATTTTCAAATATAACTTTAATGAGCATCAAATTTCCATAATGAGGTTTGAATAGCAATGAAACAAGAAATGATCCATTACCTTAAAAAATGCAAAAATACCTTAACTTCTCCAAATAAAGTAATTTAAAATGTTATTTCTTCATCAAATTTATATCTCTATGAATTAATTATTCCATGATTTCCATGTTATCTTGAGTTGGTTTATATGACACTAATTGATTCTCTATGAACCTTGAGTTGAGCTTTTAAAACAAATCAATACTTCTTTTAACCCCTACTCCATCATGACTATTGTAGGTAGTCATTTCTCTTTGTGACACTTATCATCATGTTCACCTAATATTTCCATTTTATTATCACTTTATCCTCTTGGATGAGGTAAGGATATCAAACTAGTGTTCTCATTATGCCTACCTATTTATTATCAATCTTCATGATCAAGCATACAGGCTTGACTTGTACATTTAGGCATAATAGGCCTTTTTGGATATTTTGATCCTTATGAGTGTCATTACCCATTTTAAATACAAACCTTGAATAATTTAAAATTTTTAACACTTGTGTGTAATCTCATTAAACCTATCATGAATTTATTACCTCCAGGATCTTTTAATAATGTAGAAATAAACCCTTTTAAACCACTCTTATGCAGATAATCTACATAGTGGCCTCAAGTCTTGATAATTTTAATGGAGTTTTAAATATTCATATGGAATGAAAAAATGACATATCATCTTAATATACATGATACAATTAGTAATAACCCTGAAACATCAAGAAATAATGACAAGTGTCTTGCACACTTATGTAAAAATAGAGGTTTCTTGACCAAATAGGCTCACACATTCCAAATAGGTTTGGATAAAAAAATTATATTGTTTAATATACCTTTTACATCCATTTAAATTTCCCTCATTCATTCAAACTCTTTCAAATTACCAATTCAAAGAATAAACAAGCTTGTGGGGTTTTTAGGTAGTTTTAGACCACCCCAAGGTCTTAACAATTGGTTATAAATAAGAGGGGATGAATATAATGACCAATGAAAAAGATATTAATATTACTATAACCCCATTATTTGGAAAAAAAATAGGACCCAACTCTCTCTCTCCTCTATCTATACCAAACACTTGAAAACTACCCTTGTGAGCGTGTGAAGAGGGTGATGAAGGAGAAAAAGAAAGTTATGCACTCTTAAAACCTTTGAGATATTAAAACTCATGTATGTTACCTTTTAAATACCTAAACATACCTTTAAGTCATATTCACCTAGAAGTGGACTCCTTAAGTCCTTATAAACCCATAAAACTATCTTTTTTGAGAAAAAACTAATATGTTTTGACATGTAGACAATTATTTTAAATTCCTTATAATATTAGTACATTTAAGGCTCACTTTATATCTCTAAAAATTTAATTTTCATGTGTATTCTATCTTTACAATATTTAAATCCCTTAAAACACATCTCCAAGTGCAAAAAAAGCTACTGTAAAAGAGATGATCTCATGTAAAGTAACAATATCAATTCCAAACCTTGTTTGAATTTAGATGACCTAATCCCCATATTATTAAATTATAAATTAAATAAATTCACCTTGATAAGTCTTATATTGGTCACAATGCAAACCTAGGTTTCTCCAAAAACCTTAAAATTTGCTAAAATACCATAATTTCATCAAACAAGACTAATAAGCTTTAAACCATGTGACCAAGTGAAATAACTTGACCTACCAGACCATGTACCCTCTTGAGACAATATTTAATACCACTATGAGCTACTATATTGAATCTAAATGCATTGGAAAAATTTCCCAAGACATTACCTTAAATAATTCTAACAAGGATAACAAATCATCATTTGAAGACTACCAATGACATGACAAGCCTATGAATAGGGTTGTAAAAGCATGATAAGTAATTTTTTGAATGATATGGGTGATAGTTTGATGTGTGAGGTCAAATTTATCAATAAAACCCACTAATATGTTATAGAATTGGCCTAATTTGACCATTTTAAAAATTAAAATAAATAATGTAAATGAGAACTTTGTTGGAAAATGACTAAGATAAAATATTTTTAGGATGATAATTAAGGTAGAGGCTAGTATGAGTGTCAAAATAGGATTCAAGTGTCAAAACCCCTCTTAGAATTATCACCCTAATTAGATAGTAGTTTTATGTGGTGTTAGTGTCCCTATTTTGGCAGTAGTGTCCTCTATGCATGATTGTTCTAAGTTGTTGGATGCACCTATGTCTAGATTTGTCAACCCTATTCTTGTATGCACAAGTTTTAAAACCTTTTATATGGCCTATTTTGACTAATTTTATGAGAAAAATATAATCTTCCATGTTGCTAGGGCATCCAATTGATACAAGTAGAAAAGTGTGTTTGTTAGTGGGGAAGGCTAGACATCCTCAACACCCCACTATGATGAGAGTTGCCTACATATTAATACTCTGAAGAGGGATCAAGCCCAATGTAATTCTCTCCACTTAAGTGTTGGTATAAGTGTAAGTGAATATAGTATGATATTTGACTTGAGTGCTTTGAATGTGCTTGAAACTATAAATTTGAGTAATCTGAACTTAAGAATGTTGTAGATTGTAGTATGCATAAGTAAGGTGTAATAGGAATTGATAACCTTAATTATGCACAACTTTTTATGAATTTACATATGTAATTTTCATCTAATTTCCATCTAGTGGTTAGATGGATAAAATTCATATATGTATATATTATTTTGGTGCTTGCATGGGTTCTAAAAGTGGTCTAGGCTAACCCCAGGAGGTTTAAGACTTGAAAATATATCCATTTGTGAAAACATGAGGGAATGTATAATAGCTCCAATATTGGGACACATTACTATCCCTATTATGATGCTAGTTTCCAAGTGGCAGAACCTAAGGCACAAAAGGTCATGACAAAATAATGAGGGTCTAAGACTACTTTAGGTATGACTAAGGATGTCTATGGCCCATATAAAGGTTGGATAAGTGTGAAAATAGTCCCCAAGATAGGTCTAGGGCTAAGCTATGGATAGGTGATCTTTGTATACATGTAATATTTTTATTAACTTTACCACTTACTAACACTTTATCTCTTGCAAGAACCTATTGAGTTTTAATCTCTTTGAGTGCATGCCTTATAGGGTTCACTAGGAAAGGGGTGGGTAGATCATTCGTACTTCACAAAATTATAGTGGATTTGTATCATTCCTACAATTATTCTCACTTATTTAGAGTGTCTATACATTTTCCTCGTATGATGCCTCCCTGAAATCCTAGAATCTTAAAATATGGCTAAGTCTAAAGTCATAGAACACTGAAGTATAACTAAGTCAAAAATCTAATAGGACCCGCCAAAATATAGAATTTACATTATAGATCCTATAGGTCTAAAACCACTCTCAAACATTTTTAATGTACAAATATAAAATATAACTTAAAGTATAAGAAACTATATGTCCATGTCTAAATCTCAACTTATACTTGAATGTTTGTTTTATATTTATACTACTTATTTTTAGCCCCTACCTAATCTAAAATCTTATTTTACCATCTATAGGACTAATTCAACCTAGGATAACTCTATTCTAAGGGTTGAGCACGTTAAAGGACTAAGTTAGCCTAGGTAGACTTGGTGTAGACCTAACTATTTTTCTTTCTAATAGGGTTGACTGGGCCAACTCCATCAGCTAAACTTTTAGAAGGGTTTAGGGTTAGATCTATCTATATATACACATATATTTATACCATTTTTAAGGGATATAAGAGAAGAACATCATATATTTTTGCATCTACTTATCCACCATTCTACTTGAGTAACATTGTTTAGGATTTCAATACTACACTTGGATATACGGATCTTGTCTTGTGGATAAGTCTTTTGGATGCATAAAGAAGTTTAGTGGCCTAGATCTCACTTATATTTTTTATCCTTACATACCATAACAACCTATTGTGAAACACTTTGACCAAGGGAGATATTGAGGCTCGATGGGTTCATCTTCAAAAGTAAGTATTCCTAACTTTGTCACTCTTTTGTTAAAGTAGATAGATTTGTATTTGTTAGCTTATATGATTCTCTATCCATACATTGTGATTTACTATACATCATAATAAGTATAAATATTCTATGCATGTTTAATTTTATGTTTATTACCCCGATTTTATGCCACAAGATTTGGTGAGCACTAGGTTTAGTTTTAAATTTACTTTGCATTTACTTTATGAATATGAAAACATAGGACCTAGCTAGGGTTATTGCATGGTGTTCCTTGACTAGAGGCTTTAGAAACCTCTCTAGTGAAATTATTGTGGTAAGTTTTATCACCAAATTTTTCACCCTTGGATAAGGCTATTCAAACTTCTCCAATTTGATGAAACATGGGATTACTCCTAGACTTGTGGGTGGTCTATAGCAGGGATAAACTCTAGATTAAAGGGTTAGCTCCCCTTGATGAATCACTTAGGATCACTATCACTACTTTATATATTTTAAAATGTGGAGAAATAAATTAAATAAACCTAATTTTAATGGTGATGCACCAAACTTTGTTGACCACTAACACACATTGCATAATGCACTAACACCTACAAGACAACATGAACATACACACATCTTAGACTGAACCTATTGCATCAATGTTTTGTATAAGGGTAAGGAATTTCAATACTAAGAGGGGATAATAATTCCACTTCAAACCCCATAAGATACCCTTGATGACTACAACTACAACCTGTAATAGAGAAACAACCACATGATGCAGGATAAATAGGACACGAATAAGGTGACATATAACTACACTTGATGAGATGAACCATTTAGATATTTATCACTAAATGTAGTCATATAATGAGGTAAAAATTTATTTATTTTATTTATCAAAGGTATAAAAAATGGTAAGGTCTTTACCATACCTAGGTGGAGGATACAAACTTAGCCAAAAGTGACTCAATATATAAAGAATGATGGAGAGAGAGAGAGAGGTGGTAGAAGAAGATTTAAAAGTGTCCATGAGAGTTAAAAAAATAATACAAGTTATGGGATAGTCCAACAGACCTCCAAGCCCATGTGTCTCATTTCTAAATCAGCATCAACCTTGACTAGTTCCTTCCAATTGGCATGGGGGTTATAATTTGGCTTTTACATCTTGACTAACTCCTTAGAAACTACCCTTATTTGCATTAAAGGAGTGAAAAATTGACCTTCCAACCATGAATTATCCTTTAAATTATCTTAAAAAAATTATTAAACATCTAACTTGCCTTAAAAATCTCCTCTGACCTACCATTTCATCATAAAGTGTATAGATGTCTTGAAACTCTTCATACTCCATGCCTAGATTGGTCTAAATGGGATAAAACTCAAGTGAATATCTTTAGATCATCCAAAAAATATGAATGTTTTTCAAATATTTTATTATGATTTAAACACACCATTTTGTTTCTTGGACCAACTCCCAAAAACTTGTTTTGCTCCTTAAACCTTCACTAGGCCTGGTTTCCTTGTAGCCCTTTTTCATTTAAATCTCCTTCTTTAAGTATTGTATGGATGATCTTGAAAAAATAATGGAATATTATATGACCCTATATTTCCTTCTATATCCATATCAAATTTCATCTTTATACTCTGAGTAGAAACCCATTTTTCTATCTTTCTCTCTCTTGAATTAGACCTCAATTAGGCCTCCTTACTTTGGACCATGTTTTATTACTCTAGACTTATACCACACATGTTAAATCACCAAAAATTATGTGATTAACTTTAATTATTCTATCACCAACCTCTATGTCAATTTTTGGGTCCTAAGACCCTGTGGAAATATACAAACCAAGAAATGGCCTTACCACCTAGTCTCATTTTGAGCCTATTTGAGACTGCCTTGAAAAATAATCTTGGTTTGATCACCTAAATAATATATTATGAATGTTTTTGGAATTTAATGGCTATTAAAATTCCCAAATTACCTCATCCCATGATTTTTAATATATCCCTTTCTTAGAACACCTATAAAACACCAAAAACATGTAAATATAAGGTATTTGTACCAATCCATACAAGTGACATCAGCATCAAAGTAAATGGGTGTAACCTCCCTAGAGTAATAAAAAATATAAAATATTTTTAATGATAAAAATATGCCATTATATATGTATTTGAGGTCTTTCTCTATAAACTAGTCATAACTAGGGTTTTAGGAGGGTTTAAGACTTGTTTGGGGTCTTAACGATTGTTCATAAAGAAAAGATCCTTAAATGACCTCTTTTCACTTGTAAAAAATTCTTGGTAGATCCATTAAAATATCCCAAAATTATAATACTCCCATTATAATTTTGGGAAATGGTATTATCATTTGAAGTTGTTCTTTGATGGCCTACTTAGCATTCTTGAGGCTAAAGAGAGGTCTAGATTGGGTTTTTGGTCTCAAAAAATCATTCTTATTATTGGGAAGCATTCATAAACATTTTAAAAATACCTCTTCAATATTATACATGTTATATAAGTTTTAATTTCCCCTCTATATCAATTTGGTATAGTGGTTAGGGATTTTCAAGTTTAAGCTTGCTCTCTCTTTACTAGTCCTCAAGGTCACTTAGAGTGAAAACTAAAGTTTGTCTCCACTTGATAATGTATGGAGATATATTATATGACTTTTCACTACCCTTAGAGTCTCTTCATGATATTTTTTTAACTTTTTTCATGCCCTTGGAGCTAAAGTGGACTCTTAAGTCTCTTGACTGCCCCTTGCCCAAGGAGTGGGCAAGGTCTGAGACAAAATAGTGAGTAATTACACTATTTATATAAATTAGATGAGATAATTGACGTCTCATTAAACTCAAAAACACCATCTATACCAATTTTCAAAACTTGACCATATTTCTATATCAATCAAAACTCAATTTTCTCTCATGGCTGGACTGTAGGCCTGACAATGTGCAAGGTTTGGATATGATGCTGCCCTTTGTGTTGTAAGACCTCATCATTCTCACAAATAACTATAAATAGTCCTTGAACATTCTTTAGGTTTCAAAAAAAAGTCTATATCATCTCTCAATACCTTCTACCTCTTCTTTTTAGCTTGAGAATAGACCAACCCTCTGAGTAGGCGTGTAGGTGCTTCTAGGGTATGGATTATATTTTGTGAGTTTGTCCCTCATATTTTACATAGACATGATATCCTCAATGTACTCTGAGTTATATGGATTCTCATTTGGTCCTAAAACTATTTAAACACTATTATGTTCTCACTATAGGCTTAAATAACGTATATTCTCTTTATACAATCAACTGTAGGTGTGTACTTAGGATATTGATTATATTAGGTGTTTAAACCCTCACATCTTCTCACATTTTCATCTTCTCACTAGTTTATGAAAAAATTTGAAACCTTATTTGAGTTCAAAATATCTTAAAACACTTTTATTCTCCTCTTTCAAACCCACAATTAGTCTACAATTAGAGGAACCTATAGGTGTTATTAAGCTCACTTGACTATGTTCCTTGTTCAAGAACCTTACTCTTACCTCTATTATGGAGTGTTCCTTTAGGATTCAACTTGTTTTTTAGAGAGGTTAAGGTAAACCTTCCTTATTTTCAAATCTCTATGAATCCATGCGACTAAGAATCTTCATCTTAAACTTAGAGATTACCTTATTTTGGTAATGTAGGAAGACTTCTAACTTATGTTGAGTTTCATACTTTCAAGGTGTGAGTGATTTAAAATTCACTTATATATTGAGTGTTTAGGGTTTTCTTATGTTCTAATCTTGATACATTCTCATTATTATGACTTAAGGATTTCTTTCTTACCATATTCGTTCTCATTGTGAGTAACTTTTGTGCTCTTAGCCTTAGGTTGAGAAGGCTTTGAATAGGCCTACACATCTTGTTATAAAGGTAACAGATATTCCTTAGTGACAAATTAGAGTTTCCATGCTTACATTTACCTTAACCTCTTCAATACCTTTCATACCACTGTCACCTGGCTCTTCACTTGTGTTGACCTATTTATACTAGTTGTAGATGGCCATCTCAAGATGAACCTTGCATTGATTTGTTACTTATTGAATTTACCACTTCATGATTATCATTGGAAATAGTAAAATTTATCACAAGCTCAAGAGATCTAATTTAGCTTCTCATAATCTATTGGCATATTTTCATACATTAAAACATCCATGTTTACCTTATACCTGCATGTAGGTATCTACTAGGATTGTTTACTGAGTCTTAAACCTAATCTTCTCACATTTAGGCTTCTTATTGTGTTTTAAAATATCTGAGAAGGGTTGAATTAATGATACTACAAGGTTTTAGACCTCTTTTTGTCATATTCAAATCACTTGTATCTAGCCCACCTCTATACATTCTTATAGATGCATTTAGAGAGTATCAACTCAATCTCACTGTCATCTTGACTATAAGTGGTCTAGATTTTCTTTTGATGGGTTAGATCATTGGATGCATATGTCTTGAGGAGACTGGGAGAAATTTTTATCATCTTAGCTTTTCTTTTATTGAAGAGTGATATTGACTAAGGTCAAAATGAAGGCTTATATGCTAGGGTTTGTAGGTCACTTTTGACTATTTTAGGACTATAAGAGATATTATCTTTAGTCCTTAGACCCTTAATCCTATAAATCCATCACTCACCTTATTTTTATTTTTCCAAGGACTTAAATTTTCTATAAAAAATTCTAATGTCTTTTCCAACTTACCCTAATAGTCTGTATAGACTATATATAGTCCATCAATGCATAGCTTGTGAGTTGTGAATTAGAGCATCTAGTTTATTGGAAGCAGTTGGTTAAGGTATTAGGTAAATAAATACTATGAAGGCATGAATATTTTTGAAATGTCTTTTCCACCATAGCTCTAAACATCTCTAATCTATTCTTATAGTCCACACAACATATATATGAAGGAAACAAGAAGTTCTCATTGGAAAAGTGTGCATTTGGACTCCATTTTGAACTTCTCATGACTCAACATGTGAAATTTATTTTCAAAATCTCACACCATGATTGATTACTAGTATTTTAACCAATTTTGGCAATCAAACCTTCCTCTCACTATTCAAACACATACTATGATCCAAAGAGCAAGCACACAAGATGAGTATGGAGAAGAAATAGATATTAAAAAAAACACATGAACTATATGAATCTAAGGGATATTACATGATTTATTAATAATTATAATACCTTTTATAATGACCACCATGAATACAAAACAAAGGCTTGTAGTAGAATTCACTAAAATAGCCTATACACTAAGACATTCTTCCCCCATCTGAAAGTTTTTTGTGGATATGTTTCAAATGATGAAACAACCATTAAAGTTATAAAAAATACCTCTTAAAACCACCCTAAAAATCATTATTTTCCATTAATTTATGATATAAAGAAACAAGTGCAAGAACAGACCCCTCTTGGATGCATAAGCCATAGTGACCTGCTATCACTCTTAGCAATTGGTCATAAATAATAAGCCATAATTTTTAAAACCAATGAAACTAATTTTAATCTCATTATTACCCCTAACAATTTCCAAAATTTTATATCCTAACTCTCACTCTCCCCTGGCCATACCATCCACTTCAATTTTGCCTTTCTGAACTTGTGAAGGCAGTGATGGAGGAGAAAAGATGTCTAGAATATCAATTCGAATTAAAACTTGGTCCATAGTTGTAAAATTATTTTAAGTATCCTAAGAGACACTTATAAACCATTTTCAACTTAAAAATGATCTTGAAAAACCATACAAGTGCTTAAAAAGTGTCCTTTCACCAAGATTAGGAGTTGAAATGTAGATTCTGTCAAACCCTGACTATTCCTTAACCTTCCCTAACATATTTATGACAATATGGGAATTTTTAATATTATTTAAATTTTATCTCCTTTAAGTGTCATGTCAAACTCTTCTTCATGGACTAAAAGGTGGCCAAAATGTGATTTTTTGGCATATAAGAGCCAAACAAAGGTTAGAGCATGATAATATGATATAAATGACATAAAAATAACCTTTTTAAATGACCCTATACTATATTATACCTTTAACCAATTTTGACTATAAAATACCTTGTACTTGACTATAAGACTAAACAAGTGAACATAAGACTAGAACTTAGACATAGCTAGACAAGGACACATATGACCACATGGGACCCATTAAGACCATTATAGAACATGACAAGACCATATAACAACCCTATAAAAAGTTTGATTTAGAATAGTTGACCTATTTTGACTTGGGGTCAAATTTTGGTCAACAATTTGGTGATTCATAGGGGTAGCATGCCTATAATGCTAAATAGACCAATAACCTTGTCCTTCCATTGTTAAATGGAGTCATTTACACTTAATTTTAGACTTGAATAAGATTTTACCATGAAAAAACAAACTAATTTAACCTATAAAACACACACAAAAATAATAAGACACAAAGTAAGAACAACACACACACACACACACACACACACACACACACACACACATGTTATATCAATCACTTAGGGAACAAAAAAAAATAAGGAAGCAAACTAGACTATATACAAACTAACCTAAATCAAACTTCCTCCTCCTAGATCAAAGGGGAAGTTTTCACCATACCTTGATTCATGAAATGAAATAGGACATGAATCAATTTATCTCTTAGGATTTATCATCGATGTCTTCCAATTGTTCATGATTTCCACTCTTTTTAGCATGATCTCAAATGCAATGACATCAACTACCTAAATCAAACTTCGTCCTCCTCGATCAAAGGGGAAGTTTTCACCATACCTTGATTCATGAGATGAAATAGGACATGAATCAATTTATCTCTTAGGATTTATCATTGATGTCTTCCAATTGTTCATGATTTCCACTCTTTTTAGCATGATCTCAAATGCAATGACATCAACTACAAACATATCACCTATGAAGGTGAATTCTTCTTGCACTTTCACAATATTCTCATGAGGCTCTTTAACTATAAACTTGTCTAATGGTGCTTCATCCAAGCATGATTCCTTTACCTTCATGTAATCTCGAATGCCATTAGACTTCTCATCAACTACTGCAATCTCATCAAGATCCTCAAGAATATTAGAATACTCAGCCCAATCTTCATCATTGTCCTCAATGAATACATATTGTTTGATCTCTTTATGCACATGACCTTCAACCTTTCAAAGGCTTTCAATTTATTGAAATAGTTATATATTGGTTTGCCAATCATATTTTTCATTGTGTACTCCCTCAAATTCAACTTGATTATTTTAATAACCTTCAACTTCAAGGTTTGATGTAACCTACACAAGTTTTTATGATATAATATATTTCTTTTGAAACACATATTCAAGAGGAAAATCATCTTCAAGCGTGTCTTCAACTTGACCAATAAGAGGTATAGGCTTTTGAAGGCACTTAAAATATTCACAAATTTCATTGAACTTCTACCACATGTCATCTTGGTTCATGGATTCAATAACAACTTCATATTTTATTATTTTTTTAAATTCAACCTCTTGATCTTTCTCATAGGTCTCAACCAATTCAACTGATGTGATGTTTCCCTAAAACATCTTCTCTTTCATGTCTTGATCAACTTCTTCATGAGTAGTTATAGTAAGTTCTTCATGATGGATACTTGAGTCATCTTCTTTATCAGCTATAAATTTAGTTTGATCTTCACTTATCTTCAATAGGATGGGTTCTCCTTCAAGAATGGATGATGTGGGAGGGTGGTGAACAATTTCATGGGTTGGAGAGGGAGTATGAGGTGTGGTGGATGTTTCATGAATGGGCATGGCGATGGAGGGACTAATATTTCAATTTTGGGTCTTGGAAATGGGAGACTCTTTAAATAATTCTTGGAGAGAGAGAAGTTTCATCTTTGTCATACGTGTTCCATTATATTTATTATCCACCTCATCCTTCTCATAGTCTTCTTGAAGTTCATTGTCATCTGTAACTTAACAATCCAAATTCTCAACTAGGTCCTTTTTATTGTCTTGAATGTTATTTTGGATTGACTTTGATGATGGAACAACCATAGGTTCTTTGGGAGAGGCCAATTAGGATTGAATAAACACAAGGTCTTCTTTCCTAACATCAACTTCTTGGTCCTCACTCTCTTCATCTTTCTTTCCCCAAGACTTCACTACTTGGTTCCAAGTTATAATTTTTAAGTTATTAGGATCTTTTAAAGATTGGATTGGCTCTCTTGGAGGTTCCAATGATTTCATGAGGTTAAGGGGAATAATAAAACTAATATGTAATACAAGAGGGTTCTTAAATAGGGGATAGAAAGACTTGCATAGGTTCATATTCTTCCACAAGAGTTGGCATGGTATAGTTAGGAGTCATAATCCAAGGAGGACTCCAAGATGAAGATATCTTATTTTATTGAGGGAGAATAGGTGTATTTTAAGGAGGAATTAGAGCCAAATTAGGTGGACTAAGGATAGGATATGAAGATTGGGGTTGATTAGATTAGGTCTCTTGATTCTCCCACCTCTCTAATATGTCTATCCACCATTGGATAAAGGTTCTCATATCACTTAACTCATCACTCATAACATATTAGGTTTCCTTTCCAACTAACATCCACTTATCTATCAACATTTTAATTGAGTTTATCATCTTCCCTATGAGATTAAAAGGGATCACATCAAGTTCTCTATCACATTATCTCATCACCTCTTCTGATTTTAACAAATTTGGCTTCAGTGCCAACAAGGATATGATAGGGTAAACATAATTTTGAGATGGAATTCAAGTCATAAGGGAGGAGAATGACTATTGAAATTCTTGGTAAGGTGTTTTAGGTGTGTAATTTTAATCATATGAGGAGAATGTAGAACAACCATAGGATTGGTATGTCTCATAGGGCTTATAACAATCTTGATAGGGCTATTGATAAATATAGTATAGGTAATGACAAGGTTGATAATGAGGTGTATAGTTGGAAATATCTTACTATCTATCCATACCAGCTTCATTAGTCAAATGAAACACAAGATATGATCAAAATATTTCAAAATAAGTACCTGGATTGCTCACTGATTACATTTGGAGTCACCATTGGTGTTTGTTGAATGTTTCCCAAAGCTGATAGGTAGAAGAACACACCAAAAATTCTTCCACTCCTTTGGACCTTGGTCCCACCAAGTATTATATAAATATTATCACCAAATTTTTCACCCTAGGATAAGGTTTTTCAAACTTCTCTAATTTGGTAGAACATGATATTACCCTTAGACTAGTGGGTTATCTATAATAGGGGTAAACCTCTAGATTGAAGGGATAGCTCCCATTAATGAATCACTTAGGATAATTTTCACTAGTTTATTACTTTTTAAAAGGGGATAAAGAATTTAAATAAACCTAACTACAATGGTGATGCACCAAACTTTGTTGACCACTACCACACATTGCATAATGCACTAAGACCTACAAGACAACATGAATATACACACATCCTAGATTGAATCTATTGCATCAATGTTTTGTATAAGGGTAAGGAATTTTAAGGCTAAGAGGGAAGACTAATTCCACTTCAAAAACCCATAAGATACCCCTAATTATGCCAACTACAACCTTCAATAGATAAATAACCATATGAGCTAAGATAAATAAGACACAAAGAAAGTGGCATACAACTACACTTGACGAGATCAACAATTTAGATATTTATCATTACATGTATTCATATAATGAGGTAAAACATTAGTTATTTTATTGATAAAATTCATAA
>JARHVA010006201.1:965000-972500 GCA_037957365.1 Torreya grandis | reverse complement strand
TAGTTCACTAAATACAGAATTACAATAGTCTTACCTATGGTGGGCTAACAAGGGTTATTACCACCATTTTTGATTTATAATTCCATAAAGGCTCAAGACATTCATCTGATAAGAGGAAATCACAACCTCGACTAATTCACCCATGAATATTAGTTTTCCATAGCCTAGTATAGCCCTCCAGGTTAGAGTTAAATCCTTGGTCCTCTCAAGGTCATAATATTTCAAGTGTCTAGTGAGGAGCTACCCATACAACCCATCGAAAGATACTAGACACTATTTCCTTTTATTTTAAGAGTGAAGCCTTTATCACTTATCTCCCACTGACCTTTCCAAAAAAGCCAATGGTCAATAAGTGAGGCTTTCTTAAATGAAACCAAAAATGGGAAGGGTTAACCCAACCAAGGCCAAGGTAGAGATCAATGGCCATTATGGGAAAATTAGACTTATATCAACATGATGTCATATAAATAATAACTTAAACACAAAATTTATCATATTCTATAGGTGGATATACTCAAGTGTGTATACACATCCTCCATCATCTAACATTTACACCCATATAAGTAGGTGGTGGGAAAATATCTTAAGTTCATTGATTCTTGGTCAACCACAAAAACATCCTCACATGTAGTCCAGACGAAGTGCATGACCCATATTAGATTGGGATAAAATCATTAGGAATCATTCTCAACATTACTTAACATATGTTCTTATGTTCCCAATCATGCCTTAAATGGATTCATAAGTTGTTACATCCCTAAAGAGGAACTCTTCCTACTTATCAAGCCACCCAAGTCTCAGATTTGCTCAACACGAGCACCATCTGATCTAACTTTATCTTTGATTCATGAATCACCATATAACCAATACAAGCATATTTCCATTTCTAAACCTCACTTGGAGTAGTCACTGTCAAGAACCAAATAGTAAATACAACTTAATTTAGTTGTAATTTGAATTTAAATTTATCTTAAGTTTTGAGAAGTGAGAAATTAAACATTGTTCTCAAAAATACTCATAACATAATCTCTGATATCATATGAAATAACCCAAAAAACATTTTAGGAATCATTAATAGAGTACACAATGGAACCACATGTAAAATCCGCTATGCCACTCTACCAAACAAGACATATCAACATGGTCTTACAACAAATGAGTATACAACCCATGAATGGATCTGGTCAATGAGATACTTATGTCAGGATGACCATCACCAAAGGATTTCATAAGGAAAGGGGTTACCTAAAGGGTGAAACACTAGTTGAAGGGTATTAATGTGTAGACCCACACTAATAACCTTCAAACCTTTAAAAAGAACTCAATTTCCCCATTAAACCTCCTAGAGATCCTGACCCAAATATAAGAATTTAATAAACCTATATGGTTATGACCTGACAACTCATGAGGTAAGTAGGTTCATTCAAATCCTCAGATATGCTTAAATCAGTTACTGACCAAGAGTAAGATTTACCATAACAATGAGTCAATTCACTAGATAATTTTATTTATATCATCTTGATAAGAATAAGGTAGCATAACAGGGATAATAGGCCTCCCAAAGGGAACCAATGACATCCATGTTCCATCACTTAGTGAATGGCATCGCACCACATAAGGCCAAATAGAAGGAAAATTAATTGTTATGACATGAGAAATCCCAAATTACTAAATGCAAGCAAGAACACAACCAAATAAGTTGTTAAATGGTACAAGATGAACACCAATTATTAAGGTGTACCAACATTAATTGTGATATCCAGTTGGAATTATATTAATGAATTCTCAACTAAAGGATCCTCGCACTACTAACCTACTCCAACTTCTTAACTTAAAAACAATGAATGATATAACCAAAAGAACATTGACTTGTTTATATGATAGTCCAAGTATTAGGCTAATTACCATGTCATAACTTTAGTCCAGCTATGGTTAAGTTAATGAATAGCCAATTGCCACAAAAAAATTGCTTGCATATGGCCAACCAAGCATACCAATAACATTCACTAATTTAGAAACACATTGATTGAGGGAGAATCAACTCACAATTTTGGTTAACAATAATTTATTATGATTTATTTTATTTAATTATAAGATAAGAATAACCCATTTAATAACTTACCAGTTGATTATGGCTTTGTGATCACACTACCATAAAGGAATATGTTTGCATTAGCATTCAATATCAGCAAGGTATTAACATGAGACAAAGGCATCCATTAAGTTGGACTCATAGGTTAGTGTGGAAATAGAACTACTGAAAATAGCATCATAAAACTAGTTTCCACAAGGTCATATCATGGTGCAATTATAATGTAAATCCCAACACTTTTATCATGACATGGTCTAATTATTAATGTGGATGAAAACACACACACACACACACACACACACACACACACACACACACACACACACACACACACACACACACACACACACACACACACACACACACACACACACACACACACACACACACACACAGAGAGAGAGAGAGAGAGAGAGAGAGAGAGAGAGAGAGAGAGAGAGAGAGAGAGAGAGAGAGAGAGAGAGAGAGAGAGAGAGAGAGAGAGAGAGAGAGAGAGAGAGAGAGAGAGAGAGAGAGAGAGAGAGAGAGAGAGAGAGAGAGAGAGAGAGGAGAGAGAGAGAGAGAGTTAATTACTTAAGCAATAATTATTTTCAAGATTGATATTTTTGTTATATACATAACTAAAATAGTTCAATCACCCCACTGTTAACCAACAAGGAAGCAAATAGAATAATCATTTCACATACATAATTAAATATTTTAAATCAATAAGTAACATTAACACATTTATAATTATTTTAGTCATGATTATTATAGCCTCATGAGCCAAACCATATGGGTAATCCTCCTCAAAATGAGGGAATTCCAAAAAATGAACTTAACCATACTCATGGTTAAATAACCACAATATACAAATTGTAATATAACATAATCAATCATTAATAAGTATGTCATCCATAAATACAAATGAAACGCTAAATAATACAATAGTTGATAGCTTTTACATATGAATACAATTACAAGTCCGAAGGCATAAGCACAAGGAAGCCATTATGATACTAAACAAGTACAAATGTTTGAATCAGGCATTCAATAAAATATATTCTGACTACAATGATTTAGAAATACAATAAACTCAACCAATAACTTAATCAGTCCCACACCCTCCATGTTTAATAAGGATGTACACAACCTTCAACAAGAAACCTATTAAACAGGAGACCAACCCAACATGGGAAAAAGCCAACCGAATGAAAAATCCTACACTAAAAGGGTACAATAATGTGTCAGCATAAAGCTGCCAATGTGAATATCCTTCCCAATGAACACTCTGGAAAATAAATTTTACTTTAATAATACAAGTCCAACAAGAGGGACAAAAACAATGAACTTAATTTCACATTAACCAATCATGGGCAGCCCATAAAATTATTGTTTTACTATTTTTTTTAAGAATAGTCATCAATGCACCAATATATAGCACTTACAAACAAGCATAAATAATGGAAATCAAAGTAGCGTTTATAAGAATAGAGCAACCATGTATATAGTAAGCATATGAATGACTACAATAGTCAAGAAAGTTCCCATTTTTATCTCAACATAGCTAGACTGATAATTCCAACATTTCATTTCTTTCCTTATACAAGTTCAACCATCCAAGTTATATAATAACACAACTAAAAGTACATGGAAACTAATTTTCTCTTGCATAATATAAAATCTTAAGCATAGCCACTAAAAAAGGAAAGATAATGTCAAATGTAAGTCATTTGAGCAAGGCAATTATACATGTTACTTCTTATCATTTCATGAATAACCTCTCACAACCATCCTTTCTAAAAATTAAATATGAATTTAAGAAATACTACTAATAATACAAAAAAAAGTAATTTCAACATATCTATATAACATCAATTATGTTATACCATACACAAGCACAACTAAATGACTACACACAACTTTTCCAATTTTACTTCTTACATATTGAACCATACAGACCATAATAACAATAAGATAAACAAGTACCCATACAAATAAGTAAGAAACATGCACTAAGCCCACATAAGCATGTTATGGATGTATAATAGGTAAATCAATCTGTATCTTAATATCTAGTGTTAGCTTCTCTAGTTGATAATTTAAGCCACAATCTTGTCATACATGGAATAAACACAACTCAACAATAAATGCATGAATAACATTATTTTAATAAGGGGAATCTATGCTAACAGGGTTGAATTACTACATGTGGAGTCATATGATGAGGTCTCATTCAATATGGAAGGCTATAAACAAGATATCATCATAAATGTAAGGTAGTCAAATGAAATTATACCTGCTAAATTTTATGTTCAAGAAGAATATCTAACATAGGAATGTACATCATCAGTTTTCTAACTAACCACAGTAGTTTTTATTCGAAGTGGTAAAGTCTAGGTTTGGGAAGGGTTTACCATACCATCAACATATACATAAAATGATATAAATTTTATGAATCAATCCTTAGCTCTAATTATGTAATAAATAAAATTTCCCTAATTTATTACAACCTAGAAATCATTATATCTATAACCACATAATCATTTTGACATAATTAATTTGAGCAACCAACCAACTCATTTAAGAAACCCAAAATATATGATATTTTTCATACAATTTCACCCATACAATCCCTTTTGCACCTAACCATAACATATATGTATTTGGGTATGACTAAACATATCGACATGGATGTATGCCCCCAATAGGGATCTCAAAGGATCTTGATAAAACAAAAACAAAATTTATTTAGTAAAATTTAATCAAATAAAAAATTCACATGCCTAGAAAAGAATAAATGTAGGGTTTTTGCATTAAATCTGGCCTCTCATAGTACCATACCAATAAAAATGTCCATTATTTCTACCTTGTCATCGATCTACTATTTTTTCCCAACTTGCCCCATCATTGTGGCTCAAAACATAGTCTTAAAAACCCTCTATTATACTCATGATACCCTCATAGGGTGGAGACCTATGTAGATTTATAATCCTCTACTTATTTCTCCAACTCGGCTCACTCTTCTCTTCCTTCATATCTACCTTCTAGTCGATAATTGAACATAGGCCTACAAAATCTCATTTTCTTCATGATATCTATTGCTAGCCTTCTTCAAACCCTATCACCATTTATCCAAGGGTCAATGCATTACCAAGTTAAAATTTATTTCCCAACCAAGTCCATGGCCAAGAGAAGAAAATGAAAACATTAAGTTCTACCCAACAATTAATTGTTAAAGAACAACAAAAGTAATTTCAACATATCTATATAACATCAATTATGTTATACCATACACAAGCACAACTAAATGACTACACACAAATTTTCTAATTTTACTTACATATAAAACCATACAAACCATAATAATAAGATAAACAAGTACCCATACAAATAAGCAAGAAACATGCACTAAGACCACATAAGCATGCTATGGATGTATAACAGGTAAATCAACCTATATGTTAATATCTAGTGTTAGCTTCTCTAGTTGATAATTTAATCCACAATCTTGTCATACAAGGAATAAACACAACTCAACAATAAAGGCATGAATAACATTATTTTAATAAGGGGAGTCTATGCTAATAGGGTTGAATTAATACATGTGGCGTCATATGATGAGGTATCATTCAATATGGAAGGCTACAAACAAGATATCATCAGAAATGTAAGGTAGTCAAATGCAATTATACCTGCTAAATTTTATGTTTAAGAAAAATATCTGACATAGGAATATACATCATCAATTTGCTAACTAACCATAATAGTTTTTATTCTAAGTGGTAAAGTCTAGGTTTAGGAAGGGTTTACCATACCATCAACATATATAGAAAATGCATATAGATTTTATGAATCAATCCTCAGCTCTAATTATGGAATAATTAAAATTTCCCCAATTTATTACAACCTAGAAATCATTATATCTACAGCCACATAATCATTTTGGCATAATTAATTTGAGAAACCAACCAACTCATTTAAGAAACCCAAAATAGAAGATGTTTTTAATGCAATTTCACCCATACAATCCCTTCTGTACCTAACCATGACATATATCTATTTGGGTATGACTAAACATACCAACATGGATGTATGCCCCCAACATGATTCTCAAAGGATCTTGATAAAACAAAAATAAAATTTATTTAGTAAAATTTAATAAAAGAAAGAATTCACATGCCTAGAAAATAATAAATGTAGGGTTTTTGCTTTAAATTTGACCTCTCATAGTACCATACCAACAATAATGTCCATTATTTCTACCTTGGCATCGATCTGCTATTTTTTCCTAACTTGCCCCATCATTGTGGCTCAAAACATAGTCTTAAAAACCCTCTATTATACTCATAATCCCCTCATAGGGTGGAGACCTATGTAGATCTAGAATCCTCTACTTATTCCTCCAACTCAGCTCACTCTTCTCTTCCTTCATATCTCCCTTTTGGTTGGTAATTGAACATAGGCCTACAAAATCTTATTTTCTTCATGATATCTATTGCTGGCTTTCTTCAAACCCTATCACCGTTTCTCCAAGGGTCAATGATTTCCCAAGTTAAAATCTATTTCCCAACCAAGTCCATGGCCAAGGGAAGAAAATGAAAACATTAAGTTTCACCCAAGAATTAATTTACATTAAAGAGGAAGCATAGATTCCTTCATACAATTCTCATTCTTTCCAAACCTGCATATATGGGGCATCAATGTTGGCCATGGTTAAGGAGGGATACAATGATTTCTTTAGTTTATTCTTACTTGCCTCCCTGCATAAGCATCAAAAGACACTCTCTAGTTCACAATAACACGTTCTTACCAATGCATAAAGCTTTAAACTATTTTTAAAAGGCCCTTAGTTAAAATGCTAAACATAATATCCAACTACTTAAGAAAATCATTGTGGATCATTGTTATGCAATAAAATTGGCACGAACTTCTAAAATCTAAAATGCCATGGTTTTTAGCACCAATAACAAATATTTAAGTTAATTGATTTCAACAATTAAAACTATTTATACAACTATAACAAATAAATATTCATGCCATGCAATAAAAGTTAATATGGCCTTCCAAAAGCCAAAGCATCATGATTTAGATGCCAAACACAAGTGTTAACAATAATTAGGCTAAAATATTATTCTTGAATCAAATTAACATCTCTCTCTCTCTCTTTCTCTCTCTTATGCAATATCATTACAAGATAAGCAAGGGTATCTCTACATATAATGCCAATGTAAAAGGATAAAACAAAACAACTTCTTTAACCAAGAACAAAAATAGGATTCAACCATGAAAGCATTAACATCTAACATGACAAGTAAATCCTCTTAATGTGTATATGTGTGTGTGTGTGTGTGTGTGTGTGTGTGTGTGTGTGTGTGTGTGTGTGTGTGTGTGTGTGTGTGTGTGTGTGTGTGTGTGTGTGTGTGTGT
>JARHVA010006201.1:930000-960000 GCA_037957365.1 Torreya grandis | reverse complement strand
GGTATATGCCTAGATATAGGGTGTCCATTAGGTCCATCTACTCCTTTAAGGATGCCTTAATTATGAATATCATGATGAATATGGCTAGGAGGGGTTTTTTGTATGGTTCTAATTTACGTTTTTTCACATTTGTGATCTCAATTCTAGAGTTATATTGTTGGTATGATTCCCATTCCTATAGGTCCTATGGATTCATCAAAGAATAATTATACCATGTTATCTATATAATCCCTTTATATTTCCCTAAATAATCCTTTCTTAGATAGTCTATTGGATTCCCTATGTAATCCTACTCTAGTAGGTTTTTTTGAGGATCTCGAATAGATTCCTTCTCCAGAATAGTTTGTGTATTCCTAGAGGAATCCATTCATAGTTTATTTATTTATTCCTAGTTGGGACATCTTTGGGACATAATTATAACTCATGGGTTATTTCCCCTTTATTTTATCTTTGGAGGGAGGTGGGGGAATGTTAACTCCCTATAATCTAGTTTTTGAGACCTGGACCTGCCCTTGTGTCTAGGATGGTTCCTAATCTAGTCAAAATCAGACCATTGAGACCTAGGCCTCCACTCTTCAAGTCCAAGATGGTTCTTAAACTAGTTGAAATGGTTATTTATGGGGATCTAGGCCTCCTTTTTTGTAAGTTTAGACTAGTTTTTGTACTAATATTAACACAATATTTGGTTTGGGGTCCTTCTTAAACCCTTATTTTCTCCTTTCGATCTTTTATTGGTTATGGTTTTTGTCACCTAGTTTATTGTTCCTTTGTCACTTTCTTGGGAAGACCTGAACTCCTTTGTATCTAGGACAAGATCCACATAAGTCAAAGATGGGTTTATATTTATCTAAACAAAAAAACATATATATAAAATATCAATATGAATTCAAAAAAATATTTGGTTTGATACACATGATTCAACATTTATTGTGTGAGAATGAAAATCTTAATTTTTATAAAAATACAATAAAATTTATCAGTATGTGAAGGAAAATCTTTAAGGCTTCCATACACATACTAGTAAATATTTAGTCATATGGAAACACATGCATTCTAACATGTTCCTTTGTTGCATTTTAATAACCCATATTAATTGTATAGTGATCCTTACTATATAATTTTATAAACCAATGAAAAAATAATTTACTCATTTGTATTTTATTAGTGGTAAAATTATAAAAAAATGTTTGAAATATTGGTTTGAATTATTGGTCATAACTATAAAATGACTTAAAATGACATACCAAGTGGTTTAAGTTTATGTTCTCAGCTAAGCCCACTAGATTGTTTGAAGGAGGGAGCATAAAACCTTGGTCTTAATTTTGAAATAATTTTATCATATAAATTTTTCAAGTGGGTAAATATAAATGCATTGATGATATAAGTAACATGAAAACATAAATTCAAAAAATGATTTGGTTTGATACAAAAATAATAATGTTTAATCATATGTGAATAAGAACCTTCATGATTTCCATCCACATACTATTAAATGTTTAGTAACACATGAAAATTTGTAGGGTTTACAAGGTAGGTAATGTTTCATCCCTCCAATAAGTTTAATATACCATCTCTATTAAATAATTCAATCTACAAAAAAGTAATTTGGGTTCAATAATCTTTCATATCAAATTTAATGCAAGTGAGTGACATTTTAATATGGTACACTGAACACAATTAACACTAAACTTTAATGTAATTTAAGACTAGTTTCCAACAAGGCCCTTCAATGCTTATTAAATACACCTAATAATAAATCAGTGCAGCTCAATGAAAAAATTTCAATTTAAACACAAGAAAAATAGAAATGTGTCTCAAATATAAATACACAACATGAATTTAAAAAATGATTTAGCTTGATACAAAAAAATAACATTTACTATTATGTGAATGAAATCCTTAATATTGATATAAGGAAAATAACATTTACCAGTATGTGAATGGAAAAAATTAGTGTCTTCATCCACATACTAGTAAATTTTCAATCTTCAATGCCATGTTCTCACCCCTTTCCATCCAAACAAACATTTGTGTGTAGAAATATTCATTGAGTTCTTGAAAAAATAATGGAAAGTTGGATACAAGAAAATGGAAATGCATCACTGATATAAAATAAATAATATTTATTGATATTTTAATGAAAACCTACAAGGATTGAATCTAAATAACATTAAATATTGAGTCAAATGTAAATGAAACCATGCTGATGTTGTGGGCTCAGTTGTAGGCAAAGTTTCATCCATCAAATATGGTGACATTTCAATCTCTATGAAATCTTACATTCTATAGAAGAAGAATTTGGGTTCTAGGACATTTAGAAGAGAGTGAATTAAATAAGGTATAGTAAACATGTTTAATATATCATGCATGGAGACATTAACATGGTGCCATTAATAGAAATAAAGGCCCCTAGATGTATTCAAAAAATGGTCATTCCATATTTATGACATGAGTGTCTTCCAACTTGGTCATTAAATTTAGAAAATGATAGAATTAATAAGTATGAATTAATCAGATGCATAATTAAATAAGCATACCAATAATCTATTCGGTATTCTATTCCAATTTCAAATACCTTTCTATCCAAACAAGCATTTGTGTGCATAGTATTTTTTTCACATCTTCCATCCCAAGCTCAAATTACTTTCCATCCAAACAAACATTTATTTATATAATAATAAATTTTTAGTCTTCCATCCCAAATTTAAATCCCTTTCCATCCAAACAAGCATTTGTGTGTCATAAAATTTAGTGTGTGCTTTTAGAAGCCATTGAAATTTGGAGACATGGGAATAAAAATGTGTTGCAGATATAAATAACAAAAAAATGTGAATGGAAAACATATCAGCAAAAACTATGGCTAAGAATATTTGTAAATTTTAAAATTTGAATGAATAATATAAAAAACATTAATTCATAGAAACATATCAATAGAACAACAACATTAATTTTCAAAATTATTTGGTTTGATAGAAAAATAATAACATTTACTAGCATATCAATGCAAAACTTAAGTCTGCTTACCTGGAATGTGATGAATGAAAAACTTAATTCTATTGAAATGAATTTAAAATGCTTTGAAATTAATAAAATTATAACATGACACTCTCTAAAATTCAAACATTGGTTGGTCTATAGATTTTCATTTTATAGTTAAATTGTATCTCAATAATCAAGTTTGAAATATAGTTCTTAAATTTTTAATTTTGTGGGAATAGTGAGGCTTAAAAATTGTATGAAACTTCAATTTTATAGGTGCACATAATTAATGGAGGAGGTTGGATTTTAATATTCCATATTTTGGAATTAAATTTTCATGAGAAGTATTTAAAATTTGAATAATAAAGTATCTAATAAAATATAAATAAACTAATTATATTAGAAAATAATTTGGATATTTGGAGATTGTGCCTTGTAAAACTTACAATTAGGTTTACAAATATTAACTTTTTGACACTCATTTAATCAATGAAGTTGGTGTTTTAATATTAGTTTCACATAAAAAGAAAACAAAAGGATGTGATGTTTTAATAAATGTATTTAAATTTGAATATGATGTACTTTATTATGAATATGATATACTTTTTTTAAAAATTATGGTGTTCATTTATTTTTAGTATATATGTAATATTTTAAATATGCATTCATATTTTTTATATTGTTTATCCGAAAAATGATAAGACCCATTAAAAAATAAAATGTTACTTTTAATAAAAGTATAAAAACTTGTAAAATATAATTAAATAAGTATAAACTGATTACAACTAGGGAAGCCCTTCACAATTGGGGTCACAACTATTGGACCCTATCTAATAATTGGTCCCCTTCCTCTATCTATAAATCATAAAGGAATACCAAAACTTATAATTTTTATTACACATTTTGGGGATACTTGACTGTACGAATTTAAATAATTTGATTTTAATCACTTGTAAAGATCCACAATAAAGTTAAAATTGATAGGACATGGCAAACTTATCATATCCTCTTTTTACATATGTAATAACTATTTTTTTGTGTTGATATGGGATGACACACAAACTCATTTGGTCAAACTTTGAGACATTTTAAGAAATATTTATATGATTATTATATTGCTTAGTTAAATTATTTGCTTATATTATGTTATTTTAGACTAAAATAGTAAAAAACACGTGTTGTGGATTTAACATGAAACTGATATGATACTAGATAGAATGTTTGTGACATTGTTTTGTGAAAGGTAAAGAAAATGAGATACAAATGATAGGGAGATGTATATTGACACCTTTGGAAACAATAAAATACTAGTTTATGTTTAGCATTTAAAAGACTTATTTATATTTTACATGTGTTTAGTACACTTGAATTTGATTAACTACTTGACAAGTTTTTCCACAGTGTGGCATTACAACATAGTTTATTTGGCCCTACAAAGGAAAGGGGTATCATCGATGAGAGATGAATAGATAGGAGGTTAAGAGGAAATAAAGAGATTGTGTTAAAAAATGAATTGAACATGTTGTATGATCATTAAGACAACATAGTTGAGGTCCTTAATAATGTTTTGGAATTCATTTAGTATACTAATATAGTTTATTGAGCAAGTTGATAATGCATTTTTTAGAAGTTACAATTTCATTAAGTGAACCAATACACCAACTTGAGTTAGTTACATTTTTAGTGGTAACCATTGATATTTTCACCTAAGTTTCATGCACAATGAGGTGTTCATCATGTTTTAACATAAATAATAATAATATGCATGGTTAATTAAAATTCATGCTTAAATAATCCATATAGGATTGAAAAGATGTAAACATAGCCTTTCTAAACCACATGTTTGTAGAAGGTGCAAAAAATGAGTTTGGTTGAAATTTTACCTCATGGGAGAAAAATAAAGTTGTGTTCAAAATAATCTTTTTTTAAATTTTGTTATTCTAAAAGAAACAATTAGTTTCACCCAATTTCACCCATCTTGAAGATAAATTCAATATAATGAATTAAATAATGGTAGAGGAGGATTTTATTCAAATCATATGCCTTGTTTGGGAAGGATAGGATTTATATATATTAGATGGTGGATCTTGATATTATTAGAATGCCTAGTTCCCAATAGGGGGGTAGCAGGGGAAATGCCCCCACTATGGTCACCATGGGGGTCCACTCTGAGAGGATCCTCCTGCAACAAACTAATAAAAATGCATGAAATAATAGATTTATGAAATTAGATGAAACACTTAAATGGTTATATTGATCACATACCACTTTGAGGGGGAAGCCTCCTTTGAGTAAGCTTAATACAATAAATTCATGGATGCCTTCATTGGCCTCAACACTTAATTATATACGAATTCTAATCTAAGCAACTACTAGTTCCCATGAATGTGGGATAAAAAAAATTCTCATGAGACAACTTACAAAGCATATGCATCCATAACAACTACTAAACTAACAAAGTAAAGAGAAGAGATATCATTGGTTTATAACATCCCCTCCCTCTTAGAAATAACTTTGTCCTCAAATATTCAGATGTGGGAAGTGGTGTTGAATATAAAATAGTGGTTCCCATGTTGTATCCTCTGGTTACATTCCATGCCACTAAATTAAAACCTCAGTGATGGAATGGGAGTGAAATTGGCATGTACACCTATCCAGGATTGCCTTCAACTCAAGAAGAATGGATCCTTCATTATCAAGTGTTGGTAAAATAGTCTATACTCTGATGTTTTTTCCAATAACTTTATTTAAACAAGAGACATGAAATACTGGTTGAACTCAGGAAGAAGGTGGGAGCTTCAACTTATAAGTAACTGACCCAATGTTCTAAAGAACCTTATAGGGTCCATAGAACTTGGGAGATAGATTATGATGCCTTTTGAGTTTTAGGGAGGATTGATTATATGGTTGTAAGCAAATAAAAAACATATCACCTACTTGAAAAGTATGATTGAAATGGTGTTGATATGATTATTATTTCATTCAATTTTTTCCTATATGAAGATTGTCTCATAGGGTACTGAGGATTTGAGCCTGAGTTCAAAAAATTATGTCGACTGCTTAAATTGATGAACTATTGGGGGTGTATGGAAGGAGCAATGGTGGTGCTTGACCATAGATTGCTTCATATGGAGTCATTTTTTTTGAAGTGTGGTAGGAGGTATTGTATCACCATTAAGAGAGAGGGAGCCACTTTTCCCACTGATGTTATTATTTTGAGGTGAAGTAGTGAAGAAATGTTTCCAAGCATTTATTGAAAATTTTAGTTTGGCCATCTATTTGGGGATGATATCTAGAACTCATCTTTAGTTGGGTGCTAGTATGTCAAAATAGTTCTATGAAAAAATAGCTAGTGAAGGCTACATCATGATTTGAGACAATGGATGAAATAATTACATGAAGATGTAAAATCTGGTCTAAGAAAATTTGTGTGACTATGGAGGTGGTATAGGGATGGTTGAGGGCAAAAAAATGACTATCTTTGAAGAGGTAATCAACCACAACCAAGATCACCATTTTACCTCCAAATCTAGGGAGCCCCTTAGTGAAGTCCATAGAAAAATCTATCTAAATCTTGGTAGGGATTGGAAAGGGTTTGAGCAACCTAGGAATGAGTGTTGTTTCACCCTTGTTACATTGGCAGGTATCACATTCAGCCACCATCTATTGGATTGCCTTTTTCATTCCCTTCCAAAAGAAGTTTCATCATGCCCACTCATAAGTTTTGAGAAACCCTGAGTTCTCTATAGATGGAGAATCATCGATCTCATAAAATATAGCTTGCTAAAGATCCATGCTTTAGGGAAGCACCAAATGACCCTTATATTGTAGAGAAGCACCATCCCATGAATAATGTGGTACAACTAAGGGGTTAGTGGCCAAATTTATATTTATTTGAGATAATGAGGAGTCATCAACATACCCCTATTGTATAGTGTCCAACCAATTTGGAATAGGCATGGAAATAGATAAAAGGGAAGCTTGGTTTACAAATGTGCAAGATAGAGCATCAACCATAATATTATCCTTACCCTTCTTCCAAGTGATCTCAAGTCATAACCCATGAGTTTTATAACCCAATTTTGTTGTGATGGGGTGGATCTGCATTGTTCTAAGAAATATTTTAGACTCTAGTCATCAATTTTGATGCAAAAATAATTTCTCAATAGGTATAGCTGCCACTTCTGTACTACATGCAAAATGGCCATCATTTCCTTCTCATAAGTAGAACACTAAATTTTTTCCACAAAGGGATTTGATGGTGAATATAATGGGGCATCCTTATTGGAGGAACCAAGTCCATTAACACAAGCATCACTCTCGATAGTGAAGGTCTTAGCAAAATTTGGCATAGCTAGAATAAGTGTAGTACACATATCTTGTTTTAATTTTTCAAATGCACACTCAATAGATTGTGTCCAATTAAAATAATCCTTTTTAAAAATAGATATCAATGGATATATAATCTTCCCATAATCCTTGAAAAAATTGTGACAATGTCCAATTAGCCCCAAAAAACCATGGAGGCTCTTCAGTGTCTAAGGATGCAACCAATTTATCATGGCAGTTATTTTTTCAAGATCCACCTAAACCACTTGGGCTGACACAATATGCCCAAGATAATCCACTTCATCCTAGAAAAAAGTACATTTGGAATATTTTACACAAATATGATGGTTAGAGAGAAGTTGTAGTGTGAGCTCCAGATGTTGGAGATCCTCATACCATGTTTTACTATAGATGAGGATATCATTGAAGAAGACCAAAATGAATTTCCACATGTAGGGCCAAAATATTTTATTCATCAATGCTTGGAATGTTGAAGGAGAATTAGTGAAGCCAAAGGGCATGACCAAAAACTCATAATGGCCATCATGTGTGCAAAAAACTAGCTTAGGGATATCATCCCCATGAAGCCAGGTCTAGTGATATCCAGAGAGGAGATCTAACTTGGAGAAAAAACGTGCACCATGAAGCTCATCAAGAAGCTCATAAATAATAGGGATTAGGAATTTATCCTTGATTGTGAAGTGATTAAGTGCATGTAAGTTAATGCAAAAGTGTCATGACCCATCTTTTTTCTAAATATGGAGAACTAGGGAAGAATATAGACTGGTACTGGGGGTGAATAATGCCTTGCTTTAGTAAGTCTTGAATGAGCATTTTGATCTTGATATTTTTTGAAATGGGTAGAAAAAAGGCCTGATGTTAGGAAGAATGATTACAAGAAGGAGTTGAATATAGTGGTTCTTTAGCCATGAAGGTGGAAATCCCATTGGTTTGATAGAGACATGTGCATACCTCTATAGAATGGTTTGGAGATCAAAAGGAGTAGTGGAAACTATTGATGGTTGCATTTGAATGGAATGGAGCTAGGAAATGATGTCATATGAATTTTTCTTAAGAAGATTTTCCATATATTGTGAACTTATGATGATGAGAGATCTTGGTTGTAAGCCTTTCAATGTGTGTTTTTTCCCATTGTTTGAAAACTAAATCCAAAGTTTAGCAAAATCCCATAAGATGGGTCCAAGTATGCATAACCACTGGGCTTCTAAAATAACATCACATCTACCTAAGGGAAAGGCAAACATGGTAGAGTGAAAGTTATAATATCTAATATAGATATGCACATTATGACACTTCCTTTTACAAGGTAATGTGCTCCCATTAGCAATCATGACTTCAAAGTTAGAGCAAGGATGGATAAAATAATTAGCTTATTTGGTGATCTGAGGGTTAATGAAGTTATGAGTACTACCTGAATCAATGAGTATTATGAGAGGGAGTTTCTTGAAGTAACCCCTAAACCACATGGTTTATGGGTTAGTGACTCCTACTAAGGCATGGATAGAGATCTCTGGGTTGTCTTCTTGAGAATTAGGTTATATAATCGACTGAGCTTCTTCTAGATAATCTGTTGTATCTTAAACATCTTTCCAATCTTCAGTTGTGGGTGGAGAGTCCACATCTAATAGTTAGAGATTTTACTCAACACATCAATTTACCCAAGTGAATTTATCATCATAGTTATAACATAGTCCTTTTTCTCTCTGGGCTTATATCTCTGCTTTAGTCAAACACTTGAAAGGAGTGGTTTCAGGCATTGACATTGTTTGAGATTGTTATGGAGCTATATTTGTTAAGGGAGTAAAATTGGATTTGAATCACTAATGAGATATGATCCTACCCTTTACCAACTTATCCAACCCTAAGGATTACATCATCATGTCAGGTCAAAAAATTTTGACCTTAGATCAAATTGCATCTTTTAGTCCACTAGCAAAGTAATTCTTGAATAATTCATCAAATAATTCCTCTATGTGATTGGCCAATTTTTCAAATTCTATTTAATATTCTACCATAGTTCCTATTTGGAAAAGTTTAGTGAGTACTCTAGTGAAGTCATCAAATGTATTAGGGCCAAACCATTGCAAAATGAGAGTGCAAAACTCAGTCCATATAGGTTCATCATGAGCCTTGGTATACCAATGATACCATTGAAGGGATTCCAATTCCACATGAAAAGATGCAAGTGGGACATTGTTCGGATCAAAAGTATTATGTAGACTAAAATATTGTTTTGCCTAATAGATTCATCTAATCAGTTCTACACCATTGAATCAAGGAAAATTAAGCTTCGGCCATGATAATTGCTGGAAGAAGAAAATGTAGTGTCTGAAGAAGACTCTAGATGTCCTCTGTTGCTCATGGTGATATGTTGAAGACTAAGGCCAAGAATTTTTTCATCAAGATCTTTGATGTGGGTCTTGAGGGTGGTAATTTCATCCTCCATGTTTTTTACTCTTGTTCAAGTTACTACCATGACCTGAATAGCAGATTTTTTTTGTAATGGATAGTAAAACTAGAGTTAAGACATGTTTGGTAAGGAAAGTTTTGAATTTGGAAAAAAGAAAAAGGGGTAAAGGGGATTTTAATAATTTTTGTGCATAGTAGGAGTATGATTGATGAAGGTGAGGGTAATTTTAGGAGTGAAAATGGAAAAACTAAAAAAATTGGTCAAAGAGGGATAAAGGAGTAGAATGAGACAATGAACATAGTGGAATTTTTTTGAGGCAAATAGATGAAAATAAAAGTTATGGAAAAACCAAAAAAAGGGAAAATTGAGATTTATGGGAATTAGGAGTGGAATTGGGATATGGGACCTCAAAGAAGAAAATGTAGGGAATGGATTCTTTTTTAATTCTATTTCTATTTTATATCTGGTAGTAAGTCCTCTGAGAGTTAATTGATACTCTATATATGGTTTATGTATTTTGGTTTCTATCAAATATCTATCTGCAAGTCTTCTAAAAATCTGTGGATACTCTATTGATTGATTTTTGAGTCTGCTAAAAATATTCTAAAATTAATAGAAATGGGCCTTGAGTTTCAATAGCTACCTAAGGGTTTTAAAAATATCACTCTAGCCACCAATGCTGTCTAAGAGAGTATCACTCTCAAAAAAAAATTTGGCCATAGATTTATCTCTCAACGACAGCTCTTAGTTTTCATCATGGATGGGAACTACTCATTCAGGAAGGGGTTGTTGCTCATTTTTCTAGTAGGTCCTCTTAATGGGCCAAGTACTTTGGGGTTCCTATGGTACTCTTCAAAATGAGCTTTAGGGATTTCACCCAAGTACTTACCATAGTTATGCAGTTAGGTTTTTACCCTGATCTAAAATATATTATTGTGTTACATAAAAACACTTAAATAAATTATGCAGTAGAATAGAGTTATTTATAAAAAAATATTTAAAGGAATTATGCAGAAGAATAGAGTGAAGACTTTTTGTAAAAAAATTATGGCCCTGGAAAGTGCTCTGATACTAGATGAGAGGATCCTCCTACAATAAACTAATAAAAATGCATGAAATAATAGATTTATGAAATTAGCTAAAGCACTAAAATGATTATATTGATTGCATACCACTTCGAGTGGCAACCTCCTTTGAGTAAGCTTAATATAGTAAATTTGTGGATGCTTTTATTAGCATCAACACTTACTTATATATGGATTTTAATCTAATCAACTACTACTTACCATGAATGTGGGATAAAAAAAAATGCTCATGGGATGACTTACAAATCATATGCATCCATATCAACTACTAAACTAAAAAAATAAATAGAAGAGATATCACGGGTTCATAACACACTCAAGAAGCAAACACATACAAATTAGGTATCACTTCATTCATTCAGCATTAGAAGATGGTTAACTAGAGTTGGGAAAGGTCCATATCAGTCAAAATCATGTAGATATGCTAACAAAGGTAGTCATAAAGGAGAAGTTGTAGATTTTTTAAGCTTCAATAGGTCTTAAGGGATAATAAGGAATGTGAGAAACATGTCAGGGTCAAAGTTTAAATAAAAGTCCAAGGAAGAGTTGCAACAATTAATTTCCAAATGGGAGATTATTAGATGGTGGATCTTAATTTTATTATAATTTATAGTTCCCAATAGGAGGAGTTTAGGGGGGTAATGCCCCCCCCCCACTATAGTCATTAAAGCAAAGCAAAATTTTGTGAAAAATGCACTATAAAATATTTTAATTTCATAGTAAATTTGGATTATTCACTATTTAACAGTAGAAATTATGTTGGTACATTTTTTCCATAATATGTAAGCCTCCTTTGATATAAGGGAATTGTAATCATGATGGCACACTGTGTGTGAGTGAATAGGATATTGTATTGGATGTATTTTATATTTTAACCTTCATTTGTTGGACTAAATGAGAGAACTAACTATTTCTATGTGGATGTAACCCATATTAGGTAAACCATGTTAAATCTATGTCTCTATTATGTTGTGTTTTATACATTTTATTTATGCCTTTATTTCATTAATATTGATCTGCATTCTATATTCTTAATAATAAATGGAATGTGTTTATACAAATGTAGGAGGATGCATTTGTTGAAGTACACCATAGTTACAAGTAACCATAGAAGGAGTTGAATAAAAATAAGAAATAATAACACTTTGTTCAGAATAAGGAGGACATCCATTTGCAAGGGAGGATACTTGGAGGTAGTTATAAGCCATATGATGCAATCATCAAAATATATAAGTAATTGACAATAGAATGGGAAACATATCAATAATAAATATGCAAAAGAATAGTTTTAATTTTGAAAACATGAATGAATAACACAAAAACATATAAATAATGCATCAAAATGAACTCATAGAAGGATTTGGCTTGATACATTTAATTTAATATTTACTATATGTGATGAAAATATTAATTTTTATAAATAGACAATAACATTTACTAGTAGGTAAATGAATACCTTCAGGGATTCCATCCACATACTATTAAATATTCAATTATATGGATACACAAATATTCCAACATGGTGCTTGTTTGCATTTTAATGACCCATATTAACTGGATAATGGTCTTCACTACATAATTTTTTAAGCTAATGCAAAAATAATGTGTTCATTTATATTTTATATGTGGTCAAATTTTAAAAAATCATTCAACATATTAGTTTGAATTATTGGTCATACCTATAAAATGACATACCATGTGGTCTAAGTCTATGTTATCAGGTAAGCCCACCATATTGGTTAAAGGAGGGAGCATAAAATGTTGGCCTTAAATGTGAAATAATTTTATCATCTAAATGTTTCAAGTGGGTAAATACAAATGCATTAAAGACATAAGTAACACAAAAACATGAATTCAAAAAATGATTTGGTTTGATACAAAAATAATAATGTTTAATGATATGTGAATAAAAACCTTCATGATTGGAATCCACATACTAGTAAATGTTTAGTAACACATGTAATTTTTGTAAGGTGTTCAAACTAGGCAATATTTCATAAATATAATAAGTTTAATATACCATATCTGTTAAATAATGCAATCTACACAAAAGGCCATGGGGTTCAATCCTGGCTCATCTCAAATTTAATGCAAATGAGTGATGTTTTATTATGGCACACTGAGCATGATTAACACTAAACTTTAATGTAATTTAAGATTAATTTCCAATATGACCCTTCAATGCTTATTAAAGACACTTAATAATAAATCAGTGCTCTTGAATTAATAAATTTCTATATAAATGTAGGGAAATATAAATGTGTCTCAAATATAAATAATACAACACCATGAATTCATCAATTGATTTGGTTTGATGCAAAAAAATAACATTTAATAGTATGTGAATCAAAACCTTAATTTTGATACAAATATGATAACATTTACTAGTATGTGAATGAAAATAATTAGTGTTTTCATCTACATTCCACTAAAATTTCAATCTTTCATGCCACATTCTAACCTCTTTCCATCCAAAAATTATGTGTGTGGAAATGTTTAGTGAGTTCTTGCAAAATCAATGGAAATTTGGATGTAGGAAAATGGAAATGCATCATTGATATAAATTAAATAAAATTTATTGGTATGTGAATTAACATCTAAAAGGATTCCATATAAATAATCAAATGTTTATTCAAATGTGAATGAACACATGCCAATGTTGTGGGTTCAACTGTGGATAATGTTTCATCCATATAACATGGTGACACAACAATCTATATGAAATTCTACATTCTACAAAAGAGGCATTTTGGTTCCATGAAATTTAGGGAGGAGTGACTTGAACAAGGTATAATGAACCTATTTAATATGGCACACATGACAACATTCACATGTCAAATTAATATAAATAAGGGTTTCTATCTATATTCAAAAATGGTCATTTCATATTAATGACATGAGCATCTTCCAATATAGTCATTGAATTTTAAAAATGATATAATTAATAAGTATGAATTATAAAAAAAATCATACTTAAGGTGAATGCAACTTGGGTATATTAATTTTTGGAATTCTTGACTACTTTTATATATTTATTATCCTTATTTTGAGTTTTGATGATATATCTAAAATTTAACCTTCAATATGATACAGTCTACCAAAAAAGTGATCTAGTTTAAAATAAAAGAATAAAAATTAGTTGGGGAGATTTTTTTATGTTAACAACACTATGAAGAGAACAATCCAATTTAAAGCAAAAGAAATGTTTATATCACTAAGTTTGGATAAGTTGATTGGTATAGTGTAGATCCCATTAAAATCATAAAATATTCTTATGTTAAGGTGAATGCAACTTGGGTGTCTTAGTTTTGGGTATTCTTGACTGCATTTATATATTTATTATAATTATTTTGGGTTTTAATGAAATGTATAAAATTTCACCTTACATATGATATAGTCTACCAAAAAATAGATTGTAGTTTAAAACACAAGAATCAAATTTAGTTGGGGAGATTGTTTGTGTCTCATTTGTGTGTGGAAACATTTATTGAGTTCTTACAAAATCAATGGAAATTTGGATGCAATAAAATGGAAATACATCAATGATACAAAAATAATAACATTTATTGGTATTAAAAACTACAAGGGTTCCATATAAATACCATCAAATGGTGAGCTAGATGTGAATGAAAACATACCGATGTTGTGCGTTCAATTATGGGTAATGTTTCATCCATCCAACATGGTGACACTGTAATCTCTATGAAATGATACATTCTTTAGAAGAGGCATTTAAGTTTCATGAAATTTAGGGGAGAGTGACATGAATAATATAAACTAAACATATTTAATATAACATGCATGGAGACATTAACATGTCAAATTAATAGAAATAAAGGTCCTTAGCCATATTCAAAAAATGGTCATTATATATTAATGACATGAGTACCTTCCAACATGGTCATTGAATTCCAAAAATGATATAATTAATAAGTATGAATTATAAATATGCATAATTAAATAAGCATACTAGTAATTTATTTAGTTTTCCATTCCAATTTCAAATCCTTTCTATCCAAATAAGAATTTTCATGTATAGAAATATTTTTTAGGTCTTCCATCCCAAGCTCAAATCACTTTCCATCCAAACAAGCATTTATGTGTATAATAATAAATGTTTAGTATTTTATCATAAATTATAATCCATTTACATCTAAACAAGCACTTGTGTGTGGGAAAATTTAGTGTATGCTTGTAGAATCCATGGAAAATTGGATACAAGGAAAAAAATTGTGTTATAGATATAAATAACACAACAATGTGAATGGAAAACATATCAACAAAAGCTATGGAACAAATATTTATAATTTTTAAAATGTGAATGAATAAAACAATAACATTAATCATAGAAACATATCAATAAACCAACAAAATGAATTCATAAAATGATTTGGTTTAATATAAAAATAATAGCATTTATTGGTATATCTGTGTAAAACTTAAGTCTGCTTACCTAGAATGTGATGAATGAAAAACTTAATTCTTAAATGAATTTGAAATTCTTCCAAATTAATAAAATTTTAATTTGACACTCTTTGAAATTCAAACATTGGTTGGTTTATAATTTTTCATTTATAGACAAATTTTATCTCAACAATCAAATTTGAAATATAATTTTTGAATTTTGAATTTGGTCAGAATAGTGAGTCTTATAAATTATATGAACAGTTAATTTTGTAGGTGCACACAATTAATATATGAGATTGGATTTTAATATTTCAAATTGTGGAACTAAATGTTAGATCCAAATATTTAGAATTTGAATAGTAAAGTATGTAATCAAATGTAAATACACCAATTATAGTAGTAAATAAATTGGATAGAAGTATTTATTTCAATATGCATATAAGGACACTCTAATTAGTTTTTGAAAATATCACCACATTTGAAACATGTTACATTGAAGCCATAAGCTATACCTCATCCATAGGAGTAAGATCCTCTTCCTTTGAAATTACTTCTACCTCTCTAGGTATTAACAATATTAAGTTGCAAAGTACTTTCCTTACCCTCTTACATTTGTGTATAGTAACCTATATTAGCTCGATGTCTAAATTAAATAATTTTTATTACTATTTATGTTCCTCCTTTTTATTATCATAAAAATATTTTATTTGTCTTCAAAACACATTGATAGGCTTCTTCAATAGATTACAGGTTGACCATACCAAATTCATCTTTGATTTCCATGCACAATCCATTTGCATACATTGGGAGCTTCTCAACATAATATTCCACATGGTTCACTCTAGAAGTAAGTCTATAATACTCCTTAGTTTATTATTTAATAGTCATCTCCCTTTGTTGTAGGTTTTAGAGTTTCTTGAATGAAATCATATTATAATCCACAAGAATGAATTTATCTTTTAGCTTGGCAACAAATCTATTCATGTCTTAATATGTTATTTACCTTTGCATATTCTCTTAGATTTTATATGTTCCCACCATAAAGATGCAAGACCTTTCAAATTTACAAAAAGAAACTTAAGTCACTTTGGATCTTCCATACTTTCATACTCAAAGTATTTATCTAACCAAGTGATTATTTTAATGAGATCTTTATGACTAAAACCTCTAGAATAAATTTAATGGTCCAATTTTGGTTTATGTGTCACTCTCTTAATAACTCACAAGAATATATCTCTAGGTTCATCAACCTATTCTTCCACGTCTTGATCTTAAAGTGATTATTATATAATCTCTATATCACTTTCATTATCTATTACTTCAAATCTTTGATGATGTTCAATTTACACAACTTTCATTTTCCCTTACATTTCTCTTATCACTTTGACCAGATCTCCTAGTCTAGGTGCTCTCACCTCTTGGGCTCTTCTACATAAGCCTCCTTTATGTGTCATTTCCTAAAAAAACAAATATTTAAATACCAAATGATGATCTTAGATAAATCACTTTAATTTCACCTTACACCTTCTCTCGAATGATATCATTGGAAGGTGTCTGTAGTTACTTTCTACCCAAACTCACAAGATTCAAAAAGAAATAATCAATAACAAGGACTAAAACCTAGATATGATACCAAATGACACAATCATGGTTAGGGATCTCAATTAAGAAATGTATTAGACCATGAAACCTTTATAATACATTATGAAATAATTTTAATGGAATGAAATAACAAAAACTCATATTTAATTTGGTTTTAACAAAAGGAAATACAATAAGAACAATGACACAATCACATCACAATATGACAATGAGATTTATTACAACATTAGATCCATAGATCTCAACTCTACTAACTCATAGTATTTGTAAATAACTCTCAGATCTAATATCTATCTAATTTTAAACTAGAAGAGTCCCTTAGCATAGGCATATGGGAATGCTTATATAGATGCAAGACCGGTCCACTCACATTAAGTATTTTAAATAGGATCAAAGCATAATAGTGTGTCATATTATTTGGCATAAAGAAGTCACATACACTTCCAATCTCACCTCAAAATATTTAAGTTTGAGTCATTAATATTAATAAAACATATGTGTTTAATATTATATATATAAAAATATGTAGTGTATATATAATTTTCTATTTAAAAAAAATGTTAAGTATTTATTAGGATTTATTTTTGAATTTTTTTTGAATTTTTTTTCTATTTGCCTAGTGGGACACAATATTAATCTTTGACCCCAACTAAATTTTTTAACATGCCTTAGTGAGTCTCAAATATTAAATGTATTACATTTCAAAGGAATAATAACACATTAAAACTTAATGTGTCCCAACCTAATCATAAACATTATTAAATTAGTCCTTATTAGATTACACAACTTTTAGAATTAAATATAAGACCATAGTCAATGGATAACTTAAAAATAAAAAAAAAGTCACACAAGATCACAAAATTTTACAATCACCAATCTTCATGAAAATGTTTGAACTATGACCAATATATCCTCTCAATACTAATATCATGCATTGTCATAGGATTTTTAAATTTTCTAAATCTCAGCATACAAATTTCATAATTAAGGTACAATCACCTCCATAAATCTCTCCTACTCATTTATCACTATGATGAATAATATACTATGCCAATAAAATGCTTCTCAAAATAAATTATAGATATAAAGAAACATACAAACAATCTCTGCATGGTTGCACTAAAAGAGAATATTACCACAATATTTTTTGTATAGCTTCACAAACTTATTTAGATAAATGAATTGATATAAATGTGTGTAACAAAGGAATGCGTTGAAAACTTGAGACCCATGTGTGGTCATAGGAATCATAAAACTTCACTAAACATAAGTATACAAAAGACAATGCAAAATAACACAAATACAATGTGCACAATACAAAATACTCTGAAAAAATTATAATAAGAGAAATTTGTATAAAAAACTTACACAACATAACACTTAGATAAATTCTTAAACTAGCAGATTTATTGTTGATGCATGATTTCTCGTGAACCTAAATGCTTATACATAAAAAACTAGCATGAAGGAATACAAGATTTTGTATATTATATATGCAAGTAAGATCTTATATAATTGTATTTTTTTCAACACATTAGAATTAACAAATGATTTTTTTCATTTGTTTCTTTTAATATGCAACTAAACTAATTAATTAAATTTAATATAATGAAAAAATCAAATTAAGAATGTATTAGTCAAATTAAGATAAATATTTGAGTGAATTAAAAAGTATAAGATATATAATAAATACACATGACTAATTTGTAACTTACTATTAATATAAATGTGCCAAAAGGGGAAGTACTAAGAAAAATAACTTATATAGAACCTATATTTGATGTACTGCATTAGATTCTATGCAATTGATTATGGGACTATGTGAGGTCATTGTGAATCATGAATAAGGCTCTATTTGATTCTAAGATAAGGCTCTACTATTGGAACAAAGCTATCATGAACTATTGTTTGTAGGTTCACCAATGTCCTTTTGTGAGTTATAACCTATGTGCCTTCACCTATAGGTCATATGTATATATTCAGTGTCACTTGATTCACTATAGGAGATGTTATGTGCCTTATTATTTAATGTAACCCTAATTTAAATAATAAGGAGGAAGAAATGTATTAAAAGGGTTAGGAGTTGAAGTTGTGATTTAACTCACAACACCATGTGTTCAGTGTTCCCTACATATTAATACTCCAAAGAGGGATAAAACTCCATGTAGTTTTTCCGTGTTATGGTGGTGAGTGTGAAATACTTGTCTAATATTATATGTTGGTTAAATGCTGGTGTGTTTATGTATTTGAATAATTACATATGACCTAGATGGTGTAACTAGATCTATCTATGTGCTTATTAGTTTATATGAACTCATACTTTGGAAAAATAGGTAATTTCCTTTCAATGTGAAGTTAGATAATTCTGGATATTTACAAGATAGAAGCCTCTAGTGAATGAATGAATAAAAATGTGTTTATATAGTGAATATTTGGGGATATATTCAAATGAGACTATATAAATGTGTGGGATGACCCACTATATGCTTTTAAATTTGATAAACTAGCCATTAGTTTTTTGACGATAAAACTAGTAGCTTCAGACACTATCGACAAACAAGATTGTCTTGAAGGAGTGACCTTATCTAAGAAGTAAGGACAATCAAATTATAAGTATGAATCATTAAAGGTATTATATTAGTATGTTTGGAATAATGAATAGGAAGAAATAATATTAGAGTTTCTTTAAGGTAGAGGGGAATCCACATATAAGTAGAAGAAGAGGTTTGAAATTATGGAATTGAGCATAGGTGAAGTGTGTATAAAGGATAGTCAAAAGTACATTGTCTTAAAATTAAATTTTAATTTTAAAAATATATAAATAAAATAAAAAATAAATAAAAATAAATCCTTTAGCCTAAACTAAGTAGAGGATAGGTGGAGAATAAGAATTTAATTTGGAACTAAAATTAATTTGATCCTTAAGCTTATATATCCTTATTTTTTAGTCACTAAGGACCCAAGGCTTCTCCAACAAGAGGAAATAAAGAAGTAATTTAAATACAATAGAAAAGTGAAGATAAGATGGAATTAGATTGTTGTTGGGTCTCACAAATAACAAGGTTGTGTGCTATAAGTTTATGAGATTCTTCATCCAATTTGTTATGATGATGATAAGTTTTCTATGGAATTTAGGTTGATTTATCATGGAATCTTTGAAAGGAAGATTATATATCTAGAAAATGTGTATAATCAATTATCAATTCAATATCAGGATCTGAATTTCAAGGTATAAGGAGTTATTTATAAGAGATAAGAATATGATTCATGTGGGAGATAACAAAAGTTGTCTGGAAGCTTGTTAAAGATGACTTGTATTTATCTAAAATTGGCTTAGACATGACTTATAGTGAATTAAACCATTGGGGATCAAGTGTAGGAAAAAAAAAAAAGGTCAAACATGAAAAATGTTCCCCTAGAAGTGATTTTCAAAATACATTGAATCGTGGTGAAACTATGATTATATGCAGGGGTGGTTTCAAAACCACCATGATAGTCATAAAAAACTAATAAAATAGTTACACAAACCACCATGATGGTTTCATTGTGCCCACTTAAAGTCTTGAGTTTATAAGGGATAAGTTCAAAGTTTACAAATTTGATACTTGGATTAGACTTGGATAGAGGAAAAAGAGAAAAAGGAGGCATAATACAATGCCTAAGCATATTATTAATCATGGTGTTTTGTACATCATCATCAGCTATTGAAAAAATTTGCACAATGTAAAACTTGGGTTTTCATAATAACCACAAGGAGAATCACTTAATATGGTACACATACTCAATGTGAAATATAGGAGTTATTCTCATTGAAAAGGAAGATGAATCAACAAAACAAAAGATGTGGTTAAAGCCTTAAATTATTCTAGTAGCGGATATTCATTTTACAAAGACCCTAAATATGTGGTGAAATTCACAAACAAGATCATATCAAAGGTGGTCAAAATCATGAAAAATAAAGTCAAACAATTAGAAAATTAATAAAAGTTTAAGGTCCCTAAGAAGTTTATGAAAAATCTTGAGAATTCACTAAAGTCACTTTTCACTTCGCTCAGAAAGGTCCACCAAGCCAAGATTAAGACTGACCATTTTCCTAGTGCAACATCCAATTTTTTTGGCAAAATTCACTAAGATGGATAAGAAACCAAATGGAATAAATGGTGTAGTCAAGAGGGGTATGTTATTTAATGTTAGACTTATGACCATGTTTGACATAAATTTGTGTTATAGTTTTATGGTCCATACCATGAGTTCACTGGAAGAAATGTTACAAAATTTTATGGTTACCATGACACCATTGAATAGTCTTAGAGAGGACATTAAGGCTAACATGCATAAGTTGTACATAGAGGTTAATATTCTCATAATTACAACTAAGTTTGCAATTATTCTCAACAAATTCATGATTCAATTTAAAATAAAAGTGTCCAATGAAAATAGATCGGGAAAATAATAGGTTATTGATTTTGTCACACATGTAGTGGAAAAGATAAAAGGCCATAATAGTTAGGTTATAGTTTTTAAGTCCCTTACATAACCATTTAAATTTGGCAATTAAAAAAAAATTAGATTAGAAATCCAATCATATATTTCAGTCAAATATATAATGACCATTATTTGTGTGCATAAGAATTCAAGGTAAAGTATGTGGCAAGATGAAAATCAATTTACAAGTGATAAGTATAGATGGACTTGGAAAGTGAAAATTTACTTTTAGATTTTTACTTTAAATCTAGAAAGCTTTGTTTTAAACTATTTAGTTTTATTCTTTATATTAGAAATAATATTTATAGAATATAATAAGTGTTGTCACATAAAATATTTTTAAAAATGTGGCAGTGAGAAATATTTTTTATAAATACATTATATCGAGACCTTTTTTAAAGAGAAATATTATTGGGAAACTTTGTAAGCTTAAGAAGTCAATGTGGATGTTTTCTCAAATTTTTCATGTTTTTTCCCTCATTTTAGACCAATACTATATATGTAATTATGTTTAGAGTGATAATTCAATAAGACACACTTACTTTATTTTGGGTTGCTTAGATTGAGTGTTCATTAGTCTAATTGTTCATGTGGCTTAACTCTAATTTTATTACAATCTATGTGGATGAATGTGATTTTTCAATTCACTATGGTCAATTTAGCTTGCAAATTGATGTTATTAGAGTTTACTCGCAATTAAGTAATCCTTAGACTCTTTGATATGTATATTTAAGTTTGATTGAATAAAACATTTATTAAACATTGGCTAATTTTTAGTGAAGCTAAAAAATAATTTACTTTAGAAAAATAACATATTAGTAGGAAATTTGGATTGCTATTTTCTATTGTATCCTTTTCCTCTTTTTAGTGTTTTTTTTAATCAATTTAAAACTTTTTAAAATAGAACATCATTGTGAATATACATATTTAGGTTAGTTTTGACTATTTTTTAGGTTGAGCTAATTTGAACATAGTGATTAATTTTTTGGGTAGGTTACAATTGCATTGTATATCAATGTTAGTCCATACTTGGCTACATATAAGACCTCATTTCTAAAAATTGTGCACCATGTCACCACTTATGGTCCTAAAATAAGAGGGTTTATCTAGTCACCTATTGGGTATGGGTCATAAAACTACATCAACATGGAACATAAATAAAAGGCACTAAATTAAATCAGTCCATGGAATTCAAATAGAGGCATTTCAAGTCCAAAATCACTCCGTGACTCTATGAGTGAAATTCAATGTAAAGTGGCCATGTATATCACTTTTATTGGACATGAAAAAGGTGAAATGTAATTAATCTTTGGATCTTAGTGGACACAAAGATAAATTTATAATATTACATGTCCACAAGGAGAAAAGTGGATATCAAAATGAACATTTAATTTTATGCATTTTATGGCCATGATGATACTACATGATTATGACACGTAGACGAATGAGATTCCATGTTGAAGATTAAAGCCACAAACTCACCAAATATCCATATTATAATGGGTTTTTTGAAGATAATTAATAATGTGATAAAAGTTTGAAGTTTTCCATTAATTCACATTGTGGTGGCATTATATGGTGATTACATGAATTTATTTTACTTATATTCATAACACAAATAATAATTAATCATGGAGAATAACTTAAATAATATTATATGTTAGACAAAATGAGGGTTTGATATCTAATCTCCAATGAGGAATAGTTTATATTCACTGTATAGGTTTTTGAAGGCTCTAAATATGATAGTAAATATTTTTCAAACACTGCCAGTGGACACTTTGGAATCCCAATTTAGTAATATTTTCATGAAACCTCCTATTTTCTCATTATTTACACTTAAAATGTCTCATTCATGACTACATATATTGTCCCTTAAATTTCCATTGTGTCAAAATATTATCAAATATTGGTCCTAAAAGACATGTTTCTCCCACTTAAAAATCATTGGAGTACCCTATGAATACTCTAACATGCACTTCCATTATCCATCCATAACCACTCCCATTCCTACCATACCTAATTTTGTCCTATTGGCAACCCAGACATAGACTATGATTCCTATGGAAATCATTGAGGATTATCAAGTTTAAGAAGAGTTTTAAACTAAATGGATTTAATGCATGTAGTTGGTAAAAACTTAGAAATCAAGCATGATTATACATAATCATCTTGATATCAAATAAAATATGAGAAGGATATAAGGCGAATAAAAAGGATCACGAAAAGGAAAATCACTAAGGATGGTGCACTTTAGAGGAATTATTCTCCTTGATGACGAAAATAAAGAGAAAGAGTAGGGTTATTATCATGGCCATAGACCAATCCAATAGTGAGGATGAAATTATCAAATACCTAGTGTTTGTTGTGAATTCTACCCATATGGTGGTTGAACAATTTTTCCATTACATGAAGAAAAGGATTAAATACATCACACATTATGAGCTCTTTCTCAATTCAAAATAGATTAATTTCCAAATTTATTATTTTGATTGTCACATGTTTTGGTATGTCAATAAAATTTTAAAGTAATCTATTTCTTTTTTTTTGAAATTTTCTTAGATTAGAATAACCTATTATCACTCAAATAAAAAACAGATTTTCAAATTAAACATTTATTTTAAAAATCACAATGACTATGTCACTTCATTACTTGATGACTCCCATAAATTTCATCAAGTGCTTCATAGGATAAATAATAACTTTGGAAATATTTATTAATTTGTTGTTGTATTTAGCATATCCATAACCAATGTAAAATGTTAAATATAAAAAAGTGTTATAGGTGTTTCCAATGTGACTTATTGTGTGAATAAAGAGTAGTAATAAGGATTTCTATGTAGCTAATTTTTTTTTATTTGCATCCTTCCTCATCCATTGAAAGTCTTGGCAAAAAATAAAAGACCCATATGCCTAGCTAATGGTAATATTTGTTTTTAATATAGAAAATGAAACCACAATCATCATTTATATCTCAATTACTTAATTTAAAAATGAGATAAGGTTCAATTTTTTTTAAATCAAAACCATGAATTTTAAGAGACATTTCACTAGATAGTTGGTTCCATGATTTTTATAATGTAAAGTGAAATGAAAAATTCAAGTTATTATTTAATAGCATTAAGTAATTATTGTAAGGTGGATTCAAGTGAGTGTAATTTTTTAAATAGGCCATCTTCAGTTTAAGTCCCATTATATTTATATCCCTTAATTTCTCACCTTAAAAGTTATCTTCACTTCAGATAAATTTTTTACACCTTCAATGAAATAGAATAATTTATTAATGATAATAAATGACAAGATGTTGTGAAACCTTTGATAGATGTTGTACATATTTAAATAAATATAATAACTTATTAGCGTTAATAGAATTTTTTTACAAAACTTTGATAGATGTTATAAAATAACACTTTAACTAATAAAAGTGAATAAATTCTCAAAACTCCAAGAGTTTAAGTCTCTTTCAAGCGAATAATGGTGTGGATAATCAAATGAATATGATAGGTGTTAATCTTATTTCAATATTTTTTGTAGATACATAGTTTTGCCAACTTTCATGCCTAAACTGAAATTTGATTTAATTTTTATTAAATGACATAATTTAAGCATAGAAATCATCTAAATTTACCAAATTCATCAGCGCAAGGGATTTAATTACCCACAAATGTGATGAGGTTAGTTTATTTAGCATATTACCTTGTATGCATTAATCACTTATTTTGGTTTCAACCCTAGTCAAACTAAGACTAGTATTTTGACAATTTTGGCCTATCAAGCTATTAATTAAAAAGATTTAAAACAAATTCCAAAATTCAAAAATCACCAAGCAAGATTAATTACATTGTAAATCTTAAATTAACTTGCCTAAATAAAAATTCCAAATCAAATTAGTGAATTTCATCTATAAAAAAAAAATCCAAATATGAAGTCAATGGTCAAAGGATATAATAAAGTGATTTTTTATTTCCTAAATATTCCAAAATTATGAGTCATAGCCTCACAAATATGTAAAGTGAGTTTTCATTCCTAAAAAATATCTAAAATTGAGGTGTCAAGTTTTCATGAGTGCTTTGAACCAACCTAGGGTTACCCTAACTCAGCCTAACTTATTTTAGACTCAACCAAAGTTAGAATTTAACCTAATATCATGTGGGTTAGAGTTAGTTCTTAGAGATATAAATACATTTGCTTAGACCATATACCAACACGATTTTATGTGTAAGGTTATTATGATGGAATACCTTTAAGAATCCATTGAGAGTAATGTTTTAATGCCTAATTTACGCCAAGCTTCACAACAAGCCACTTGCCAAGCTTCACAACAAGCCACAAGTGACCATTAGAGAAGTGCTACCGCTATGGAGAAACATTGCTAAAAGACTCTAATCATCATAGGCCGAGCACAAACATCCTTGTGCCAAAAAGTACACATAAAATTTAATAAAGGAGGTACATTACATGTATTTTTTATCTCTATTTTGTGATGTTGCTTATTATGTTATGCTCTCCTTAGTTCTTAGGCTAGAGTGTTTAACTATAGTGTATTATCATGATTTTTTTTATTTGGACTAATAAATGACTAATATATGTTTTGTGTACTCTTTGAACTCCTAAGATACATAATGGCATGCCTAGTGGGACCATGCATCCTGTATGGCCAAGGAGAATGGTATGATAACCTTAATTTTTGTAAAAATTATATTTAATTCTTCAAGTTTAGAGTTTTAGTATTGAAATTAAAATCATTCTATTTTTTGAGTAATCAGTGACTTCAACCTATGTAATGGTAGTTTCATGAATACCATGTTTATTTGTGGTATTTATTTATGTAGAAATGGTGGCTTCAAAACTACATCTTTGACCTAATAAATGACATATTTGACCTACTAAATGGTGGCTTCAATTTGAGGAATCAACGGCTTTAACCCTACTAAACAATAACTTCTCTAGGTAAAATTATACTTGAGGGATTCAAATTATTGTCTACAAGGATCATTTAAGTTTTTACACATTATACCTTTTCTTCATACTATAACCTATACCTTTCTATCATGCCACCGACTAGTTATTTTTATCTAACCCTACCTATCATGTTTGGCTTGGGTTCTGATTCATTTATATTTTAGGCACATTTAGTGGTTATTGATATATTTAGTTCCAAAAATTGTTTTATAATTACACATTTGAATCGTAGGATATGGAAGTAGCATGACAATAGCCCTGACAATCTCATCCTTTATTTTTTTTATGTTTCATTACTTGTTCCACTAAGTATGACCATCTTTGGGAAAATAAATGTCCCACCTTATGCTACAAATTATAACCACTTGTGGAAAAATTAGTACCAATAACCCTTTACTGTTGTTTCCTAATTATAATTACCTATGGGAAAACAAGGAACAACACCTTTACCATGCATTGCCACATCACCTTACCATTACTATTTCCATTTGCCTTGCCATTTACCTATACCTAAAAATTATTTGTACTTATTTAGATGCTTTTTGTGTAGGAATAACTACAGTGAATTGAGGTCCTACAGGACTATGTAAGTAGTGCTTTATTCATGTTGAGGTAAAATTTATCACCCCTTTTCCATGCTCTTGTTGTTTTATGATCAATTTAAGTTTAAACACTCTCACCATTTTACACGCATGTTTATTCTATGATCTCACCATTATGCGAACATCTTAAGCCATGATCTTTCCATTTTACAAGTTAGACCATTATGTATCTCATGATTCTAAATTGAGTTGAGATGCCTATAAAATTGCAAAAACATTTAAAATAGTTTCAAAATCCCTAAACATTTGTAAAAGATCTAGAAAATCCTAAAAATCACAAAATAATGAAAATTGGCTTAGAATTTCCATGTGAGATATAAAGTCATAAAATTTTTATATGATGGGCCATCTTATATAATTAGTTTCATTTTTAGACCACCTTGGTGTTTTTATTCCAATTTCAAGGAGAACCACATCGACCTAAGGTCTACAAGGACTATATTGGTAGTACTTGGATACATGGGGTATCTCAAGTTAGCTCAATTGCACCTTCCTTTATTTTTTGATCACTTATTTACCTTAAGGATCCTTTCACTCCTAATTATTTCATGATTAATCACTTATCATTTAGTTTATCCATCCTGATTAGCCTTAACTGTATGATCTCATCATTTTACAAGTTGATATCGTAAGCATTATGTATTCAAATCTGATACACTAATGACCACTTGGATTTTCATATGATCTCATCATTTTATGTGCCTTTTTTGTTTTAACACTCTTAAAATTTTATAAACAACCATTGCCTATGCTCTCACCATTTTTCAAGCCCATCTCATTTCAAGCCTTAGATGTAGTAGACACTATGAATTACTAATTCAATTCATTTGTGAATATTTGTATATTTAATTTTAGTGTGGTTTTAGCCTAAACCATACTCTTGTGATTGCACAATTTATTTGAGTAAATGTTTTCATGATTGTGAAACATCATCCTCTCTTTTCTCACACACGCATCATTTTATAAGACTTTCCCATTTTGATGTATAAGTCAATCATGTTTTCTTATAATCATTTTTATTCTATCCCATATCATAGGAGAACTATATTTAGCCTAAATTTCACATTGGATCTTATATCAATGGAATTATGTAGGAAACATCCGCATTCTTAGTGCATTTGTAGTCTATTTGGCTATCCCTTCCTTTTATTCTATTCCCCCATTTTATTTGTATTATTTCATTGTCTCTTATAGACTAGGGCAATGTTATTTTTGACACCTTGCTTGTGTCATTGCTTCTTATGGTCTAGGGGCAATGTCATCATCTTGTTTGTGTCATTTTTATTTATAGCCTAGGGGTAGCCTTGTGCCTTTTATTCCTACGTGGTTTTACCTATGTCATTTCTACCTAGCTTAGGGGTCACCCTATCACCAAGAGTAACACTTCTATTACACATGGATGAACAATTTATTTTCTATTTGTACTAACATTATGACTAACCATTATTTGTGTCTTGTTGTTTGTTTAACTTTGTTTGTTTGTTTTTGTGTATTTAAATTAGTTTTTTTATTTCACTTTTTTTATTTAGATTGTTTAGTTATTTTAATTGTTTTGTTTTATTTGTTTAAAGTTTTGCTGGTTTTATTTGTCTATTTGTTTATTATACTATGTTTGTTTGTTCTCTTTGTTTCATATTGTTTATGTTATAATTTTAGTTTATAGTTGTTTGTTTGTTTATTAATTTTTGTTTATTGGTGTTTTGTTTGTGTTTTTTTTTTTTGTTTTTTTTGTTTATTATTAGTTTTTTGTTAATTGATTGTGTTTGTTTAGTTGTTTTTCAATGTTTTTATTTATTGGTGTTTTGTTGTTCATTTTTTGTTTGTGTTTTATTTTTATATACTTATTAGTGTTTTATTGTGTGTTGTTTATTTTTGGTTATTTTGTTTTATTGGTGTTTTGTTTGTTTTTTTAATTTGTTTTAGGCCTTTTTGGCCTTCTTATTTCTTAGTTGCCATAATATTATTACATTTTGTTTGTACTTAAGTCTTGATTATCCATATCATGTACTTAGGTTGTGAATTTTTTTAATTAGTCTTAAACCTAGTTTATTTGTTATATTTGCACTTTGGGTTTGATTGTTCATAACTTATTACTAGGTTGTTTGTATTTACATTTAAACTAAGTTTTATATACTTATGTTATGTATTTCCATTTTATTATCCATAAGTATCATGCATAATATTAAAAGATATAGAAGAAACATACATACCTAGTCTATCATAACAATGCAATGGTTGTACTTCTCCAATATATCAATCCATCCAACTACCTAAGCATGTACATAAATCCACAAGTAATAAATAAGATAAAAAATAATTTATTAAGTGTTTAGAAAGACATGCATATCTGAATAAGCATACATATGAGTCATACACCATAATCATATGATGACAAAAAAACATATCATAAACATGGTAAAATTAATAAATGAATAGAGCATACATGAGCATAAACATTAATAATGATAAACATGAGATAACCAAGGTAAAAAGTATGGCATCATATATATGTCAAGAATATCATATACATGTACATGGCCTTGAAGGACCCAAAAATGAATTTCAATGTATCTCAAATGGCATATACATAGAGGATATATACATATCACAATGGTGTATCTAAAGTACATAAATAGTGATAATATAATAAGTACAATTCCATATGAAAAAATTGTACCAAAATGTCAAAATGCTAAGATCCTTGCAATTAACTCTAGATCTATGTGTCCATGGGACCTATGGCTAGAGGTGTCCTTAGTGGCCTTGGTGGTCCTAGTGGTGGTGGTCATAGTTGATGATTAGACTAATTAGAGGTACTTGTAACATGAGTCCTAGTCTAATTATGAATAGATCTACTCACTATCCTCTGTTCATCTCAAATCTTAAATTTAATAATCTATTGATCGTTGGGGATAGTTGACTCATAGGCTTACCTATAGTATGATGCCTCATCCTTTGCTCGTGGGTACTCCCAAACCATCTGAGATGACCAAACATGTGTAACAACTCCCTAAGCCACATATCACTCCCACCTATGTTTATCAATGGTAGTTAGTGCTTGATCTCAATCACTAATGGACTGATCTCTCTTTGTCATGAGCTAGTGCTAAACCAAAAC